>NC_051173.1:16523864-16871364 GCF_013339725.1 Rhipicephalus microplus
TCACCTTTAGAACCGACACTTTACTTCCTTGTTGGCTATGGTAATTTATCTCCAACTTGTCAAGGATACTCTGTCCTGTGCGCGTGCTGGCTAGTCTCTCCAACTGGGCAATCTGTTGCGCTTCTATCAGCTCCTCTAAAGTGTTATGTAAGTAAGCCCAGTTGAAACAGTTTTTCGTTGCTGGTGCTATCTGGAAGGCCCAAAACTTGTTTGTACGCCTTTTGTATGAGTGCGTTGATTTTGAGTTTTTCGGCTGTACACCAGTTTAGATATGCCGCTACGTATATAATATGACTTATGGCGAATGAATAACTAAGCCTGATGACGTTAGCCTCTTTCATGCCCTGGTGTTTGTTTGTGACTCTCTTGATTAGCCGTATTGCGTTGGTGACTTTAGTTACTAACCTCTTGACGGCTTCACCGTTTGTACCCTTAGACTCGATGATGAGTCTAAGGACTCTGATTTGTTGCATTATAGGAATAGTCCTGCCGTTTTGGTGTGAATTTGGATCTCTTCGTAAGCACGGTCCTGGCTGTATCCTTGGGTGGTCTGCCTTTAGGCGTGGGACGATAGAGGAGGAGTTCAGATTTATCTGGCGAGCACTCGAGGCCAGTACCTTCAAGATACTCCTAAATAGTGGTGACGGCCTCCTGTAGTCTCTGCTCTTTCTCTCCGTCACTACCTTCACACGCCCAGATGGTGATATCATCTGCATATATAGAATGATGTATTCCGTATATTGAGTTCAGCCGCGCCAGGAGTCATATCATTATGAGATTAAACAGCATTGGCGATATGACCGAACCCTGCGGGGTACCAGCACTGCCCATAAGCCTTTCCTCAGATCTCAGTTCTCCCATTACGATGGATGCCGTTCTGTTTGTTAGGAAGTCCTTGACATAGTTATACGCTCTCGATCCTAAGCTTAATTGGCAGATCTGATGTAATATTTCCGTATGCAATGCTTTGTCGAAGGCTTTTTTAAGGTCTAATCCTAAGATCGCCCGGGTAGCTCTTGTTTTGTTGTCTAGAATCTGCTGCTTAATTTGCAGCATGACGTCTTGCGTGGAGAGCCGTGGGCGGATCCCCAACATGAAATCTGGGTACATTTCGTTCTCCTCAAGATAAGTGTTGATTCTGTCTAGAAAAGAGTGTTCCATCACCTTCCCAGCACAAGACGTTAGTAATATGGGGCGTAAACTGAATAGATCGGGGGGTTTCCCGGGCTTGGGGATGAGGATCACTTTAGCTTTTTTTCACTGTTTTAGAATAGTGCCCTCGGTCCAGCACTCGTTAATATATTGCGTGATGTTCTCTATGACTTGGTCGTCAAGGTTCCGTAGTGTTCTGTTGGTGATCCCGTCTGGTCCTGGTGCAGATTTGGTGTTTAGCTTCTGTAGCACAGCCCTGATTTCAGCCACGGTAAACTCCTCATCTAAGAGCTCGTTCGCGCTTTCGGTATATGGTCCGTGCTCTACGACGGGCATGGCGGGAATATATGTGTTGCTAGCCTCAGCGATAAAGTCCTCGTCACTGCCGTTATACTGGTGCACCAGTTTACGCAAGGATTGCTTGTGTGCTGATTTGGTGTTATCTAGGTCTAGCAGGTGTTTGAGCATGCGCCATGTCTGACAAGCATTCATTTGGCCATCGAGACTATTACAAACTTGGTCCCATTGCTGTTTGCTTAGCTGCTTACAATGTTCTTCGATCTTTTTGTTCAGCTTGGCTATGCGCTTGCGCAAGGGCCTGTTGTGCCTCTTACCCCACCATCTATTCTGCAGTGATTGCTTGGCCTCCCACATGTGTGCGAGGCGGCTATCAATCTGCTCTAGGAGTGGACTTGAAGGGATACTTCGCATTGCCTCGCTGACGTCGTTATTTACATCTTTGATCCAATCTTCAATACTCCTGATAGGGTCTTGTTTTTTCGCGTTTCTGACTTTCCGAAACTTATCCCAGTCAGTCCATCTAATCTCTCTCTGAATTTATGCGGCACCCATGGCTTCTATCCTGAATTCTAATAATCGATGATCACTCCCCAGATCATCGAATGTGTTTTTCCATTTAGCGGTCCCCGCGTTACGAACTAACGTTAAGTCTGGAGTGGTGTCTCTTGCAAGCCCAGTTCCCATACGCGTAGGGGAGTCGGGGTCAGTGATCAGGGTTATGCCTGTTTCTTGAATATTCTGCCATAGCGTTTTCCTTTGGCTCTTGTGTATCCGTATCCCCAAGCACTGTGAGGTGAGCGTTAAAGTTTCCACCTACGGCGAGTGGATTGGGTCCCGCTATATCTACGGCCTTCTTAAAGAGAAGGAAGCGTTGTCGTATGCGTGTGGGATTGCTGTACAAATTCAGAATAAATATTCTCAGAGACTTTTTTCTTGTAGGGGCAAGTTGTACGAGTATATGCTCAATTTCTGTGATGCGGGTGTCGTGGCAGATTGCTACGAGTCCCTTCTTTACTAGAGTGGTTAGTGTTCTAAGATCCCCTGTTGGGGGGCCGATCGCTTGATATCCCTTTAGCTTAGCTAAACCATGGGTTTCCAGCAAAATTAGAACATCCGGTTTGGTTCTGTCTCTGAAGTGTTGTTGCAGGACTGCTCTCTTCCCCTCATAGCTCCTGCAGTTCCGCTGCCAAATAATTAAGTCCCTTTTTTCTGGGCTTCCCTATTTTGAGTTGGCTATCGAAGAGGGAGGAGAGTGAAAGGAGGCAGGCCTCAAGAAATTAGTTGATATAACCGCTGATGTGGTGCCCTGAGGTAAGTGTGAATTGCCTTCAGTGCTCATCGGAAGGTTGGTAGATGGATGTATTGGAGGTGTCCTAGGGTTAAGATTGGCTACGTTAGCTTCGAGTTTGTCTAGTCTATTCATGATCATGGATATTGGAAGCGAGAGGTTGTTGGTTGCCTCTGCCTGTTCCTTAACTGCTTTCTGTATTCCAGACAATGTTAGAATAATGTTTGAGGTTTGCGCCGTAGTTTTGTCATTAGACACCTGAGCTTTTCCTTTAAGAGGTGGCGGGGTACTGTCCTCGTCTATTCGGTTATCTGGCATTTCTTCGAGGCGCTCTTGGGCCGCGAAACGCATTTGAGTAGAAGTTCTAATTGTGCAATTTTTAAGACTTTGAATTTCCTGAGTAAGCTGTGACATCAATTCTCTAAGCTCAGCGTTTTCTTTTTTCAGCTCGGCTATATCACTGGCCTTATGCGCAGTCTCCCCCGAAGGCTCAGGGCGCGTCCCTTAAGCCACGTCGGACCAGCTCACCGTGAATTCCGAGTTCCTTTAATGGACATTGCCACCCTTTGGCTTAAACCGGATCTGGAACGGGATTTAGTGCGCCTTCTCGGTCCCGGAGACTGGGAGGTGTGGCCACGGGGCGTTGCGCAGGACCAGAACCTTGATCTGGACCCAGGCGTTGCCCTCGTCAGGAATTTAGACCTCCCGCGTTCGGTTGGTTTGGTGGTAGGGGCGTAGTTCTCCTCGAGCGCCTCTTGAAGTTGTCGGAACCACTGGCGTTGTTTTACGATGTAGGGTGTCTTGAACTTGGCCTTGCAGAGCTTGTCAGCCGTGGGATGATCTTTGCCGCACAGCTGACATCGTGGCTGACAGTGGTGGTCTTCGCTCGGATCAGGCGTTCCACAACCCGCACATAGCTTGTCGTTTGGCCTCCAACACACGTCACTCCTGTGCCCAAGTCTGTTTCATTGTTTGCAAAAGTCAACTTGTTTCTTGTATAGTGAACAGCGTGTGAGCACGCCTCTGTACATGACGTGCGTCGGGACGCAGCTGCCGTCAAAAAGAACTATCACTGTCGTGGTGTTGCCAAGACGTTTGGCTGCGATAGTCGCTGGATTTTGGGCTGTAATAATTGCTGCGGTGATGTCCCGTGGGGTTTCGTTCAAAGGAACTCCTTTGATTGCACCTTTGGCAATGAGTTCCGGGGCCCTCTCGTATGCTCCCACCTCATACAACTTGTCGTTGGCTTTGATGTGCTTGATGCCATGGTACTTGTCTGCATGGTCTTGGTTTGGGGTGCTAACGACCAAGATGTTCTGAAAATTATTCGGACATATCGTGTCCGTCTCTCTTTCTTCATTAGGGATCTCGGCTGCTTCATACACAGCTTTGTCTAGCTCCGTTAAGCCGAGCTTGGATAGCTGCAGTCCTCCTCTTGGCCTTATAGCTATCTTGTAGTCGCCTGTAGTTTTGGCATTTTCCTGGCTCTGGTTGTCCGGGATATCAGATTTGCACCGCGCGTTCTAGGCATTCGGGTAGGGCTAGGGCTACCATGGCGTTGCTGGCTACCTTTCTTAGCACGCTTCCTGTTTCAAACTTCTGTCCATCCGTTGCCTGTGTCATCTTCCCGTTGGGTGACGTCTTTGTCTTCCCGTTGGGTGGCGTCTTCATTCTGCTGCGATTAGGGAGCCTACGTGAACGGCCGTTTTTAGGGTGATGTCAGCCTTTGACCCACTACATGCCGCCAACGCACCGCCGCCCACGAAAACACAATGTTGCCAGACAGCAACGCCGCGCTGTCGCCCCATCTTGGTGCCCGCACTGCGTCTACGCCCGGTTGCGTTTAGTTCTCAATAATACGGCGTCGAACGTTGCGGTAGCGTGTTAAACGCTGCCGGTGAAGCCTTAGGATGCCTGGATGCTGCGTACTGCTCTGCACTAACCACAACAGAAAGGGGGTGCGAATGTTCCGCTTCCCAGCGAGCCCTGGCCGACGACAACTATGGCTGGCTCAAGTGAAGCGAGGCGGCTGGGAGCCCACCAGTGCGTCTCGTATTTGCTTGGTGAGTACTGCGTATTTCGTTCACTGTTTTTTCCTGCGGCACACGTATATGTGTTTCGCGGTGTTCGCGAATGAGTAGATAACCGAAGTTGCCGTTGCTGCGTCCACGCATTGTGAGTAGGAAGCCCACAAACGGGACGCGTCCGCGCGTTCGTACGGAGACGCGCTCGCTAGTCTGAGCTGTTGCCACGCTTGCGTTCGTGTCAGCGTAACCTCAGTATTATGTCGCAAGTGTTGTGTGTGGGCTGCGAATTTCTTCGTGCGCTCACGTTGAGAACTGGGTCGCTTACACGACCTGAGAACCGCCGCTGTCAAAAGCCCAGGTGTTGTGTGGTTACAAGGGCTGGGCACCGACGCCGTACGTAGGCTGGCTCCAAAATGGCGGCGCACAGAAAACTATGCTGAATTTGGTGGAAGCTGGCAACAGCGTGCCCCGTTGCCCGCTGGTTTTGGCTGAGTTTCTTGAAGGCACTTATTAAGATGTCTCCACCCTAAAAACGGCCGTCATGTAGGCTCCCTAGCTCCGATACCTCCATTATTGACAATTACGGCCTGTATGGCGCGAACGCCGAGGCCGGGCTATCGTGAGGCCGCCACAGTCGACGCGGAGCGCCGGTCGTAGGAATAGTAGACGCTTCTTGGTGGGGCTGGTTTTCGGTCGTAAAATCTCGAAAAATGATCACCCGCGTTAGAATATAGTCTCTTCGCATTCTCGGTGACGAGAAGAATTAGATGGTATATAAATCCGAGCAGTGCCTGGCTGTATTCGCTGCGAAATCATTCTATGAGAACAGAGCCAACGTGAAGAGCGTCCCTCCAGCTCGGTGATCGCAGCGCCTCTCCTCACAAAACGAGTCAACAAAACATTAAGAAATAAGGGAGCGCACGGGTGGCAAACAACAGCTAAGATTCCTGTGCAGGAGTAAGCAATAATTGGGAGAGACTTCAATAAACCACCCGGATTAAAGCAGCGATAAACACCAGACGCCTCCTTTCAGCTCACCTTGTTCGCCATGTGTACAATTCGCTTGGGCGAGCACTGATCCATTCCGCTAAAAAAAAAAATAAGAAATCAAGCTGCGTTCACTAAATCTCCCATAGTCAAAAAAATGGCTCTAAACTTGTTCTCGTGGTTGGTTCCGGCAGGTGGTTCGGGTCATTGGAGCCACGTATATATAACAAGTTCACCCTTTTTTACGCATAGACATAATATAAAGTACGCATGTGGTATATATAGCCCCTACTTTGCAGGGGCATGTCCGGCACAGGAGAGCACTTGTGTTTCAGGATTAATTATAAAACGTTAAAACCTATAGCACTATACTAGACTACCTGGTTGCGTGTGTTTAGGAACGTGGCCCAAGACTTCTAATCAGGCTTACCTATACAAAATGGTATGTCATATTTATTTATTATAAAAGAGTCACAAAAAAAAGACATTATGCACAGTGGCCGAAACAAGGTTATGAACTACTTCTCAGTGCATTTGAATGATTCACACGGCTGATATATCGGCGTTTGCAAGGTAATTTTCGTTTTTGAGGTTTGACGCGCCAAAACAATGATAATGTTTAGAGACAAGCGGCAGTGGATTGATTGGGAGCGTTTTCCAGGCTCATTTCTAATGGGGAATGAGAGACAGGAGAATTCGGCTTTTAGTTAACGCGCACAGTGCGAATTTTTTATTGTTCAACAACGCACAGGAGAAATCTCCCACCGGCACCACCTTGCAGGTCAAAACGTAAGACTGGTTACACACACTACGACTACGACTACGACTACTCCGAGGGATGAACGGGTGCCGCTTTAAGAAGCTTCGCCCCTAAAAAGTGCGACCGAACACCGGCACTGAACGCACGAAACCGCAGTGGCAGTGAAGCCAGCGGAGAGCAGCCGGTTACTTGGCGCAAAGTTAGACTGCAGCGCCCCACACTCCCTTGAAGTAAATCGCGCCCACCTCGAAAGGAGCAGTTCGGAAACTGAATAAGTATCTGTCTGTAAACGTTGACTGATACGATGCGATGACTGATACCATGCCGGTTCAGGATAATTATGATATCCTATCTGCTGCCCACGGCAAAGCTCGACCATAGCAACACTGCTGTAAACAACTGTTGCGCGTGTGTGCCACAGCCACCGAGCTGATTTCTTGGAGAACTCACAAGACGAGTCGACTAAACATTAAATAAGAGAGCACACGGGTGACAAACACCGGCTAAGATTCCTGTACAGGATTAAGCAAAAATTTAGAGAGACTTCAACAAAACACCCGGATTAAAACATAGATAAACACCGGACGCCACGTTTCAGCTCACTTTGTTGACCGTGTGTACAGAGTGCTTAGGCGATGACTGATACCGTGCCGTTCAGGATAATTAATATATCCTATCTGCTGCCTACGGCAAAGCTCGACCATATAGCTCTGCTGTAAAATTGAAAGTTTCGTTATGTTTATAACTGAAAACACAATCGCCATGTCGCATCATGAGCAAACGTAAAAGCAGAAACTGGCCTCAGGAAGAACAGATAAGGGGGGGGGGGGGATGACGGCATATCGAAGAAGTTGATGATGGAAAGTGGGCGAAGCAGTGGGTCATTGTTGTTAGCGTAAATCACCCGTGATATTGACCCCTCACGCATGTAAATGAGTACCAAGCGGTGTACAGTTATATACAGTGTTAATTCTTCATAAATCATTTGTTGTGTTGAGTTGTGAATTTCGTTTTGCCTTCAATATTACTGCTTTTTGGTGGCGTATCTAGCCTGGAGTTGACAAAGACGAGGTCTGGGCACATTCACCCGTGGTTCTTGGTTGTTTCCAGCTATACGAAATGCGTCGCCGAGCATCTCGAGAAGCCATCTACTGCACAATGCAGTCGTTGTCTGTGACCATCATCGTTATCATCACCGTTATCGTCATCACGTATAGCGGGCCCATTGCAAGAGCTGTGCTGTGATGGCAGAGGGAGAGTGGCTGTGTTCTAATACTCACCGTAGACGGCTAAATAGGCAGCTAAATGGACGGCGACCGTCTTAAGTCCCATTCCACTTCTCACGTAGCTGGCAAAATAGACAGCTCCGAGAAGACCGCATCATAGACAAATACGATGCAGGCTACTTTGCTGTCTAAACAAGATGGCGGCTCAGCGAATTGCTCAAATAAATAAAATCTCGCCGGAACGATCGTCTGTACACAAGCAGACGCTTTCCCAGACGCTCAATGTGAGTAACGTTTATTTGTTTTTGATTTCAACACGAAATAAGCCAGAAAATACAACTGATATACTTGTATATTCTATAGCTTTTTCTTCTCGGCGCGAGGTGGCGCATTGTCGCATTAAAGCCGTCTAGAAGTGTTCCGATTCTCGGACAGCGTGGGCTCAGTGCTGTCTTCTAAGCAGTCTACGTAGACTGTATACGTGCTGTCTAAGAATCGGAACACAGCCATAGTGTGATGGAGAGCGAAGCGTGATCTATTCGACTTGCTAGCTCATCACATGGGTTCCATATTTAGATAACAAAGAAGTAACTCGGGATAACTTCACAACACAGAAAAACGAGGAGGGAGGGAAAAAGTGAAAAATATGTCTTTGTTTTTTAATGTGTCCTAAAAGCACACAACCTGTTCATGTCTTTCAGTGCTGTGAAAGTATTCTACGATGTCTTACAAACTATCCGAAGCTGCACACGTGCTTTTAAGATTCTAAAGCTTCTTTGAATAGAGAAGAGTACAAGGATGGAGGCACTGTCGTGTAACATTCACGTTATTAACAGTGTTTGCTTTCTTTACAAAAAGCGCAAAGATCGATGATGATGACAGTGATGCTCCTCTGATGAATGGCACCTATCATCTCAGAAGGTCGGCCAAACGTCGGGTGCATCATTGTGAATTTAACAGTTTTGATGAATAATAGACATTACAGAACTAATTTATGTTAACTAAAGTTTTGCTGGGGAATTTGATTTTTCTTCTGGTATATCTTATGATGACACGCTTGCGAGCTCGCGCACACGCGCATTTCAAGCATTCGAAACAGAAGAAGACGTCTGTTCTGAAAGGTGCGCGCCGTTCACCGCTGCTCTTGACCAACAGAAAAAAAGGTTCGTCTTTCCATTTGCCATTGCATGCCTTCTGTTCCCTTCCCTTAATGTAATAAAACGCGCACTGACATAGGAACATAAGAGCTAACCTTTATATTGTTACAAATCGGCAATATGGTGAATCGGCGTAGATAAGATTCGTGTACTCGCGTATAACCACGAAAAGAGCCAGCATACGTAGCAAAACTTTGGTTCTAGCTAGTTGGTCATGCATACTTATGTAGGCATAAGACGCGAAGGAATACAGAACAAAAGAAGAATAAACCTGGCACATATCCTGTCTAGTGATACTTGTCCGCGTCTGCTTCGTGCCTGTTTGCATAATTCTGCACACACAATGGGAACGTGTCAGCGCAGGCGGTGTGGGGTTCGTTACGTCACACCTGATTGAAAGCGGACAATCGGGTGGCAGCACCTACAATAAGCCAAGCCAGACGCTATCGTGGTCATTTTTTTTCCGCTTGACCCACAACTCCCTGGTAGTGAGGACTGGCCTATGCAAGCGATGGGGACTCTTGTCTGTACAGTTGTGATTATTTCACGTGACCGCCTATACAGCCAGCCACACGAATCTTTTGACATGTGCAGTGCGTCAGCGGCGAGACTTCTTTACCACTGCGCGCACTTTATCCGAGAACACCTTTGTTGAAGGCACTCGCCGATGACGAGATGCGCACGATAGTAAAATAGCCACGCCACAGACGAACTGCGCGTGGAAAAATTAGTGCTAGTTCAGGTAGGTGTCGTTGATATCACCTTGCGGTATGCGCTCTCGTGTTTACGCTAAGCGCGCTCACGACTGTAATACTTCGAAGTGTGCTCTGTGCCAACTTCGTTCGATTCTGTGCAGCGGCCCAGTCATGGCGAGTGTGGACGAGCCACCGTCTGCCCAGGATCACAACAAGCCATCGACCAGCGGCACTGACCTGAGGGAATACACGATCAGGCCGCTGCTTTGGGAGGAGTTGCCTCTCACCAAGGAACTCCGTCTCGAGATTGGCTTCGTGACTGGGACTCACCACCTGGAGACCCTTTGGAAGACTGACCCTGGTAGCGTCTACGGAGCAATAACCGACGACGGTACGGATATATGGGGGCGAGAATCTAGGGTTGACTTGTACTGATGTCCCATGTGGGGAGGGGTGGGAGGCGTTATTCGAGTGTAATATCATCACATGACCGGGTGATATTGTCGTGACGTCAAGAGCATACGTCAGAAAACTCACTGATAAGCCGACTCCCCCAGTCTCACTCAAACTACGATCAAGTCGTGAGTCTGAGTGAGTCCGGGTGAGTAAAATCATTTTGGTGAGTTTGAGTCTGAGTGGGCTTCACTCATGTTGGCCGACTTACGGTGTTATCTACTCATCTTCAGCATTACTATGAGTTTTACCTGGATTCATGTTCAGACTTACGTCTACTCACAAGTATTCCAGAACAGTTTTGTTCATACACCATTTCAAAATTATTATTCAAAGGAGTGAAATAGGTCAGGGAATGCCTTCTACTCACGCTGCCCCAATCATTCCGGGAGGTTCTTGATAAATATAATGTTGTCGTCTCGTCCAATAAGAATGCCTTTGTTGATTTGCAGCTACTCATAACTGGTGCTCGAAGGTAATATATCAAAACGAGCCAATTTCACTGATTACGTTAACTATTAATGTTGAAGAGCCTTGACGCCATGATCTACAAAGCTAATTTTAGACTAACGGACGAGTGGACTCACTAAGGCTCAGATTGAGCCGTGAATCTGAGCCTGAATGAGTATGGCTGAGTAATATTTCGGTGGGTTCGAGTCCGAGTGAGTCCAGTTGAAGAAAGGTTTCGTGATCGTGAGTCCGGGTCGGGACAATTTCGATTAGTCCGAGTGAATCGTAAGCGGAAAATGTATTCCATGAGTGAGTCTTAGTGAGCTCCACGCTGTTTACTATGGTCATGTGGCATACACGAAGAAAAGAAAGCCGGAACTGCCGCGGGGTCGTGACGTTTGCCAAGGCAGCAGTAATCAGGTTCGTGGCTATAATTTGGGCAGACACAAGCAATGCCCGCTGTACCGAGATAGCGAAAAACGGAGCGCCGGCCTTCGATTATCTGTTAAGCAGTGAAGCACGTTGCCATTTATGCATGTGCCATCGAATATCCCAATCGCTAGCAGCCGCGTAAGCTTCAGAACGATCTCTTATGTACGCGTTGTCAACGTAATCTCAACGGAAGTCACCATTTATGCATGTGCCATCGAATATCCCAATCACTAGCAGCCGCGTAAGCTTCAGAACGAACTCTTATGTACGCGTTGTCGGCGTAATCTCAACGGAAGTCGCCATATATGCATGTGCCATCGAATATCCCAATCACTAGCAGCCGCGTAAGCTTCAGAACGAACTTTTATGTACGCGTTGTCGGCGTAATCTCAACGGAAGTCGCCATTTATGCATGCCATCGAATATCCCAATCACTAGCAGCCGCGTAAGCTTCAGAACGAACTCTTATGTACGTGTTGTCGGTGTAATCTCAACGGAAGGCTCCATTGTCTAGATGGCTCCGTATATAACATTGGCGTGGTTTGAGCAAGGCATCAGATACAAGTGAAACGGGGCGGTAACGTAAAAAATATAAAGAAATGTAGCACGTTGGACAGTAAAATTGCGGGATATGCTGTAAGCCTTTTCAGTATCTGTTCTGGCGTTTTAAAGTATGCCACTTTTCTTTGATGCAAAAGTGATTGATGCTGCTATGCTACCGTACATTGAAAAACGTTGTTTCCGCTAGGTAAGACTTTAGCGGTGTATTCTGATTAGATTGGTTTAAGTGTTGATGTGCGCGAAGTAAAATTTATGAGGCTGCGCTATCTCGTAGCTGCTGCGGAAATGACTATCGTACGCATGACTGTTCTAGCATACGGCTTCTTTTCACGCTTTCAGAGCACTGTGGTGAATGATGATTGCGCCGTAGTAAACCTACATTTCCACTGAGTAAAGTTCCTTAAAACGTTTTTTTTTTTATGCATGTCACTTAGAAGTAACCAATGTATCCATTTGATGTATGTTTGCTCCAATCAAAATAATTATACTTTACGATATTACCACGTATAATTTGATCATTCAGAGCGCCCTGATTCGTAAGAACTTACTTGTGAGATAACAAAATATTGCACCGAAGAAAAAAACTTTCTGTAGGGTCTCAGCAGCGTCGGTTTCCTTTTCTGTGCCCAATGTTCAGTGATGAACAAGCGAGCCCATGCACGTTGTTTTACGCAGTGTGCATGCGAACAAAGGTTCATCATTTGCCTGCAGCACGTGGATTTTAGCATTGTACTATAATAAGCCATCGTACTATGTCATTGAGCGATAACACTGTACTATAATTTACCAGAATGTGACTAACTTGGTGTGTTCACACCTTCTCTGTTCAATTCACGCAGGTGAGCTGTACGGCGTCTGCGCCGTGCCGTTCGTTGGTGTAGACATGGCGTACCTTGCACTGCTGGGTGTCGTGGCCAAGTGGAGACGCCGAGGCATCGGCAAGCGACTGCTCGAGGAGTCGCTGCGCCACGTCGGCACGCAGAACATGTTCCTCCACTGCCTGCCGACGCAGGTCCGCTTGTTCAGGCAAGTCTGGCGTAGCGATTTTTCACAAGCTGCTAGCTGCGCCTGATGGAATACCAGCGAGTATACCGCTGCGCATCAGGTACATGGCCAGCAATATTTCCATAGGAATGAAACTCTCGGCTATTTTCTATCGCCAGTGTGCGTACCGAACACGTCGGGACAGGATATTCGAAGCTGCGACCCGCCGCGCGCGGCGTTAAACCACTAGGCCACCGAACATACATCCTTCAGCGTGCTAATACTGGGCTATTTAATAGATCATTTACCCCTGGCAGTACGCAGAGCTTTAGCGGGCTACATTGAGAAGGCGTGATCGGCGCGCTTTCACTGTCGTTTTTTACCACAGTTACGATGTGTATACACGCTTCCTACACGTAGCACCTGTGCTTTGACCGACAGGACGTGGTGTCCTGTGCGCGCGTGCTCGTTTCGCCAGGGGAATGGATGTCTTCTACTTTTACCAGAAACTATCTATTGAGGTTGCAGAGCGCAAGAACTTCCATTCGCTTGCAGTACCAGCTGCGTTTGCAAAAGTGGGCGAGGACAGCCCGCTTGGCTATAGGAGTCCGGGTTCAAGTATAGGGTCACGATAAAATGCGCATCTCTGAGCATCGGAAGGTGACAAGCATTTTAACCAAACTCTTGACTACCGAAATAACGAATCACTCGTTCTTTGCTGCTCGCTCGTCGCCCCAATCGATTCTGGTTACTAACATGCAGGGACAAGCACAACTTGCAACTCTACGGCCGCGAGCTCAAGTCCCTAGGTCCAGGCAAGCCCAACGTGTCGGAACTGGTGCGGACCGTACTGGGTGTTAAAGTGGAGGCTGTCGGCGAGGAGACACTTCCCATGGTTGTGGGGTACGACGAGAGAGTCTTCGGCTGCAGCCGTCAGAAGTACGTGGAGCTTGCCTTGGCCGTAAGTTTCACTCGTTTTTTTTTCGTATTTACTGCTTGTTCCCACTGTTCGCTCCCAGTAAAATGTCGTAGGATTCGCGTATTGCAACCTGTAGCCAGTTACAACCTATGAATAAACGCAAGCCCCGTCCGAAGAACAGCGCTGCATCTACCAATAATATGTGCAAGAGCGTCGTGTCAGGTGGCTTTTGTTCAGACAGTATGTACGCTTTTGCTGCATGCTATTGCAAGTACCACGCAAATCAGCGATTAAAGGTTCGATGCTCTCTTCTTAATTACTTTGGGACTTAACAGTGATGGCAGTATTGAAAACTTTTTGTTGAAGTGCGCTGAAGACAGACGGACAGAAGAGGCTGACAAGGACAGCGCTTGCTCTCACAACTGAAGGTTTATTAAACAGAAAAAAAGTACTTAAAGCGGATGCATGGTCTATCGCGCATGTGTGTGTGTGTGTGTGTGTGTGTGTGTGCGTGTGCGTGTGCGTGTGCGTGTGCGTGTGCGTGTGCGTGTGCGTGTGCGTGTGCGTGTGTGTGTGTGTGTGTGTGAGAGAGAGAGAGAGAGAGCAAGCACTGTCCTTGTCAGCCTCTTCTGTCCATTTGTCTTCAGTGCGCTTCAACAAAAATTTTCAATCATGAACGTTATCCAACTAGCCCAACTTGCCACCTTGCTGATGGAAGTATATTTGCTGAAATTTGACCGAAAATGGATGTTTTTGGGTGAGCACCAGAGAAAAAATGTCAGTTTGTATGGAAAAGCCCCCGTCCCCAAATACGCGAGACGTAATCGACGTTACAGAAATAATGAGTAACCATTGCAGCATGGAAATTTTCTCGGGGTGGCCGGGGCAGCGACGGTTGCGGATGCAGCTTGCATTTATTTTTACGTTGTAACTGAATATAGTGTATGGTACCGTTCGGCTCAGAGTGAAAGTTGGCGTCTTAGCACGTGTATGTATGTAAACGACAACTAAACATCATTCAAAAACAGTTTTTCACAAAATTATTGGAGAGAAATCGAGCGCTAGTGAGCTGCTGGATGCAAGGGAATGCCGGAAAATTTGAGCTTCAAACTTGACTCGGATTTGTATACCTCGAAGATGCGTTTGGCTTCACGTTAAAATGGTTAATTTCTTACAAAACAGCACGTAATAAGCTATTTTTGTCATTGGACAGGAACTTGTTTAATTCAACACTGGAACCTTCTGCGTCGATGTACAATTTTACGAAGCATAAGAAGTAGCCGATGGCCGCTCAACTTGGCAGGCAGACGACAAAGTCAGCGTTCTCTCTGCCACTTTATGTCGTCTGGTTTTTTTTTTCGGCGCTTGTATCTGCCGTGTAGGTCAATGTACTTTTATTTTAGGATATAATACGCCTGGACAGGATCTGTTTAAAAACATTTTCTTTTAGAGTAGCCTTATTTATGCAGTCGTATTCACTTTTGAGCCGAAGCTTCGCTCAAAACGAGCCAATACAAGCCTCGCAAACATATATATCATCATTCCCAGTGCTCCAACGGGGCTCCTAAAGGAGTTCGGTTAGACAGTGGTGCCACACTTTTATTTATTTATTTATTTAGATACCCTAAAGGCCCGAATGGGCATTAAATAGGGGGGGGGGATAGAGTGGGGTTATGATCACAAGTACAGTACAGAACATAAATGAAGATGGTATACATGTCTATTGCATCGAGAAACTGAAAGTACAATCCAGAAACAACGCCAAACAACAATAGATTACATTAAATGAAAAAAGGGGGTTCACGCGAAATGCACTTTAAAACAGTAAACAAGAACAAAAAAGCGCGATCAGTACACTCAACAACAGTGTGCAAAAAAAAGAAAAAGAAATAAATACAGAGAGAAACATAGAAGAAGAAGAAAAACAAAATAAAGATTTATGCGTCATCAAAGAACTTCAAGAAAGGTTTTGAGTGCATGTTGAAAAGATGATGAATCGGACAGTTCTGCGATGTGAGCAGGTAACGTGTTCCATTCTGCGATAGCAAGGACTAAAGGAGAGTTTTTATATCTTTCTGTTTTAGCGAAAATTGCTTTAACTTCGAAAGTGCAGAGATATCCGGGCAGAGATATAAGGTGGTGGAATGATATGAAGCTGGGAAAACGGCGTGCTACTGTGGTACAGCGAATGAAAAAAAGATAGTCGAGCCAACTTTCGGCGCATGGCAAGCGAGGGAAGATGAAGTGAATTCTTTAAAGAAGATACGCTTTGGTAACGTGAGTACGAGGACGTGATGAACCGGGTTGCCTTGTTCTGGACAGATTCCAAAAGGTTAGTTAGGTTAGCGCCCTGAGGATGCCATATGATTGAACCGTATTCTAGTGAGGGCCGGATAAGACAATTATATGCATGAAACCTGGTTTCCTTGGTGGCTAAATGTAGGCGCCTTTTGAGAAGGCCGAGTTTTTTAAGGGCTTTAGTAAATATGTATTCTATGTGGCACGTTCACTTTAAATTCGCCGTAAAGAACACACCTAAATATTTAAACGATTGAACTGAATCTATTGGAGTATCATTTATTTTGTAGTCAGCGGGAACTGTCTCGGGGGTAGGACTAAATATTATGTGTTTGGTTTTTTCTACATTTATTTTCATTTGCCAGCGGCTACTCAATTCCTCTAGCCTAATAAGATAAGATTGTAAGATAATTGTATCGTCTGGATTAGATATTTCTCTATACACTACGCAATCATTATGTGGCACGCGATCAAAGGCTTTCGAGAAATCAACAAAAATTGCATCAACAGGACGAGACACGTTTAGAGAAGAATGAAGGTCAGTTACCAATTCAAAGAGTTGTGTTTGGCAAAATAGATCTTTACGAAACCCATGTTGGCTGTTTAGGAGCAGTTTATTCAGATTAAGGTGGTTCATTATATGCGTGAATAATATGTGTTCGAGTAATTTACAACAGATTGATGTTAGTGAAATTGGCCTGTAGTTATTGGGAACTGTATTGTCACCAGACTTAAAAATTGGGGTCACATGCGCTGATTTCCAATCATCTCGTATAAATCCTGAATCAAGTGATTGTTGAAAAATCAAACAAAGAAAGTATGACGAAAAGGGACTTGTTAATTTTAGAAGTCTCGCGCTAATTCCGTCTGGTCCGGGGCTAGTCTTGAGTGCCAAACGATCTATTGCGCAGGCTACGCCATGCGTAGTGATTACGATAGCGGAAAACGGGTGTTGAACGGTTAGTGACGGCAAATCAAGAGAGCTATCTAGTGGTCGCTCAGCAGTGAAAACTTGAGAGAAGTAGGTACTTCCCTCTAGGTATTTCATGAGCAACTTTACACAAGAAAAAGCAAACCTGTGTCATGTGTACTCGCAGCGGAAGCTTCAGGAGCAGCCGACCCGGAGCCTGCCGTTAGTGGTGAGAAAAAAAAAAGGGGGGTTCTTGATATATGCTTCTTTTATAGGAACACTTCAGAACTGCTCCTATGTCTTCATAGGAGAAGTTTCAACTCAGTTCGACGTTAATGCACACTAGAGGATACATATTCACAGTGCCTATATTGGTTCGCTACGAACGCCTCCGATGTGGATGCACCTGAATTGATGCCCGTAGTACCACATCTCCCCCATCACGAGAACTAATGGTTACGACAATCAACTGCAGTCCATGTGACGTCATGTCAATGGGCTCCTGATGACGACTGTTTCTTTGGTTGCACTTTAAGAACAATAACACAGTGAGGCACGCAGAAAACCACAAACAGAAGTGACTACCTTATTAGGGAAAGAAGGGGATTATAAGGGCTCGTCTTTTCTTTTTTTCTTTTTTGTTCTTTTCGGCCAGACACAACGTTAATTTGAGCTAACATAAATTAAATTCAAGGAATGTAGGGTCATGCTTTTGTAGTAATTGTGATGTGAACGGGAAGAAAGTAAAGTGGGTGAAAATATAGTTTGAGCATCAAACTTCTTGAACATCAAAAAAGAGGTTGCAGGCTCGGTACCTGCTGCCGGCAAGTTATATTTTCGCCTACTCTAATGCCTTCCCGTTTGCATCATGATTACGACAAAGAACATCTCAAACACTTTTCTTGGCTCTCTTGTCTGTTAGTGGAAACTAATGTTGGTTCCACACTTGTACAGATCAACTTCACACATGCGACCTATGCTATCGTGATATCAAGTTAAGCAAAACAAATTTTTTTCTGACAAAGCAACCGACAGGGAGCTGACCCATGTGAACTCCTTTTTGATTATAGCATGTGACGCTATAATATCTCTCGTGCTTCTATATTTATGATGGCCGATTGTGCGGCAATTTTAAAACAAGGGAGAGTAACCACAATCGAGTCGAAAGCTGCCCAAACTGGGGCTGTGTAACGTATTGTATATGTTCTCTTAAGCGATAATTCAAACACCACCTTGTGTGGCCGATTTATTTCGCGCCACATGTCAATTGCAAACTGCAGAGTCAGACCACCCTTTCAGAGCTGGCCACAAAAAGGTTTTGATGTTTTTTTTTTTTTCGGCACCCTCTTGGTTTGTCCTCAAATGACTTTGTGAGCTCGCATAACTTAAGATAACATAACTAAAAAACACCTCAATACTGGCTTGAACTGCCACTTTCTTCAGCCTGTGGCTGAAGAAAGTGGCAGTTACAGCAGTCTTCAGTAGGGGCTCTCGATAGTAGGTTAAAAACCATAGAGGCAAGGACAGCTGCGGCTGCGGACCTGGTTCCTCGATTGAACGAGCTCGAAAGCACTGTGAGTGACCTAAAAAACACGGTTGAAATTCTTGACCACCGTAACGATGACTGGAAAACCGCCTTCGCAGGAACAACCTGATCATTTACGGATTCACGGAAACGGAGAAAGAGACTCCGGATCAGCTACTGGAAACTGTGCACGAACTCATAAATGTCAAACTAGGCGTCAAGTGTGAAAACATTGAGCGGTGGCACAGGCTAGGAACGCCAAGAAAGAATAGTACTCCACGACCTGTTATTATTAAGCTCATTGATTTTCGTACCAAGGCACAAATTTTGGGCAACGCAAGAAAACTTAAAGGATCAAAAATATACATAAATGAAGACTTCTCGGCACGTGTTCGACAAATACGCAAGTCTTTGTGGCAGCACTCGGTTGACATCAGAAAAAAATGCAGTTCGACTTCGCCACGATGCTCTTATCGTGGACAGCGTCCGTTATAGCTGGGACGAAGCCAGCGGCACCCTTATCACACATTCTCAACACGCGCCTGAGCGGCCGCCCGCGTATGCGCTTTTACATTCACGTCAACCAGAACTTCCAGAATGACTGCGTATTGATCGAAATTTGGTCACTTTGAATATTAATGCGCGTAGCTTAACAAACAAGATTGATAGCTTCAATTAGCTCATCGAATGTCCCCAGCCCTCAATTGTTTGCGTCACCGAAAGCTGGTTAAATGATTCGGTTTTAGATGTTGAAATCTTGCCCCGGGTTATGTAGTTTTACGCAAAGACAGACTATGTGGTCGTGGAGGGGGTGTAGCACTTTTTATCAAAAATCACATTGACTTTTCTTTGCTTCCTGATCTGCCAAACACAGAATCTATCTGGTGCAAGTTAAAAATTTCTGGCCAGGCTATTGCTGTAGGAGCTATTTATCGCCCTCCAAACAAAACTTCTGACGTTTTTTCTGATATTACCAACTATATTTTAGATCGCAAGCTTCACCTAGGCAAGTTAATTTTGACTGGCGATTTCAATGCCCCGTGCATTGACTGGAACAATTTTGCATCCTACGGTCGTGACAAAAAGCTTTGTGACTCGCTCGTAAACATGGCACTGTCATTTGACCTCACTCAAATTGTCACCTACCCCACCCGTGAAAATTCAATACTTGACCTTGTCTTCGTAAGCGACGAATTTTGTAAAAAGGGATACCACAGTGAGGTTGTCACAGGTTTGTCTGATCACAATGCTGTAATTGCGTGCCTCAACACAGTGTGCCCGCCAAAACGACCTGAATTTAAGCGTGTGCTTGATTTTAGTCGTGCCGATGACAACTCTATTATCGATACGCTGTCATCTAGTTTTGAAGATTTTTTTTTCCTAGCAGTGAACACAGTGATGTAAATGTACTCCTTGGTCATTTTCATGGTATTGTGCAGGAGTGCATATCAAAGTTTGTGCCTCAAAAGTTCATTAAACGCAATCCAAAACATCCGTGGTACACACGAAAAATCATTCAACTAACTCGCCGTGTAAAGCGACTTCGCAAAAATTGTCCTCTTTTGTCAGCTGTGCGATCACCACTGCTTAATTCTTTGAAGTGTACTTTGAAGGCGAAAATGCAGGAAGCGAAAAATTTCTATTTCAACAATACTTTGTCACGGTTTATGGTAGAAAACCCGACCAAATTCTGGAAGTCTATTAACCCGAAGTCATCTGTTCAGTCTTGCTTCCTTATAAATGACCAATAATTCTCCGATTCTAACACTATTGCAGAAAGCTTCAATAACTATTTCAAGTCCGTTTTCTCTCGTGATGATGGCACTATCCCAGATTATGCTTGCAACTTTGTTCAGTCTACAATTCCAGACATCACAATCTCTTGTTCAGGTGTTCACAATTTGATACTAAAATTAGATGTGACTAAAAGTTCCGGTCCTGATGGCATTCCTAATACGTTCTTGAGGCGGTACTCCGAATGGTGCGCTCATTACTTGACTGTCATTTTTAATAAATCGTTTGCGTCGGCCACTGTTTCCATACCTTGGAAGACAGCTAATGTAGTCCCGTGATTTAAATCTGGCAATAAGCAGCTCATTCCAAATTATAGGCTAATTTCCCTAATTTCAACAAGCTGTAAACTACTGGAACATATCATTCATAAACATATGGTTGAGTATTTGGACGCAAACAGCCTTCTGTCCCGGTGTCAGCATGGCTTCCGAGCTGGATTTTCTACAACATCGCAGCTCCTAGAATTCACCCATGACATTGCCACATCACTTAACAAAAGGGGTCAGACAGATGCAATTTTCATAGACTACTCGAAAGCTTTCGACAGCGTATGCCATAAAAACTTCTTCTATAACTTAGTTCCTTTCTTAAAGATTCTAAATTACTCGGTTGGATTGCGGATTATTTGCGTTCTCGATCTCAGTTCGTTACTTTCAACCAGGTGCAGTCATCCCCTGTTGAAATCACATCCGGTGTGCCGCAAGGCTCTGTGCTAGGGCCTCTCTTGTTAATTATATTTATTAATGATGTTGTTAATGTCATCTCTGGAACCCCTGTAAGCATACGTCTGTATGCCGAAGATTGTGTACTGTATAACTGCATTACTACCTTTCAAGACCAGTCAGTCCTCAACAACGTATTTTCGTTATTCTGCGATTGGAGCTCAACGTGGCAAATACCTATAAATTACAAGAAAACTGTAGCTATGACTTTCTCAAATAAAAAACAGCCTCTCAGTTTCAGTTATAACTACAATGGGTCCACCCTAGCACATGTGAGTGAATTCAAATACCTAGGCATCACCTTTACACATAACCTTAAATGGGGCAAACATGTTGATCAGATAAGTTGTCAAGCTCTAAGGAAACTTGGTTACTTAAAGCGAAGATTGAAAAACTCGACAAAAGATTGTAAGTTAACTGCCTACAAGACACTAGTGAGACCGATGCTCGAGTACGCCTCTGTGGTTTGGTCGCCTCATCTTGAGCAAGATAAAAACAGGTTAGAATCTGTGCAGAATAAGGCTATACTGTTCGTTTTTAACCGTTATGATCGGGACTTCTCCCCGTCTTCACGTGTTCATTTGTTGTCACTTCATTCACTGGAACACCGCCGTACACGTGAGAGTATTATCTTGTTGCACAAGATTGTACACAAAATGACCCGCGTTCACGCGCCCTTATCTTTCGCTGATATACCAGCGCGTACAACACGTAGTACAGACGCTTTGAACCTTGTACCCTTCAGGTCTCGTTTGGATTGTTTCGAATTCTCTTTTTTTCCGCATGTGGTGGAAGTTTGGAACAAGCTTGATGGTGCATTGCATAGAATGAACACTGTAGAGTTCGGGAAAAATTTTATGTGTTAGTCACATAAATTTGTGCGTACTGTTGTTTGTTTCTGTGCTTTCGTTGATTTTTCTGTACCCGCTCCTGCAATGTCCCAGGCATGGGACAGCAGTATTTGTAAATAAATAAATAAATAAATAAATAAATAAATAAATAAATAAATAAATAAATAAAGTTTTATGAACATATGGGTTGACTGTAAAAATTTTTTTTCTCTTTGATAAAGTATATTCAATATTATCCGGACCAGAGAGAGGAACTCATGGCTTGGGTAACCCTCCGCGGTTAGATGGGCTATTATTCACGGCATCTGGTCACTGCTGCAGGACTACAACATTTCCGAAGTGCCCTTGGATAACAACGGCGCACAATGCCTCACTTTACAAAAAGGGCGTGGGAATTTAGTGAGGCTTGTTAGAGTGCAAGCGCACTACAGAAATATAAAAGGCAAGGCCATATATAATCATCGCCTCCATAAGAGCCAAATTTGCAGGCAATCCAGTACGATGAAAGGCTGAAGGCATGTTTGGCTTCCTCGCGTATATCCTTTACCTTGTTTGTTTATTCCTGTGGCTATGTCTCTCAATTTATTTTGAACCTTACCTTCCCGATACTCCTCCCCTTAGTACAATGTAGCAAACCAAACGTTTCAGTTTTCGTTGACCTCTGTATTTACCTCGTACTAACTCTCTCATATCGAGGGGGCGAAGTCTTGGCGTAAGCGTCTTGTGAAAGAGCACATCTGGGTCCGTATTAGCGAAAACCATTTGTAAGTTTAAAGCTGCAGTAAAAGTATTTCAGCAAATGAATATACAGAACATGTGATTGCTGTAGTGGGCTGATCAATGGCAAACCGCACTTGTGTAAGAGAAGTGTTGCGAACTTGGCCCTTGGATGCGTGTTGCTACGACGCGCTTTTTTTGCACACACGTAAGCAACGTGGCGTAACACCCTTCGCAGGAGGCGGACGTGTGTGCGGCGGTGGCGCGGCGTGGCTCGAGGAGGGTGTGCGGCTACGGCTTCTCGTCGGGCGACGTCTACGGGAACCGCGTCGTGCGCGGCATCTTCGCCGACTCGGAAGAGATCGCCGAGGCCCTCATGGCGTACGTGCTGCAGGACGCGACCGTCGCCACCGTCATCGTCCACATGAAGGACTCGGAGGACACCTACTTCGAGAAGAAGATCGGCCTCAAACGCAGCTCCGACATCAAGACGCTCTTTCGCTGGCCCTTCAGGGGTGGAGACTTCACGAGGATATACGCGACCGCCTGAGCCCGGCGGGCCACCGGCTGCATTAAAGACATGTCTCCGTGCCCGCGTGGCATGAACGAGCTTTTCGAGCTGTTTGATGTCTCTCAAAATTAGGCAACAGATGAAACATAGCCATGAGTGGACAAAAAAAAAGTGAACTACCGCACTCGCTAACGAAATGCATTTTACTTTTAGGGCTCACTGGAACTCTGACTCGCCGTATTTTTCCTCTACTGAACTTACTCGCACTCAAACTCACAAATATTTTACTCATTTCAACTCAACGACAGGGACTCACGCCTTGATATTAGTCTGAGGGAGTGACTGAATTGACTCTTTAATGAGCTTGGAAAGTTTTGACCACAGCTGTGCATAAATTTTGTTATTCGGTTGCGGCTTTTCGCTCGTAAGTTTTGTTCACTGTCACCAGCTGGCCTCGCTGTTAAGATGTCCAGCATAACGATTGGCTAACGTTTTTTTTTTTCTTCAGATTATCCCTTGAGTAAGTGACTTAGGAACGTGAGCCTCCTTTAAGAAAAAAATTGCCAACAATGTCTAACCATATGCGTGTTAACTTCATTATTTCTTGTGGCTTAAGTTTTCTTTATTGGACAGCTTCAATTGGGCGACTACTGAATCTTGTTTCAACGTACATGTTCCTCTTCAATGGTTACAAAGAGATGTGACGACAACACGGAATTAACTCTGCGCTAGCTAGAAGCGGAAAACTAGAACTATTGAAATTCGCCGCGAATTATCTTCCTTCTTGAAGTTCGTGCAATTCAGGAACAATATTGGTAAATATCTGATTGCACCAATGAAGGAAATTAAATAAATAATAGCACAGGAATATATTTATTAGATTATGCGAGCTTATACCCTCTCGTAGTATCCACTTGATAATGTTTATGCGTGATCACTGATTGAACTGGCGTTATTGTAACACTTTTTGTGAAAGGAATGCTGGTTCTTGTCAATGTGTATGAACGAGCCCTAACTCCGATTACTGAATAAAGGTGCAGGGAAGACGATGGTCGAGTTATAAGGGTGGATAGCCGCCATCAGTTACACCTACTAATTATCATATCCTCCACGCTGACCGTTATGATGGCTATATATAGAACTCTAGTAGATATTGGTATCATAATATCCCTTATGAATTTCAGCACTCTATCATGTTGTTACTGACTGTTCATATGACCGTCTTTTCCGTGATTTTGACTCACGGCGACCGGGTTTAATAAAAGCGACGACATTACGTGTAACCAAAATAAACGAGCACTAAGTTTTTTTGTTTGTTTTGTCGTCCCGTTGAACCCATTCCTGCAATATTCATGCAACCTGGTTGGAGTAGAAGAAAACAAAAAAAAATCCATGCATATTGACGACGTGAATGCTGATGATGGGGTGAAGCAGTATGCATCCACCACGAATCGTGGCCTTCTATTTTGTTTTGGTTAACAGGTCTTTATTCTGTTCTTGTTAACCCTTTTGTTCTGTCATGTGCTCTGTTTGATGGGTGCTTTCCGGTGTTTTGGTCTTTTATTTTGTTTGTTCTGTTTAACAGCCTTTTGATAACCTTTTTATTGTTCACATATATTTTGGTTTCTAAATCTGCTGCAGACGTCGGGCGGTGCTTTTTGGACGGTGAAACAATGCGTTGTGTGCTTCACCCCTATAAATAAAAACCCAGCCAAAGCCCACCAACATCAGTCAGTGGTAGCAAGTGCTGGTTGTGTGCGAGCAAATCTGGTATAGATCGTTTCAGCGCCGTTCAGAAATTGTGGAAAATTTCGCTAAGATACGACTATGACATCGCATATGAAACTGCACTTAAACTGTACAGTTATTCAACAACAAAAATTTTCGTCTGCTGCGGTTCAGTCGAACCACATTGGTTTCGGTTTGTTGTGCGCCCGAACACACAATCCCGCACCGTGCACTCGCAAGCTTATACCGCAACGCATACGGGATATCGATCGCCTCTAGCTCGCGAAGGCGGGCTTTCCCCTGTTTCCTTCTATCGACCGTGGGCGCGCCGTAATGGAGCCTCAGTGCCCTGCTCTGTTCTTGACAGCGGCGACGCTCGAGACGCCATTGGCCGACAGCTGCCCCTGGCAGACGATAAATTGTGCGCCAGTCCGGCCCTCCAACCAGCGTTGGCTCGCGCCGCCCCGGGAACGACTTATATATATATATATATATATATATATATATATATATATATATATAAAGGGAAAGAAGTTTATACCTAAGGGCTCGTTTTTCCGTGTTTTTGACACAATATTAATGAGATCTAACAGACAGTAAGGCCAAGGATTGTACAGGGGAAGTTATTAGAACCGATGGAATGTAAATAAGAAAGAAAAGTGGGTGAAAAAATAACCAGCCGTGACCAGGAATCGAACCTACGACCTTCGAATAACGCGTTCGATGCTCTAACCACTGAGCTACCACACCAGCCATCCCTCCATCCACTTCTTTTGGGTTTATATGTGAATTTAGAAGTAGGAGTGTCAGTCAGCGCCATCTATATTGCAAGCGACGAGTGTGAAACACTCTTTTATGCGCATATGTGGCGTCACGTAGCACGTGAACTTATTACGGGCGGGCAGCTGAATAATAGTCCCTCGTATACAACCTAATGACACCAAGTCTTCCAGTAGAAGACACTCGTTAATGAATAAGGGAAAAAAGTGTATACCTAAGGGCTCGTTTTTCCGTGTTTTTGACACACTATATATATATATATATATATATATATATATATATATATATATATATATATATATATATATAGGCAGGCATGGTGGTTGAGTGGCCGTAGCGTTGCATATAGTCCAGTAGATCCTCCGTGAGTGGTCACAACGTGGTTTATTTCGACGTTTCGGCCTAGAGTCTGGCCTTCATCAGGATTTATCAGGATCCTGACGAAGGCCAGACTCTAGGCCGAAACGTCGAAATAAACCATGTTGCTACCGCTCACGGAGGATCTACTGGACTATTATATATATATATATATATATATATATATATATATATATATATATATATATATATATATATATATATATAGTGCGAGCGCCTTATTTGTAGAGAACTTCGACATTCAGACATACATATTACTAGAGGGAGAAAACTCTGGCGCTATAGTGCCTATAACAGATTCAAGCACAGTGGTTGATCCAGCCCATCTTAGGAATTCAGCTTAATTCACTGATTTGCCAAAACGTAGTCCAACTTCATATAACGGGACTTTGCGATTTTGCAGATTGGACAGTACTTATTGCACGTGCAGCCGTGTAACTCGATCAAGCATAACGGTTCTGTATATAATATGAAAGGGCACTAGAACCCGTTCTCTTCAAGCTTAGAAGAAATAAATAATGTCACTCTGACATTTATGCTAATCATCGCACATAAATTACGACATTCAGTTATTAAAGCTGCGCCACAAAGATAAGAAATAACCCGAAGGTCGCCGAACGGAACTTCGGCCAAAGGCGGCCGCATTTTCGTGGAAGTGAAAGACTGGAGGCCCCTGTTCTTAGAAGTTTAAAAAAACCCAAGAGATCAAAATTCAGCAGCCCTTCATATGCGGTGTCCTGATAACCATATAGGAGTTTTGAGCCATGAAACCTAAAAAAAAGCCTGTATCAAAGCTAATACAAAATCATTTACTGTCCTTTTCGAAGACCTAAGCGGTGGCAATGCCGCGTTTAACGAAGCTTATACGGCACCTTCGGGTGGTCGTTTCCAAACACTCTGTTTTAAAGTGGTTGATTCAGCCCCTTTAAGTCTTTACAACAAGAGCAAGGAAGCGTGCACGTTATGCCCCTCTTCTTTCTGGTCATATGTTTGCCCTATTCCACCAGTGGCAGTGCTTAGTTGCAATTTTACGTACATCTTTTTTTTTTTGGATTTCTCCACAGCGCTCAAAAACGACCAGTTGTTGAACCAGTTGTGTACCAGTTGGGTACTACCAGTTGTGAACCAGTAGTATGTACCAGTTATATTAGTTGAACAAAGAGGCTGCAGCTGCGATTGTAGCCGATAGTGGCTGTGTAATTGTCCTCCTTCACAGCATAAGAGGGCGCCTGAAACGGTAACTTTGTTAGGCGTACAGAATTCACAATTGGTAGCGTTAACGTTCGCATGTGCACCTCGGCTGCTGTCAGTGAACTGTCTGCCGCTGTTGAGCTGTGGTGACGCTGCTAAGCTGCCGACCCAAATAGTACAGCAACGCCGGCATACAGATCGCCATAGTGTTTATTCTGTAAGTTTACCAAGACAATTTTTTTTTTCTTACCTGAAGGAGATCATCCAACCACCTCGTTTAAATGCTACACTAATTTCTTCTTGGATGGCATTATGCTTCAGTGAACCAGCACTCCTCTTGACATCGCGAAAATTACAGCGCCTTATCTTCAGGACGTACTGCGGGACTTTTGAGTTCAATTTTTCTTGTCGACGAAATACTGGTTTGTTTAGCCGTGCAAGCACGGGATTGTCAAGACTTTGCGCTAACGACAGAGTTAAGAATAACAGACAGCTGAATCAGTTGATAAGTGTTCATTTTGAGAAAGACAGGTTACGTAAACGCGCACGCAAGAAGAAAGTGACGACACCACAAATGCCTAAAAAGGCGCTTGTGATGTACTAACTTCCTTTTTGTGAGCGTGCTTGCGCAACCTGTTTATTTAGAACCAAACGAGTTTGGAGAAGACAAGCTTCTTTTTCTATATATTTACGCAAAGTCTACTTAGCCGCTCCCGTAAAACATTACAGAAGAAAATTTGAGCATTGGCCAGACTTATTTTCAAGGCTCATGGAGGGGACGTTATTAGTTTAAGTAAGTATTTTCTAATCTTTGAGATACCTATTTAAAGCTCTATGTGTGTGCCAGAGGCTATTTAGTTCCTGATGTTCTTTCTTTTGACAAGTGACTTTCGGAGTTTACGTGACACCTTGAGCACTACCTCCTGAACAAGGTATGTACGTCAATTGTTTCGGTGATATAGCCAGTGAACTGAGTTTTTGTTTTTCTAATGAATTGCAACATAAGACAGTCATAACATCGTCTTGCAGATAAGGCGACGTCCAACGCAAGGAACCATAATCTTGCTCCCTAATGGCTCATTCCAGCAGCTAGAAATTTCGCGATCTGCAATGTAGACCAGCAGACTCCTTTCAGGGACCACAGTGACAACGCGTGTAACAACGAACGCGCCGGTCAGAAAGAAATTCGTGCCATTTCGAAGCCACAGTGCCGGCGTTCCCACGTAGTTCGTCTCGTATTTCGGGAAGAGACGGCGCATGCTGGACCAGAAGCAAGATGAAAGAAACCGCCCCCCAATCGGCCGTACAGTTGTGTCACTCTTGCCGGCGTGTCGATCACTCTGACCATTCTGTTCGAGCGACGCAATGACGCGAACGTATACGGCCACGCAATCCGCGAACAAATGGTGGCGCGACATTTGTGTGAAGCGGAAATTGCTGTCGGCGCGGCATTCTCCGTTCACGGGAACGACGTGGCCGCCCTGCTTTGGTGTTTTTCCTGGGTTGACGCGGTGGTGTACAGGCGACGGTTCCATACTGAATCTGCGGCTGTGTTGCAAATCTGTAGGCACCGCAGCGCAAGCGACGGTCTCTGATGGCGCGTGCGCGTGCCGGGCCCTGTTTTTCTGGGCGCATTGTTTCCACCCGGCCCTCCGCGGTCACGTGGCACCAGTTGAGGTGACCGCAGGGGGCCGGACCAGTCAGAGAGCCCGAACGACGCAGCCGCCAACAGGGTGCACGTGTTCGTGCCGAGCCTGCGAGAGAACTCGTTAACAGCGCTGCCCAGTGTCGCGTCGAGGAGGATGTACCCCCTGTCGCTATGCCTTGCCGTTCGTCGTTTTTTTTTTCTCAATCCGTCATTATTATCTTCATCGTTCAGTTTTTCTGCATTAGTATTTCTGTGGCGACTCGCATATCGTTGTGCATGATTGTTCAGCGCATATGTGACGGAGAAATGCGAAATCACATTGCGACACCAAACATGTTACTTTTTTATCGACATTGAATATCGGCCTCATAAAGATTTTATGCTAGGTAGTATATAAGAACCTAAGAAGTGTAAACGATTACACATACGAAGTGCGACAACAGCGTCTCAATGTATATGCGAATTCATTTTTTCCCAAAACAATTCGTCAGTGGAATGCTTTGCCATTACCACTGGTTCATTGTGATTCCCTGGAAAAGTTTGAGGAAGGGCTCAAAGATATTTTTCTGTAAGCATGGTCTACTATGTAAATTTATTGCAATTCATTTGTATGCTTACTACGACTGCACTGTTTTTCCTTCAGCCTCAATGCCGGTGTTTCCAATCATATGTCATGTAACATTTACAAGTTCAAGTGTTGATGTTTAAATTGCTGTATGATTTGAATGTATTGATGTTTGTCATTCTTAGTATGTCCTACCCCTGTAACAGCCGAAAGGCTAACAGTATTTGGAAAATAAATTAAAAATTAATAAATAAATATAAGTCCGAAAGCAAGCAGACCAAGTTTAAATATAGAAAATGTCGTCGCAGTGCCATGCTAATATATGCAGCCGTGCTTAGCTCTCGATCATATAGCGTCCTACGCAGTTCTATCACCGACTACTGAATATATGGAGGCCGTGGCTTCCCTGTGTCAATACCCTTAAGGAGACATGTTGCTGCACCTTTCATGGCGTTATACAAAAGCGTTCGTGTGCTTATATTTAGGTACCGTTTACAGGACACCCGATGGTCCAAAGCTAACTTGGAATGATCCCCTATGACGTGGATCCTAATCCTATATCATTAGTTTAACTGTACAATATTTAACTGTCAAATTGAAGAGGAAACCCACCCTCGTTAATCATATTTAAAAAGATAACTGTTTCTGATAAAACAGCTTACAGAGATGACTATTGGTCACTTAATATCCAATGAAATTTGCCTTGAATTTGATGCTTACTAAAGAATAACTAGTATCAGAAGGGCGCACTTTGAGCACTATCTGACCAGAAAGGGTTGCCACGTTAAACTCCCTAGGCGTAGCCTCCTTAGTATTAGATAGGTTTTGCGAGGGTTAGGCCGCAGTGCCATGAACTCGCTGCGGCGGAAGGTAGGTACTAGACACGAAGCGCAGGCCGTATACGGGATTGCGCGCGGGCCACTCCTAGTCCGGCCATGCCACCTCTCGTTTGATCTTTGGAATGTCCGCTGGATGGCGGTACTTTTATAAGATGAATATAAAATGAAATGATGCGAGATGGCCGTATTAAAGTGTTTACTAGATGGACGGACGGATGGACAGATGCATGCACTGACGGACGACCGACAGACAGATGCAAGGACGGATGCATGGATGAACGCCGTCACGCATGGACGGATGGACGCACGGACGGTCGCACAGACGAACGCACGGACAAATGGAAGCAAGAACAATTGAACGGAAGCGCGCACGGTTTGATGGACGCTTCAACCCACTCATCATGATGCACTACATGCATATGCTGTGATTTTTAGGGGCGAAGCTCCTGTTTAGAAAAAGTTTATTCTTTCATGGGACGCAACAAACCTAAGAGACAAGCGTCTGTATAACAGGCACAATAACAAACAAAAGACGAAGCACAACATACACTACACATTTAAACTAAAGTCCAAGTCCGTAGGATGTCCATAGTCCGTTGTACTAATAACTGTACATATACTACGTAAATGCACTAATCACAATATGGACAATGTACATGACGATATATGTACAGAATTTACAAGACTTGGTGAAGATGTTAGAAAATATGTACAACAGGTATCAATATACATAAAGGTTACATAACTTACAGCGTTAGAATGAAGTGCATATAGAGGAGAGCTCACACCCATATTGAACACACACAAACACATAAAAAATAGTAAGCACATAGTGATTACATGCACCAATCAGACATTGACAGGTGACCTGGCTATAGGAACCAGGCCAGGTGGAAGACTAATTGAACGCGTCTGTCAACTACGGACAGAAAGCGGCACGACCATTGTCGCAGAAATTCTTCCTCCCCAAAGAAGAACAATTCCTCCGACAGAAACGATAAGAGTTCAGAGTAGAGGCGTTCCAGTATCGGAAAAAGAGCACGACGACGATGACCTGCCGCAACAGCTTCGCACCTATTACGCCATAAACAAAAAGCTCCCGCAGCTATTAGAAGGCGTGCAAAGCGACTACGCGAGCAGCGACCAGATGTTACAAAGCGATTAACACCTAGGCCGCGAAAACTAGTGCTGACTTCCAAAACACTTTTGCAATGACACATTGCTGCAGCATATGCTGGTTAGACTCCTGTAACGGGCAGTTAGGACAAGTGGAAGATGGGACCATGCGCCACCTCTCCAGTCTGTCCCGTGTTGGGAGTACTCTCCATCCAAGACGCCACATAAAGTCACGGAGGTGACCAGGCAAAAACGATGCCGTTATCGCGCTCCACGAGACATGTCTCGATCGTGCTAGACGGGCTGGAGGAACCAGAGGAAGCAGAAGAGCCGCCGTTGTATCTACAATGCGGCTTTCAAGAATGTCCACATCGGGACAAACCTGCTGCGCGTGTCGATAAAATGCTACTGTCGTTGAGTAAAATGCAGGTACGTGAAGTGTTTGCGGTGCAGAATTAAGCCGTGCATCTGGTAGTAAATAGCGTAACTTGGTGCCTAAGAAATAGCAGGCGAGATCACGCGCGGGACACTGATCACCATGCAACAACCGAAGTAAGAATCGTGGGACAAGTAGCCAGCAGCGAACAGAGACGGATGGGAATGCGAATCCACCGCAGTTTCTCGGTTGCCCAAGAGCTGCTCGGCAAACCAGCTCTGTTCCACCCGACCAGAAAATAGAGCCAATGAGGGATTGCAACGACCTGGTGATTTGTAATGGGGGCTGTAAGACATGAGATATATACCATGCACGGCCGCAAAACACCGCCTGTGCTAAATACCTTCTTATGGCGTGGCTCCTGTTTAGAAAAAGTTTATTCTTTCATAGGACGAAACAAACCTAAGAGACAAGCGTCTGTATAACAGGTACAATAACAAACAAAAGACAAAGCACAACATACACTACACATTTAAACTAAAGTGTCCAAGTCCGTAGCATGTCCATAGTCCGTTGTACTAATAACTGTACATATACTACGTAAATGCACTAATCACAATATGGACAATGTACATGATGATATATGTACAGAATTTACAAGACTTAGTGAAGATGTTAGAAAATATGTACAACAGGTATTAATATTCATAAGGGTTACATAACTTACAGCGTTCGAATGAAATGCATATATAGGAGAGCTAACACCCATATTGAATACACACAAACACATAAAAATAGTAAGCACATAGCGATTACATGCACCAATCAGATATTGACAGGTGACCTGGCTATAGGAACCAGGCCAGGTGGAAAACTAATTGAACGCGTCTGTCAACTACGGACAGAAAGCGGCACGACCATTGTCGCAGAAATTCTTCCTCCCCAAGGAAGAACAATTCCTCCGACAGAAACGATATGAGTTCAGAGTAGAGGCGTTCCAGTATTGGAAAAAGAGCACGACGACGATGATCTGCCGCAATAGCTTCGCACCTATTACGCCATAAACAAAAAGCTCCCGCAGCTATTAGAAGGCGTGCAAAGCGACTACGCGGGCAGCGACCAGATGTTACAAAGCGATTAACACCTAGGCCGCGAAAACTAGTGTTAACTGACTTCCAAAACACCTTTGCAATGACACATTGCTGCAGCATATGCTGGTTAGACTCCTGTAACGGGCAGTTAGGACAAGTGGAAGATGGGACCATGCCCCACCTCTCCAGTCTGTCCCGTGTTGGGAGTACTCTCCATCCAAGACGCCACATAAAGTCACGGAGGTGACCAGGCAAAACAATGCCGTTATCGCGCTCCACGAGACTTGTCTCGATCGTGCTAGACGGGCTGGAGGAACCAGAGGAAGCAAAAGGGCCGCCGTTGTATCTACAATGCGGCTTTCAAGAATGTCCACATCGGGACAAACCTGCTGCGCGTGTCGATAAAAGATACTGCCGTTGAGTAAAATGCAGGTACGTGAAGTGTTTGTGGTGCAGAATTAAGCCGTGCATCTGGTAGTAAATAGCGTAACTTGGTGCCTAAGAAATAGCAGGCGAGATCACGCGCGGGGCACTGATCACCACGCAACAACAGAAGTAAGAATCGTAGGGCAAGTAGCCGGCAGCGAACAGAGACGGATGGGAATGCGAATCCACCGCAGTTTCTCGGTTGCCCAAGAGCTGCTCGGCAAACCAGCTCTGTTCCACCCGACCAGAAAAAGGAGCCAATGAGGGATTGCAACGACCTGGTGATTTGTAATGGGGGCTGTAAGACATGAGATATATACCATGCACGGCCGCAAAACACCGTCTGTGCTAGATACCTTCTTTCGAGCATCGGTAAATCATACTCTTGTGCTTCCCGGACGTGTCGTTTTACATCTTCGACTACTGAATTCCACAAGGATGCTGATATGCCGTAGCAAGTATAATCAAGCCCCAGAATGCGAATAGAGTCACTTTTTGAAGACCGAAAAAGGAACTTAGACTTGCGTCTGGTGAACCAATGAATAAATATCGACATTTGGAAAAATTTAATGCAGCACCTGAAATCGTGCCATACGTAGTAAAAAGTCGTAGGCTACGGGATAAACTGTCCTCATTCTTCAAATACAACGTGATGTCATCAGCAAATGCTGTCACTGTCACGGTACCACTACCTGGAAGAGGAAGGCCTCTAACGTAAGGATCAGCGATTAGCGATTGAAGGAATGGTTCGAGGCTGAATACAAAAAGCGCAGGGGATAGAGGACACCCCTGGCGAACACCACGGGTAACCGGAAATGGCGCACTCTCTAAACCATCAAGAAATAACGTGCTGCGTATATTTCGGTATGCGTTTCTGAGAAGCTCGACGAAGTTTTGTGAGAAGCCAAATGCTGCCATTACGCTAAATATAAAGCTATGTTCGAGGCGATCGAATGCCTTTTCCTAGTCAAGTGAAACCAAGAGTCCCCGAGCTGATCTTGCTAACGTGTACGCAACTATATCGCGCGTAACAAAGGAGAGACTGTGGATTTCTCTTCCAGGAATAGAGCACGCCTGATGATGACCTATTAAGGAGGGCATCAGGCTTCTCAAACGCCGAGTGATAACTGCCGCGAAAGTTTTATAATCAACGTTGAGGAGCGTTATTGGTCGTTACTCCTCTGGGCGAACTGACGATGGGTCGTGTTTAGGTATTAAAACAATTCGACCATCGCGAAAGCTATCTGGAAATTCAAAATTCTCGAAGCAGCGGCAAATAACAGAGGTGAAAAGGGCACCAATGTCGTCCCAAAACGTTAAATAAAACTCAACAGGCAACCCATCCGGCCCGGGGGCCGAGCCACGCTTCATGGAAGACAGTGCCTCTTTCACTTCGTCAGCTGACGGACTTGTGCATAGTTGTTCAGCTACTTCAGATGAAATTTGAGGGAGCCTACTTAACATTGTGGCTGTCTCGGTGGTACCGCGATGTGATGACATTGTCGTACGAGCCATGTTGGCAAAGTAAGCTAGGAAAACTGATTGATCGCGTGTCGGCGGTAAGGCAGTGTGTAAGAATCTGGCCGCCGGAGTTCCTAGTCGACTCGACGGGTTGAGAAGCGAGCTTTTCGCAAATCGTAGAACCTCAGGATGAGCACAAGGATTACGTCTGCAACGCCAAGCAGCCGCCGTCAATGACGAAGCTGCAATGAGGCGTTGAAAACGACCCCTTAACTCTCGCTGCCATGCGCGCATCAAGGGAGTTAGTCGATCAACCCGAAGAGCAATACGCAGCTTTGTTGCAGTGTCCGCTAGTTCTTCGGACGTACGGCGTCTAAGGGCCCGCCCTGCTACTGAGCAGTGTAAACGCCACTGCGTCTTGAGCGCGTCCCACACCTCCGGACCGCATCCCGAAAGAGAGGCGCGCAAGATTCTAGATAAACTGGAGCGTGTACGCGCGTCGTGCAGAATGCGGATGTCAAGACGCCAAGGTTTCACTGATGATGAAAAGGGAAAGTGAGCTTCGAGCGTCACTGGTCGGTGGTCTGATATATAAACAGGCGATGATGGTAATGTTACTACGTCAGAGTGCGATACGTAAGAAGCTAGCGCGCTCGGCACATAGAAACGATCCAAACGACTAGACGACGTGCTACGCCGCCAATTCCAGGCATACTGTGGTCCATGCACTAGTCTGTACGTATCTGTCAAAAAGAAATGGTGCACTAGGCGACGCAGCTCTCGCGCGTTCCAATCAGAGCGACCCCATCCTGGACCTTGCACGTCAGCTCGCGTGTCTAATACACAATTAAAGTCTCCTGTGAGTATGACATGACGACCGTCTAGAAAATACACGTCCAGGTCACGGAAAAAATCGTTAGACATCGCTGATTGAGCTGGCCCATAAATACACAAAACACGCAGCTTGAAGGATGATAAGACGCAGTCAAAAGCCAATACCCGCCCATTCCCGTCATAGAAAACATGATGATTGCGCAGAAGAGCGCGGTTAAAAATAATAATTCCAACTCCAGAGGAGCGAGATGTAGCGAAGGAAAAATAACAGTCTAAATTAAAAGCGCGTTTGAATGCACAAACGTGGCCAATGGTGAAAAAATTTGTTTCTTGTAAACACAGAATATCACAATGTTCTGCGCGGGCTATGCTGATAACCTCGGCTTGCTTTACTGGGTTACGGAACCCTTGAACATTTAAAGAAAGAATTTTCAGGGTGTCAGCCATATTGAAAAAAAGTGGGTGACTGACCTGGTCGTGTTTTTCGATTCGGTGTACCCCGGGGATCTGTCCGGGGGAACTGGAGTACGTATACTACACAGCACAATTCGACCCTCTAGAAGAGGGTCGAGGTTTCTTTGGTTGCTGGAACTCGGAGCGGCTGTCGTGGGTGCCGTCCGAGCTGGTGCCAGACTTGTGAGCACGCTTGACCTCTCGCGGGGCTTGCATTTCCACGTCACATACGTCTGGGCTAGAAGGGAGTCCGATGCTACTGTCAACTTCGAGGCTGAAGCTGCTGTCGGACGAATCAGATGGTGGTAGGGCTGCAGCGTTAATGTTGTCGCCGCCTCCAACGAACTTGATCACGGATTGCTTGTCGAGACGCGTCAGTAAAGAACTCCCATGGCGTCTTGCTACTTGTTCAAGAGAGTCACGAGCCTGGCTTTCGGAATGATCCAATGGGCTTTGCTCATTCGGTTTCAATTCTGCTGCTGGCGAGACACCAGCGTCCGTAGATCTCGCAACGTCGGCGTCTTCTGGGCAATCAACTGCTAGGTTTAACGATGAGTCTGGTGCCTCAGTGCCTACCGGCGTTTCTTTCTCGGCTTGCGCCGGCGTCGAACATAGCATGACATGTTTGCCTGGGACAGACGCGAGGTCAATCGCGGTGGCTGTTTCTGTCGCTGAGATTGGCAGACGTGGAACGCTCGAGTTGGCCAAGCTGCACACTTCTTCATCGTTTAATGGAGCTCTCAGAATCGGATTCTGGCGTTCTTCTAGTACAGCTCCTGGTTCTCGTTCTTCTGTTGCCGTTGGTGACACGGATGGTAGGGCAGGAAAGGTCCCTGCAGTAGCATCAGAATATGAACGACGCACAGGACAGACGGTGGTAGGGTGGTTATCTCCACAACGTCGGCAGGGGCGGTCGCAACCTTCGCTTTCGTGTCCGTGCACACCACAGCGACCACAGAATGGTGCTGTGCACTGTGCTCGATAATGACCACTGGAGCCACACCGTGGCTCCTTGTTTAGAAAAAGTTTATTTACAGCATGTACAGAGAACACAAAGGCCTCATACCATTCCAGCAACAGGGCACATACACTTCTGCACATCTATATTTCACGACTAACATCACTACGTCACAGTGAAGACATTTGCTCTAATATACATGATTATGTTGGTATACATGTACACGAAAATTCAATGTGATATCACGATACAAGGGTATAACGATACAATAGATCCAAATGAAACACAATTTGTAACAAATGAAATCATTTATAACAACTCAACGGGCGCTGCTTAGCACCAAGTTGGTCGAAAAATTAGCTGTATCCTTTCGTGTTCCACCTTGACGAAAGGGCACGACCAATGCCGCAGAAACTCTTGCTCCCCGAGGAAGAAAAGCTCTTCGGAGAGGAACGCGAGGATCTCTCGTCTCATTCTCCCCAGTATCGGCCACAAAGCACGCCGGCGGCTATTGGCAGCTACGGCCTCACATCGGTTTCTCCAAAGGCTGAAAAGCCCCGCAACTATTAAGAGAGCGGAGAAGCGGCTACGCGGAAATCGGCCGTTGGACACGAAAGTTCGCACACCCTGTCCCCGAAAACCGGCATTAACCGCACGCCAAAAAAGGCGGGAAACCACACATTCAAACGTCGCATGTCGATTGGTCTCTACCATGACACAGTTGGGGCAAGTGGAGGTGCGAACTACCTGCCATCGCTGCAATCGATCTCGCGTGGGGAGCAAGCCCCAGCCCAACCTCCAGACAAAGTCTCTGAGATGCCCTGGCAACACTGCGGCAGTTATTGGTTTCCAAGCGCGGTTCAATACAGATTGACGATGCTGGGGCACCAAGGGCCGTAGAAGGGCGGCCATTGTGTCCACCACTTTAGAATCGGTCACCTCTATCTCTGGGCACGTAGTTTCCAAACGTCGGTGAAATGCCAGAAGGGCTCGATACAAAGATGGTAATTCAGTTGATTGGGGACCTTTGTTTATTTGGCTATCCGGCAAGAAGACACGTAGTGATGGCCCCAGATGGTAGCGAGCCAGTGTCTGGGCGGGCATGTCATCATTGCTTAGTATTCGCAATAGAGTGCGGAGGCACAATGTAGAAGCCGCGACGGAAACGTCAGGGAATGCAAAACCGCCTTGATCTCGCGGTTGAGCTAACGCTGGACGTGATAACAATTCTGTGCCACCAGACCAAAAAAATGAACTGATGCAGCTTTGCACTTTCCTGCAGACGTGGAGCGGTGGTTTAACAGAATGGCAAAGGTACCAAAATTTTCCTAGGTACACCGTTTGAGTTAAGTATCGGCGTTCCAAGAGGGGGAATTCGAAGTGCCTGGCTGCTTTGATATCATTTAGAAGAGTTTGTACAACGGATGACCAGATGCTATCCTCTATACCAAATACAGTGAAAGTAACTCCGAGTATTGAAATCTCAGGAGACCACTGTAAAGGCGACGTGATGTTGATACGACCACTGGGGTTGCCAATGAAAAAATACTGGCTTTTAGAAAAGTTTAACTTTGCACCGGAGATAATACCGAAATCATGGAATGTATCAAGAGCATGCTGCAGCGACTGTTCATTATGTACATATAGAGTGATATCATCTGCATATGCAGCGACCTTTACTTGAGTGTTACCGGGTAGAGGTAAGCCACGAATCTGCGGGTGATGTTCAACGGCCCTTAAGAAGGGCTCTAATGCAAGGATAAATAACACTGGGGAGAGGGGACACCCTTGACGGACCCCACGCGTGACTCTAAATGCGTGACTTTCACGGGAATCTAAGTAAAGGGTACTTTCTAAATTAGTGTACATCGCGTTGATAAGGTTAATGAACTTATCCGGGAATCCGTATGCATGTAAAACATTTAGTATGTAGCCATGTTCTATGAAATCAAAAGCTTTCTCTTGATCTAATGAAACCAACAGTCCTTGCGCACATCGGCTAATAGTGTACTGAATGATGTCCCGCGTTAACCACGTATGGGTGTGTATTTCTCGGCCCGGAACAGAACAGACCTGGTGGGGAGCGATTAATGTTGCAAGAAATGGACTGATTCGGCGCACCAAAATGTTAGCCAATAGCTTGTAATCTACATTGAGCAGGGTAATAGGGCGCCAATCTTCTGGTCGCGTGGACATTGAGTCTTTCTTGGGAACTAGTGTTATACGGCCTTTGTGGAAAGAAGTTGGAAGTGTAATATCTTGGAAACACTTGCGAATGACGCGTGACATAGTTGGACCAATGATAGGCCAGAACTGTACATAAAACTCTGCAGGGAGTCCGTCAGGCCCTGGGGCCGATCCCTTTTTCATTGCGTCTAATGCGCCTTTGATTTCGTCATCGGATGGCGGTGATAGGAGGACGTCATTTGACATGTTGGAATCATGAGGTAAATCTGCCAGCAGAGGATGCGAAGAAACGGATCCTGGGTAACAGACATTAGCACCAGATTTAGCCATTGACTCAAAGTGTTGAGTGAATTCCTGAAAGTCGCGCGTACCCGCAGCAGCTGGGGTGATGGAGTTCAGCGAGTGGGCAGGCGAGCCTGGTGGACAAAGCAGAGCTCTGCGTGCATACCTTAGCACCTCAGGGTGCGCACAGGGTGCACGTCTACAGCGCCAAGCTGCAGCCGAGAGTGAAGAAGCACGCATAATACGCTGGTACCGTTCAACGAGCTCCTCTTGCCATGCCCGCATTACAGTGGAAGGACTGGGATCTCGATTGGCAATGCGTATTTTTGGATTAACAATGACGCATCTTTCGACATACGGGTGCAAAGTCCTCTGCCCGACGCACTGCAATGATGCCGCCACTGTTCTTTGAGGCGATCCCAATCAGCCACATCGGCCCCAATGAGCGATGCGCGTAACGCTCGGGATAATTTCTCCGTAGCCTGAGAGTCCTGGAGGACGCGGCAATCGAGACGCCATGGTCTGTGAACCGTGGGCGTCCCCGCTGGCAGGCGGAGAGAGAACATAACCGGCCGATGGTCGCTAATGTATACTGGTGTCGGTGGCAATGACATTACCCCGGTGTCGTGAACGTAGGTAATGAGACTGGGGGATACATAAACGCGATCAATTCGGCTGCTCGACGCTGCTCGACGCCAAGTATAGGCATAATTATTGCCATGCACACTTTGATGAATGTCACTCAATGCCAATTGCTGCACTAGACGTTCGAGTTCTCGGGCATTCCAGTTTGACCGGCCGCGACCCGGACCTCGAACGTCTGCGTGTGAGTCTAAGACACAATTGAAATCCCCTAAAAGTACCACATGTCGGGAATTTAAAAGAAACGCATCAAGAGATTGGAAGAACGCGTTTGAGTTCTCGCGTGCTGCTGGGGCATACACGGCAACAAATCTTATTCTTAACGAGAAAAAGGTGCAGTCGAACGCCAGCACGCGTCCGAAGGCATCGAAGGAAACATGATGGTCACGTAAAAGACCTCGGTTAAAAATAACGACTCCGACGCCAGTCGAATGCGTGCTGGCGTACGAAAAGAAACAATCAATATTGAACGCGCGCTTAAAAGCGAGTACATCAGAAAGCTTGAAAAAATTTGTTTCTTGCACGAACAGCAAATCACAGTGCACTGAACGTGCAAAAGCCAATACCTCAGCCTGTTTTTGTGGATTTCGGAAACCTTGAACGTTAAAAGTAATAACTTTTAGAGTAAGAGCCATGGGGAAAATGAAAACCTAGTATAGGATCACGCAAATGCAGGGGTACCTTTATCAGGTGCGGGAGCCAATGCCCCGCAAGTGGCTAAGTCATTTTTTCCGGCCAGGCGATCCACCGGAGGCTCGGGGCCTCCGGGATCGCGTCGAAGTCCGCAGGGGACTTCTGTCTCTGGTGGGGGCTTCTAAGTCACGAGTAGTTATCCGGTGGCGTTTGGTGTCCAAGTTTTTGAGCGAGGATGGTACAAAGACGTCTCCACTGTCCTGGCTTAAGTCACTGGGGCTGGTGTCTTCGTCAATTTGTAGGGGCGCCTCACTCGCGGTGCTGTTGGAATCCTCGTTAATGCAGGCGTCGTCGTCTTGAGATGTAGACTCCTCGATGACACCTGAACTTGTTGTCGACAGAGCAGCAACGCGAGGAGCCTCAGATGCAATATTCCCATCCGAGACGCCGTCCTCACGAGGCGCTTCGTCTGACGAGGGCTTGGCCTGCGATTCCTCAGAAATGGCCACGGGACGCGGGGAACTTAAGTTTTCAGTACCTGGAGGGAGTACCAGGCCCGGAATCGTTGGGGACGCAGTGGGCGTCTGGTGCAGCGTCGCGATTGGCACGCCTTGGTCGTGGTCGGTTACCACGGCTCGCGTTGACGAATCGTCGCACTTGTTCTTAGATGGCGTTCCTGGTTGAAGTGGAGGGAAATCCTTGGATGCCGCCTCGGAATACGATGGCCTGATGGTGCAGGCCACGGTGGCATGCGGGTCCCCACAACGGCGACAGGGTAGCGAGCAGCCTTTCCCGTCGTGGCCATAAACGCCGCACCTTCCACAAAACGGAGCTGTGCAGTTCATGCGGAAGTGCCCACTGTCTCCACATCGACGGCACACTCGTTGGATGCCTTTGTAGTCACAGGTTACTTGATGGCCCGCGACCTTGAGGTAGTTGGGCACCGGTGACGAAGCCTTCATTTCCATGCGGACGTATCGCGTCCCAGTGGTCACGGTTGGGCGCGATCCCATGAGTCCTCTGGTGATGTGCAGCACCTTCCCGTAGGGAGAGAGTGCTTGTGCGAGGACTTCGCTGGGTACGCGGCACGGCAGGAACAGGACGGTCACTTGGGTCACTTGGGGTCCCAGGGGTACGATGGCGACGCGCTCTCCTCGGATGATAAGGTGCGACGCGTCTACGATTTGGGCCAGTGCGGCCTCACTGTTGACGGTAACTTGGTAGTTCCGGCCTCCAAAGTGCTGAACGCAGTATACTTCTTCGATTCCTACTATTGAAGACGTCGCGTCAACGACGTCTTCGGGACTAGTCCCCTCGGGGACGACTACGTCGAAAGCTAACGCCTTCTTCGGGGGCTGGCTTGCCATGACGGGCGTCCGCCAGCCCAGGGACGCCGTGAGACGCTAACGACGACGTGAGACGCTAAGACGCTCCTTATGGCGTGGCTTGTGCGTCCCTCGTAGTACGTAATCACCAGAGGCACATACCCGAAATAGGTATAACATTTGACCTCCAAGGTGGTGCCGGTGAGAGATTTCTTCTGTGCGTTATTTAACAATAAAAAATAGTGCTCAATGTACATGCATATGGCTGCTAATGGGGAATGAGAGACAGGAGCATTCGGCTTTTAGTCAACGCGCACGCTGCGATCCCCATTAGCAGCCATTGGCATGTACATTGAGCACTATCGGACAAGAAAGGGTTGCTACATTATACTCGCTGGGTGTAACCTCCTTGGTTTTAGAAAGGTTTAGCGAGCATTGGGCCGCAGTGACATGATTACAGTGAACTAGTATATACCATGAACTCAAGGTGGTTGAAGGTGGGAAGTAGACCCGAAGCGCAAGCCGTAAGAAAGTGTGCGTGTGCCACCTCTCGTTTAGTCCTTGGAATGTCCACTGGATGGCGGTGCTTCTATATGGGGAATTTATGGTAAAAAGATGCGAGATGGTGGGACTTGGAGTGTTGAATAGATGGACGAACGGACACACAGACAGACGCATGGATGGACGCATGAACGGACGCAGGGGCGGATGCATGAACGAACGCAGGGACGGGCACACGAACAGACGCATGGACGGTCACACAGACGGACGTGTGGACGGACGAATGCTTCGCCCCACTCTCCATCATTCACTCCGTGGATATGCTGCCATTTTTTTAGCGTCATATAGAATCATTTCATCTTGTAATCCGCTTAGAGCATTTCAAAGGTCACATGTGAGAAAAGAAGCGTGCGAAAGCTTTTCGTACAGTGGTTATCAATTGAACTTGTAAAAGCGTTCGTACACAGCAATTATATTTTGGCGCAAGCGCGGTCTTGGTCATTAAATTCTCTCGAATTTACGACAAAAGCTTCGCTGTTTGAATGCAAAAGTAGTCTCACGGATTATGTGAGTAAGTTATTATGGTCGCGTTTGTCATGGCTACATGAGAAAAACGTTAGAAGAAACCTGACCCACTGCTGTGTTTGAAACAAAAGAGGCCTACTCCGAAATCCGTATTACGGCGCCTTCGTAAGCATCGGATGTGCATTGAAGTGGAGTGCGTTGGGTAGCCACGGGACGGCGCTGTAAGCTCTCCCACAGTAGAGTCACTAATAATCTAAATCGTTACCCACATTCTCTAAACACACACATAGGACCTCATCAAGTATGAGGCCTACGGGACCGGCTACATGCTCTCACATAGTTCAGTACTAAGTAGCCAAGCACTCCAACTCGTTAACCACTTACTCTATACACACGCCTCTGAGCCTTCACTTACGATGAAGGAGAGAGCATCTCGAAAACTCTAGAATGATCTAGAGGCCCACAGTACGGCTTCATGCTCCCCATAGCAGAGTACCAAGTGCTCTAAATTGTAAAGTTCAACCATCGGATGGGGGGAAAGGGGGGAAGAAGGGGGTTCGTGCTCTCCCAGAGTAGAGCATCAAGTATACTCTTAATTGCTAGCGTCGTAGTATTAAGGAATAGTTAGCCTTCTCCCATAGTCGAGTACACTGTGGTATCAATCGGCAACCATTTTTTAACACACATATGCCAATGTATGTTTTACCAAAGTTTTTTTTGTGTTTTATGTAACATTTTTGTAGTGTATAACTAAGCAACGTTGTGTTCACTACAAGCCCGGGAAAGTTGACGAGGCACAACGCTGTGCCTAAGTTTACAGTCTCTCCTCTGCTTTTTGACAGCCCAGCTATGTTTAGTGGAGGCTTTAGTGTGCGGGGCTGTGGTAGCGCTGATTACGTGGCTTCGTGATCTGGCGAGAGTGAGCTTTAATAAGAAGGGAAGGACTGCTTGTGCTGCGAGAGGTGAGAGCGCAAGACGTCGATGCATAGAGTAACATATTTTGTTACTCTATGGTCGATCGGTAAACCTTCAAAAAACGCGCCAGTATGAGGTGACCGTGAGGCGCAGCGGAACGTAAGATGGCGTGTCAGTGTTCAGGAGTCTGCGCTTTAAAGATAATGAACATCTCTTATTCTCACAACGATGAAGCCGCCATACGTGGGTGTCAGCGAAAGTTGGCACGACAACGGGAATGCCGTTGCCTAGCAAACTATGATGTTTGCGCAAGAGAAGCCGAGGCTTAGGGTCAACGAACGTAAGACTTGAAAAATAAAGAAAAACAATACAGGCAGATGAAGGACGGCTATAAGCTTCGCTCTTTTAAAACAGTGAGTGCCAAGTAGACCTGACTGGTTTTATTATTATTATTATTATTATTATTATTAATATTATTATTATTATTATTATTATTATTATTATTATTATTATTATTATTATTATTATTATTATTATTATTATTATTATTATTATTGTTGTTGTTGTTGTTGTTGTTGTTGTTGTTGTTGTTGTTTTGTTTTGTTTTGTTTTGTTTAATGCTAATCAGATGCGCTTGATTCAACTACAAAACACCCTCTCCTGTCGACCTTTCCGACTCTTCCATATTAAAAAAAAATCAGCGTTTCCAGTGTATCCCAGTGCGTATCAGCACGCTGGGTGACACTAGAAACGCTGTATACAGTGCGTGCTAGTGTACTATAGCGCACTGCGAGGCACTGGGACATACTGTACGGCGTGGCCAGTGTCGCCCACTGCGCTGAAACGCACTGGACCACACTGAACAGCGTCGCCCAGTGTCTTAAAGCAAGGTGGGAGACACTGGTTATGCTGTACAGTTTCTATCGCACTCTGATAACGTTAGCGGCACATTGAAAGAAACTATAGGCGCGATCGGCGCACTTTCTGTAAGACTTCATACTGAATCGCGAGACGTCGAGATAAAATTTACCGAACATGATGGTATTATCATGTATTTGCTATTCAAAAGCCAGATTTTGGCCGATAATAGGTGTCCAAGTCTGCAGCGCCAGCGTGGCTCGTGCATCGTCACACTGTCCCAGTGCAAGCACCCCACTGGTCCAGCAATCAGGTATGGCGCTGGACCAGTGTCACTGGTTTTTGTGATAGGGTTCTTTGTCAGCTAGCGATTGCGGTGGCTTTGCGTTTATAGGGAAGAGTACCCTCAAGGTCAGTGGTCTCAAATGAGCAACCCCCTCCCCCCGGAGAGGCGGAGATTCGCGTTATTTTATTAAAAGCCCCACGTTCTTCGCGCAACGCTGCTAAGTTGTGACCCCCCTCCCCTCTCCAACTTTTCCTTTCTCGCTGAAAGCGGTCATCTGTTCCACCAGTACACAAGGCTCCCCGACCATTCACTGCTGAAAAACACTGCTTCAGCTGGTCCCTCACTACAAAGTTCAGAACTTTTTTTTTCAGTCACATTTCTATCCAAAGTTCAGAACTTTTTTTTTTCAGTGACATTTCTATCCATGACGCTGCTTCGTCCTGCATTCTTTAAGATTACTCGTAATTCCTCTGCTGGTTGTCACGAAGACTCCCATGATACACTCGAGTGTTTTTTTTTTTCGAGCGCTTCCAGGGCGTTCTGGCAGCACGCTTCACCTTCGAATGGTATAAATCGAGCGCTCCGAATACGTTTGATTGATCCTTTCGGCACACCACATTCCGATTCCGGGAGCGCTCTGAGGCGCTCTCACTTTGATCTCGGAGTGTGCGTGAGGACTTATCACTTCAGTTCTGCGCCTCGCTGTTTGCAGATAAGATACGGTGACATTTTTCTTCCTGCGGCCTCCGATTGCTTGGGCATTATATTATTATTATTATTATTATTATTATTATTAATATATTATTATTATATTTGCATACACGGATACACAAGGACCTTGAAATAAGAGGGAGAGAGCAAGCTAACAACTGCCACCTGTAGGGCACAACGCCTGCTCCCTCTATCGGGAGGAGGCAAGAACCAGAGGAAACGAAGATGGGACAAAAAGAGCAAAGAAGAGAGGAAAGTTAAGTAAAGTAACGAAGACTTAGACAAATATAGGTTAGAAAAATCCGGCTATAAACGAGTGGCCAGGTCCGTTAGGTCCATAGAGCCCGATGGGCCTGGTCGCGTCGGGAGGCACAACCTCTCGGAAAGAGGTAATCGTCTATAGGGTCGTCCACTAGTCTTTCCGATGGCAGTGTAACGTCACCTGATGTGTCCACGCGTGTGCTGTGTTCCGGTATTTTGGAGCGTTGCGCTCACTTCTACGGATCTTGTAAGAGTCTTCGATCGGTGCAACATACAACGTCATCTCTTTGAGAAGATTTTTCGGGTACACGTGGGGAATTCTACGCGTAGTTTTACTTTCATAAGAAGAAACCATACGACGCCACGTAAACTTCAAACCTACGTGCGCAAAAAAAAAACAAAAACAAAAAAGGGCGGCTGGTATAAATGATCTACACATGAGACACCCTATTTCTAGATATAACCTGTGAATAGTTGTTCCTTCATAATTATTTAACCGATATATACGCACAAAGTCGTTCAAAAAAGAAAGAAAAAAAAACGCCACAGTGATACGCGTAGAGTAGCAATCAAACGTAGCTTTTTTTTTACTAGCCAATATGAAATATAATATCTGCTGGTCATGCAAGTACTGCACCTACGATTCTTCATTAAAGGTAAAGAAAGCATTGATTTATATGTGGAGTTTAACGTCCCAAAGCACCACATGAATATGAGAGACGTTGTAGTGGAGGTCTCCGGAAATTTCGACCACCTGGGGTTCTTTAACCTGCACCCAAATCTGAGCGCACTGGAGTATATACAGTATTTTCGCGTCCATCGAAAATGCAGCCGCCGAAGCTGGAATTTGATCCCGCGACCTGCCGGTCAGATGCCGAGTACTTATGCCACTAGACCACCACGGCGGGGCAGTAAAGAAATCAAGAAAAGGAATTGAAAAAAATTGCCCGCAGCTTCTCTCGGGGGAACACTGAGGAGGAGGCGGAGCATATAATTGGTTAACGGGGTGACGCCGCTACCTCGGCGCGCTTGCGCTCGCGGGCAGCATCGGGATCGGCCTCTCGTCGCCGACGCTTGCACTCGGCTTCCCGTTTTCGAAAGTCCGGGTCCTCTTGTCGACGCTTACGTTTCAAAGCGGCCGAATCCGGTGCTGCTGCTCGACGCTGACGTCTCTCAGCGGCTTCACGTTCTCTAAGTTGAGCATCTTCCGCTCGACGCCGACGTTTACGTTCGGCGTCGCGAGCTCTTCTCCGCGCTGCCTTGTCTTCGGACGACGACTTGGTTGCGGTTCCGCCAACACTTTGGCCGGCGCTGGTCGAAGGGACGTCGATCATTGCGACCTCGGACGTCGACGCGCCGTACAAACCAACCGACGAGCGGCAACTGAGCGAGCGAGCACCGACCTTGAGTATATATACAGCGCGACGGCGCATGCACTGTCAGCTGTCGAATGCTCGAGAAGAGGGAGAAGCGCAACGGCGCATGCGCGCGCGTCAGCTGCCGATGTTCTCGAAGCGTGACGGCGCATGCGCGCTACATTATACAGCTAGCGAATGTTCGTGAAGAGGAGAAGCGCACGCGGTGTGTAGAGGAGGAAGGGTGCACAGATGGTGGAGGAGTGAAGCGCGCGCGGTTGTGTAGAGGAGGAAGGGATGCACAGATGGTCGAAGAAGGAGGAGGAAGCTTGCGGACGGCGCCGCACTACAAGCCTCAGAATTAGATGCTCCGCATCTAAAAAAAAAACTCCTTCGGGGCGGGTTTCCACATCTGCAATGAAAGAAAATTAGATTTTTGTTTCTGACTGCTCATGTTTCATTTGTTGCATCGCTTCACGAGAATGTCATTCTTGTTCTCGCAGTAACTTCCTACATAACACTCCTGGAATCTAAGGATGGCTGCACGCATCAACATACAGAAAACAATTCACGGAGACAAAACCAGACATAGTTAACTCACTAAACTCACTCACCAACGTTTCCCAGTGAGGGAAGAACTATCGCACTGGCATTCAAAAAGAAAAAAAAAACACACGGAAAAGACTTCGAACTGTACAACCTGTCATTTCGTTATTCCTTATCTACATCATCAATTACTATAGACAACTGTGCATTCGACAAACAGGTGCCGCCACCAAGGGTGTCCTTTAAGCGAATTTTTGCTATTGTTTGCCTCAATGCCCAAGAAATGAGCAAGGCCAAGAAACGTGAAATATCGAGTGCTTCTGTTCTTTTGTTTCGTGTCCGTGCCTTCACCCAGTGTGCCTTACCAAACGCCGTAATTAACAACCAACTGGCTTACCCGTACATTTTAAGCACCAACCCAGTGTTGTGACTCCGGGTCCTGCCGGTCTCGTTTTCGGTAGCTGGCCCCGTCGCAGGATCCATCGTCCAACAATTCAGCGAGAAGCGCCCGAACGAACAACAGAGATTTATTTACATGTGGAGAAGTGGTCAACTGACCCAAAGAGAGAAGAGTGAGTGTGATAAAAAACGTCTTCGGCATTTTATAGCGCCGCGCCGTTGACACTGGGCGCCCCGTCCGCATCGTCAGCCAATACGGTGTCTCCGGCACCTCGGCCACGAGAGAGGGGGAAACACACTTCACAACACATGGAGTGGCACAACCTAACACGAGGTCCATATATGGCCACGGCGCCTTAAAATGTTACCAAACATGGTCACGAACGCACAGCAGACCCCGGAGCTCTCCCGGCGAGAGGAGGAACCCGAATGGGGAGGTGGGGGTGGACGACACCGTCGGTCAAGAACCGGTTCTCCCCCAAACTCTTCTTGCTTGGCTCCCCAGGGCCAGTCGTAACAGTCTCTCGCGCGGGGGGGGGGGGGGGGTGAAGATCTCGATGGGCAGAGGTTTGCAGCCACTGTCCGGAGAGATCAGCACCGGCAGTCGTTTTGGTGACGACCGTCTTTGATGAAGTAGAGGGCAACACCTGCTTCATTGTGGGCTCAACAGACATCACATACGCACATGAAAACACAACTACTCAGCCGGTGAGCGCCGGACAATTCCGCCAAACTCCACCAGGCAATTTTCCCCTTTAACTGATGTTAAAGGAAATACACAATTTATTCAAAATGTTACTCACACTTTAAGGTGACACAAAACAACAACACTGGAAGCACACCGAACCTGAAACCCTGGATAGCCGTGTCTTCAACGTTTTCAAACAAGTACACCTAAAAGAGTAAAAAAACGATCACTAGCTCTTGTCTAGGTCAGGAAAAAAATGCCAGAGTTCTCGAGACATCCTCTCGCGTCAGGGGCATCGACTTAAGCCATCAGCGTTGCCATGGAGTACACCCTTTTTGTAGCGTATTTCAAACGTATATTGTTGCAAAACGAGGCTCCAACGCAGCAGGCGGCCGTTCTTAGAGGACATGGTCTGTAGCCAGGTGAGAGGACAGTGGTCCACTTCCACAATGAACTTGCTTCCGGCAATATAACAAGCCAGTTTCTGGACTGCCCAAACCAAGCACGCACATTCCTTTTCGCTAGCGCTGTAAACCTGCTCGCGAAGAGTGAGTTTCCGGCTAACATAGAGGACGGGATGCTCTTGATCCCCCTCATCCCTTTGACTAAGAACTGCCCCCATGCCTCTATCACTAGCGTCGCATTGGACTATGAAAGGCCTCGAGTAGTCCGGTGAACTAAGCAAAGGTTGGCTCGACAAGGCCGCTTTCAAAACGCGGAAAGCCTTTTCTTTCTCCTCATCCCAGTCGACCATTTGGGGCTCGGTCTTGCGCAACGCGTCAGTAGGAGTGCTGGCAATGTCGGAATATCTAGGGATGTACTTACGATAGTAACCAGCTATTCCAAGAAAAGCCCGAATATCGGTTTTCGTTCGGGGCTGGGGAAAGTCTCGGATAGCTGCGACTTTCATTTCGCAGAGGGACGGCGATGCCCTCGACCGATAACATGCCCGAGATAGAGTACCTCTGCTTGTGCTAGCTGACACTTGGGCGCCTTTACCGTTAAACCTGCTTCGCGTAGGCGTGTCAGTACTGCTCTCAAATGCGCCAAGTGTTCTGGCCAGGACGAGGAAAACACGGCGACGTCGTCCAAGTAAGGCAATGCGAAGTCCTCTTGACCCCGCAAAACCTTATCCATTAAGTTTGAAAAACAATAAGGCGCGTTCTTTAGGCCGAAACTCAACACTTTAGGGCGTAATGTCCCCAATGGTGAAATAAATGCAGCATACCGGCTCGCCCTCTCGGTGAGCGGCACCTGCCAGTAACCTCTCACTAGGTCTAGCGTTGAGATAAATTGCGCGCTGCTTACCCTCTCGACGCGTTCCTCAATGTGGGGAATTGGGTATGTCTGATCCTTGGTTATGAGGTTTAACTTACGATAATCTACGCAAGGACGCGGATCTTTGCCGGGTACCTCCAGAAGAATTAACGGGGAAGTGTAATCACTTTCACACGGCTCAATCACGCCCAATTCCAGCATCCTGTTAACCTCTGCTTTTATTAGCTCAAGCCGGCGAGGTGACACCCGATACGTCTTAGATCTTACCGGTTCCGACGAGGTAAGCTCTATGTCATGAGTGAGGACGGATGTCCGGCCTGGCTCGCTTACAAATCTGTCCTGAAACTCGGTCAAAAGACCACGCAATTCCTGCTTCTGCTTCGTTGTCAGTTGTGACTTTGAGGCTAAATCCTCAACTCTTTTCTCGATCGGGACTTCGTCCGATTCGGGAGCTAATTCAGAGATTTCTGCCGGAACCTCTTCCGGAACATTTAAAGTCATGTTCACGATGGCTTCCCTCTCTTTGTAGGGTTTGAGTAAGTTGCTATGATACACCTGGTGTCCCAGGTGGTCAAAATTTCCGGAGCCCTCCACTACGGCGTCTCTCATAATCAAATGGTGGTTTTGGGACGTTAAACCCCACAAATCAATCAATCAATACACCTGGTGTGCCTTCCGACTTCCTGGTAATTTTACCACATAGTTGGTGTCAGACAATTTTCGAGTAATTTCGGCCGGGCCAACCCATTGAACTTCAAGCTTATTCTTTTGGGAGGGCCTCAACAACATGACCCTGTCTCCTACAGCAAAGTGTCGCGCTTTAGCTGTCCGATCGTAGTAAAGCTTAGCCTTCTGCTGTGCTTTGGTCATCGCACTCTCGGTCAGTTCTTGGGCTTTTGTTAGACGATCGAATAAGGCGAGGACATATTCCACTACTACAGGATCATCACCCTGACCTTCCCACGACTCTCTCAGCATACGAAGAGGAGACCGCAGTCTGCGGCCGTAAACAAGTTCCGCTGGCGTAAACCCTGTTGTCTCATGTGGTGCAGTTCTTAGTGCAAACATCGTTGCAGGTAAGCACATTTCCCAGTCAGTTTTTCGTTCAAAACATAAGGCTCTTAACACTCGCTTCATCACGGAGTGAAGCTTTTCTATCGAGTTCGACTGCGGATGGTACACTGAACTATGCAATAATTTCACGCCACACCGCTCTAGAAAGGTTGTCGTTAAGGCACTCGGGAAAATGGTGCCCTGGTCTGATTGTATCTCGGCAGGAAAGCCTACCCGGGCAAACACGGACAGAAGTGCGTTCACTACTTCGACGGAACTTAGCTCTTTTAGCGGGACCGCCTCTGGAAATTTAGTAGCTGGGTAGATTAAGGTCAGGGTGTGACGGTAGCCTGAAGTTGTCTTGGGCAAAAGACCTACTGTGTCAATTACCAACCGACGAAAGGGCTCAGTGATTACGGGTACCAGCTTCATTGAAAATTTCGCCTTATCTCCCGGCTTACCCACTCGCTGACACACATCGCAAGATTTTACAAACCTCTCTACATCTTTAAAGCATCCAGGCCAGTAGTATTCCTGTAAAAGACGATTTTTCGTCTTCTTTACGCCTAAGTGGCCTGACCATGATTCTCCATGCACCAAACTAAGCAAATCCTGACGATACGCCTGAGGTACGACTACCTGGTCAAACTCTACTCCTCGCCTATCTAGATATTTTCGATAGAGTATGCCGCTCCTCTTTTGGAATCTCACATTTCGTTCGGCGATTCGCTCTTTCGAACTGTCCTGGAATTGCTTAGGCGTCGGGTCCCCCTTTTGTTCGGTTATTAATGAAGCGGGACTCACCTGCAGCAGCCGACTGAAATTATCCGAAGTTGGCATGACACACAACTCTTTTGTATTTCCTAGTACCTGGAATGTGTCACCCTCTGTGCTATCCTCTGTACTACCAGGAATCGGCTTGGGAGCAACGGCATTTTCTATTTGCTCGGTCAACGAGGCGTAATTGACCCCTTCCAATTCGGGAGGAGGTTCACCGTGGCCTTTAGGAATGGTTGCTTCCGCGACTACGGCTTCTGCAGCCTGTTCTCGCACAAGTCGATTTGTTACCGTGGTGTCCAACTCGCAACCAGGCCCGTTGTCGATTTGAGGCTTGTTTGTCTCAGTGAATGTTGCTCTTGCAGCCAGCGCACGTGCCTTCGATCTAGTCAGTGCCTGCACTATGCCTTCTCCCAACGTTAGACCTTTCTCCTTCAGCATTTGATCTGACTTATTTGAAAATAAGTAAGGATACTGAGGGGGTAGATATGGCGATACCGCGGCTTCCGTTTCCAACGTACCAAATGCGCCTTTAAGGACAACTTTAGCTACGGGGAGGCACTGACTGTTTGCTTCTACGGCTTGTCTAATCCAGGCACAGTCTCCTGAATACTGTCCGGACTGAACAAAAGACGGATGAACTACGTCCATAGTGGCTGCGGAGTCTCTAAGAACCCGACACTGCTTGCCGTTCACGGTAAGGTCGTACATATAGGGCTCTAACAACTTCATGTTCTCGTCGGCTTCATTTATAGATAAAAAGGCCACCTTTTCTTTCGGGCAGTGTTTCGCGAAGTGCCCTGTTTCGTGACAATTGAAACAAGCAGCCGGTTTTCTCGCCTCAAATTTCCTTTTGCTTGCCTCTGCCGACACCCCATGGTTAGATGAATTGTTTTCCTCACCCTTTTGTGCGAGACTTGTCGGTTGTTTTCTAAACGGCGCCTTATTAGGTAGTAGGAATTTTTCTCTTTTAGGCTCGCTGTTTGCCCCGAGGGCACGGCGCGTAACGAATTCTTGAGCGAGCTCTGCGGCTTTCGTTACTCTGTTCACGTCCGGTCTATCCTGCACCCAGAACCTCACCTTTTCTGGTAACCTTTGATAGAATTGTTCCAGACCGATACACTCGAGCACCTTGCCATGATTCCCATACGCCTTTGCCTCTTTGAGCCACTCCCCCATGTTGGCCATTAACTTGTAAGCAAACTCCGGGTATGAATCATTGTTCTCTTTTACGGCGTTGCGAAATTTTTGTCTGAAACCTTCCGCTGACAACCTGTATTTCTTGAGAAGGCTCGACTTTACCTCACTGTACTCGTCAGCCTCCTCTTTCGTGAGGCGCGCGATTACTTCTGAGGCCTCCCCCGGAAGTAGGGACAACAAGCGTTGAGGCCACGTATCCTGGCTGAAACCTTGCCTTTCACAAGTTCTCTCAAAGTTGACGAGAAACAGCCCAATGTCCTCCCCTAGCTTGTACGATCTCATTAGGTCCGTCATTTTGAACCTGACCCGCTCTGCGGTACCGGATGCCTCGCTGCCTCCTGTTCTACTATTATGGCTAATCTCTAGCTCGAGGCGCTTCATTTCAAGCTCGTGCTTTCGCATCTTATCTGCCTCGGCTTCTGCCGCTTTCCTTTCGGCCTCGGCCGCGGCCGCCTTTCTTTCGGCCACGGCCGCCTTTCTTTCGGCCACGGCCGCCTTTCTTTCGGCCTCTGCCGCTTGCCTCTCCTGAATCTCCTCGGCACATTCTGACAGCTCGTCATCCTCCGCCCCCAATGCGAGAATCGCCTCTATCAGCTCTGGCTTTCTTTGAGAGTCCGACACCTCCAGATTCAACTCCCTTGCAAGAAGCAACAACATGGACTTTCGCAGGGATTTCAAATTCATGGCTGCCTCCAGTACCGCTGTCTCTGTTCCACAAAGATTCCTGTCCTGCAACTAATTAACCTTGACGGCAACGACAGCTCTAGATACCTGCCTTGCCTCAAGTTTTCCGTTAACTTAGTCTACAAATAAAGCTTCAAAAGCTCTTACACGGAATCCTGCCCTGTCACTGTTAACCTTGACGCCACTGACAGAAAGAGCTTAACCAAGCTATCACACAAATTCTGCCTGACGCAAGTTACCTGTTCACCCAATGACCAAGACAGCCCCTCTCTACCAGCTTTTACTTAACACGTAGAGTAAATGCCTGGTAAAATTTAACAGAGAAAGCCGGCACTCACCCAGTTCGCAGTCATGTCTCCGGCGTCGTGCCTCTCAGAAGTGCCGTTCGATTCCCTCTGGAAGTCGATGAGCTCGTGTCCTCCTTCTCCTGTCGTCCCGTTGTTGAACTTCGGGCTCACTCCGTCCAGTGGTCGCTTTCGGGGTTATCGGCATCCCGCCGCTGCCATCCAGTTGTTGTGACTCCGGGTTCTGCCGGTCTCGTTTTCGGTAGCTGGCCCCATCGCAGGATCCATCGTCCAACAATTCAGCGAGAAGAAGCGCCCGAACGAACAACAGATATTTATTTACATGTGGAGAAGTGGTCAACTGACCCAAAGAGAGAAAAGTGAGTGTGATACAAAACGTCTTCGGCATTTTATAGCGCCGCGCCGTTGACACTGGGCGCCCCGTCCGCATCGTCAGCCAATACGGTGTCTCCGGCACCTCGGCCACGAGAGAGGGGGAAACACACCTCACAACACATGGAGTGGCACAACCTAACACGAGGTCCATATATGGTCACGGCGCCCTAAAATGTTACCAAACATGGTCACGAACGCACAGCAGACCCCGGAGCTCTCCCGGCGAGAGGAGGAACCCGAATGGGGAGGTGGGGGTGGACGACACCGTCGGTCAAGAACCGGTTCTCCCCCAAACTCTTCCTGCTTGGCTCCCCAGGGCCGGTCGTAACACCAGCCACGCATACTCCTTTCTTATTGCAATGGACGGCACCTCTACATGCAACTGCTGCAGCTGCCAGGAAATAATCGCCCATCTTCTGTGCGAGCGTATCCAAATCAATGCGGCAAGACAAGAACTTACCGAGGCACTAGATAAACTAAACGAATGACCCTTTGTCGGAACAAAGGATGCTGGGTCATTGGCCGGCCTCTGCTCAGAAAGCTTCGAAAGCGTTATTACCTTTTTGCGGACAACTCGCCTTAGAGACATACTTTAGTTTCGCACTCTCTTTCATTTTGTTTTTTCCTCATTCGTTATCTTTTCTTTTCTTTTCTTACCGTCTAACACCTCTTTTCTATCATCTTTTATACCCCTTCTCCTGCGCAGGCTAGATTGTCGGTCTGAAACTAACTAACCCCTCTGTCCTACCGCGTAGTTCTTTCCTCCTCCTCCTCCTTCAACCACTTTGTGCATATGCGTCTATCGTAGCACTGTTTGCTTAGCTCTTAAAGAACGCAAAACGGCGAGGTAAACTGCCCAATATAGCGGCAATGGAACCCCGTCGTGGAGTACTCTATGATAGTTCTTCTCAGCCATAGGTGTTTCGGAAACCCCTTGTGCAACGGGCAAGTAGTAATTGACCCCTTGCAGCGAAAAAAAAAAAAGTGAAGGGAGGAGTACGGGAGTCAAGCAAATGACAAATGGGGCGTAAAATATGTTTCTTGTAGTTTTAAATGCCAAGCATTTCTTGACGAACTTCGCTGACTTTGAGCGTATCTATCTATCTATCTATCTATCTATCTATCTATCTATCTATCTATCTATCTATCTATCTATCTATCTATCTATCTATCTATCTATCTATCTATCTATCTATCTATCTATCTATCTATCTAGATAGATAGATAGATAGATAGAAGCCTATAGATAGATAGATAGATAGATAGATAGATAGATAGATAGATAGATAGATAGATAGATAGATAGATAGATAGATAGATAGATAGATAGATAGATAGATAGATAGATAGATAGATAGAAGCCTATGACGTTTAGCTCTCCTGGCCGTTTCGATAATAGTATCGATACCAAACTTGGCATGGCATAACATGACTATATGAAGAACATATCGGACTAGTCATAATGTTAAATCATGATGTGCAGGTCATGAATGTCATGATTTACCTTTCATGGTCTTGCAGCTCTTGCGGTGGTTTCGTTCACATGGCATGTTGCAAAACTGGTATCGTATGGCATGATTGCATGGTGAACACAAGCGACAGACTCTAACACAAAAATCATGTAATGCGTGTCATGTAACAACACGACTACATGCCACGCTCATGAGCGCTTGCGGCCGCTTCGCTTGCGTCACATGCATATACCAAATTCGGTATTACAGTACGTGAATGGATGACGAAGGTATGATACTGGTGCAGACATGATAAACATGAGATGCGTGTCATTTAACAGCATGACTACTCTACGCTCATAATGCGCTCGCATCCGTTTGGATAGCTTCGCATGTACCAAACCTGATATTACGCGACGTGAACGGAGGACATAGGCAAATGAGCTATCCAACTATGATAATCACGATATGTCTCATATAACAACATGACTACATGCCACACTGATGATGCGCTCGCGGCCGTTTCGCAAGCTTCACATATGCCAAATTTAGTATTACGTGACTTTAATAAATGACGAAGGTATGTGACTGGTGCAAACATGATAATCATGCGAGATGCGTGTCATGTGAGAACATGACTACATGCCACTGTGAAGGTGCCAATACATTTCGACGTGACACGGTGCGCGTGCTCGCCGGCGCTCATTTCGTGACGTCACGCTGGCGTTGCCGCGCCAGGTGCCAGTCCTGCTATACACATACTCGCATGTGCGTGCCACGCTGCGTTGCTTTGACGCATGCGCGTTTCAGCGCGTCCGGCGTCCCTCAGTCACGAAAAAGAAGGAGATGCAATGTTTTCTGGGTAACGCATTTACGCGAAATGCAGCATGTCGCATTTCGCGCCGGTTGCCGTCGGGCCACGCTGGCGGACGCTGGTCGCGCCTGCCGTCAGACTATATAGAGTGCTCGCGTTTTGCGAACGTAGCGTAGCTGTGCCCAGCGTGCGCGCGCGTCAACGCTACATCGAAGTATATTGGGCCCTTCATGATGCGCTCGTAGCCATTTTGCTAGCTCCTCATATACCAAATTTGGTGTTACGTTACGTCAATAGATGACGAAATATACGATAGGTGCAAACATGGTAATCCTGGCATGCGTGTGATGTAATAATCTAACAACATACCCCGCTCATAGTGTGCTCGCGGCCGTTTCGCTAGCTCCACGTATACTAAACTTGGTATCACGTGACGCAAATAGATGATGAAGGTAAGCGCCACATCGAAACCTGATAATTATGACAGGAAATTTATGTACGGCATCATTTACCTCCAACTCGTAACGTAGTGCTGATTTTAAAGTGACATATCAACATTTTCCATTTGTGCTTCGCATATCATTGGATATGCCTTTTTTTTCTGCGAAAAGTGGTCTCACTAAAATACCACGTCATTGAGCTCTCAACCGAATACTTTGTAAGATCTGCGGACAACATTCACCTGCTGCGCCGAAATGAACGGTGACTGCGGATCCCGTTTGGATCCCCGTTTGAGAACGTCTGGTCTATACTTTCCTTTTTTCTTTAAGAGTGCTTCTGTGGTGTCGCGAGCTCCAGCTCTACTAGTTCTCGCTTAATTCTTTATTAGCACAAAAGTGTCCTAGTGTACTATGACAGCATTCTCGTTGCGCTCGTTCCCAGAAACGGCGGCCACAGTGACGTCCGTGCACCTCATACTTTCAAACCCGTACTATATCTCTACTAAAACCGGATATATACGCATATAAAAATGGGCACCGATATTAGGCAGAGAAAACAGCTTTTTAGGTGCCAGAAACAGGGTCGCAAAGCACGTTTCAGGCTTCCAACGTTGTAAATGTATGCGCAATAAATGTTTACATAAATGCAAGAAACTTCAAAACAGAAACGTGTGTGACCTCCATCTACGACAGGCAAGCAAAAAAATGTGTGTGTTTTTTTTTGTTTGCTTATGGCACAAAGGAATCCACCGTTGAACTTATCCGTGCTACTTTTTTCCCTCGCCTTTCGTTTTATTCTCCATAGCATGCACCGCCATGCTTAAACGCCGTATTTAACGTGCACTTGCCCTATGTATATGCTGGAATACTTTTGCGCCAATTGGGATCTTTGGCAAATTTAAGCGACAAACTCGAAAGAATACGTTACATAGCTGCAAGGTATCTCTTTTGTCGGTACTCAAGAAATGACCGTGGCACCAAAATTGAAAATTAGCTGGGATAGGATATGCTCTTTTCCCGTTGAAGATATACAGTCGTTTAAGCTCCTATATATGTACACCAAACATTTCATGCTGAAGCCGCTGTTCGCAAAGAAATTCACCTTTACAGTCCTCAATAAGTCTCTTCCGACAATAGTCATCGTTTTAAATTCTGCAAATATCGCACCAGATCTAACTTGTTTGTTAATTCGTATTTTGGTCATTCCATCAGCGAATGAAATCTCCTATAATGTGAACAAATGTGCTGTATTGATAGAGATGCGTTTTCTTTGGCATTGTAATCACCCTGCTGCAGTTCCTTCGGGCTAAGCGGGGTAATCATTGAATAAAATGATAAAAAATATAGAATATTGAGTCAAGTGTCCACTGTCGAATGAGCGCACTTCTGGGTTTCTTTCTTGTTGACACGGCTGAAAAGGGCAGCACAAAAGCGGGTTGCCAGGCCGCTAAAGGACCAGAAGAGAGGTGTTCTTCGAATCAGCCGGACGGGAAACATTTCGCTAAGTAAATTAAAAACGAAACAAAAGCCGCGTACATGTTAAATTTTCATTTCCTTTGATCTTCACTCTTTTTTCCCGCGCCAGCTTTCCACGGTTTCGCATCCGCCACCCGCTCGAGCCATGTGAGTGCAGCCGCGTAATTTCCATTAGTTGCCGCTGCGTATTTCCTGTAGTGGGCGCTGCTTTCCATTTTCACTGCTGCTAGCGACAGTTTTCCGGAAGTTGGTTGAACCCCCAGAAGTTATGTTCATAAAAGAATCACAGCATATCCGCGGAGTGAATGATGATAAGTATGGCGAAGCTTCGGAGGGTTTTATTGGGTTTTCAAAATTGTTGATTGGGATGCCTTTCGAGAACTCAGACAAAGCGATGAAAAAGAGTACGATGACCTTGGCCAGCTACTTGAGCGTTTTAAGGCAGATGTTAAAGATGCCACTAAGGTGGTGGAGACGGATCTTAAAACGGAACGCATGGACAGCCGCCTAGCGAGGCTCCTTGAAGCCAAAAACTCCTTACTTAACAGATGGCGTACGCAGCGACTCAACAGGCGGCTCAGAAAGAAAATTGCTCTGCTCAAACAGGAGATTGAATCGTACAGCCAAACCCTGGCCAGACAACAATGGGATGAGGTCTGTAACGCTGTCGATGGGCAGATGCGGTCAGGGGCGAAATGGAACATTCTCAAGCACCTCCTGGGAGATAAGCAAACTAAAGCTAATCAGAAACACACTGTTGATCGGCTCATTCACAAGGAGAGGTCTGCTGGGCTCTCCAATGATCAAATCTTACAACAGCTGGCGGATAGGTACCTCCCCCTGGGGGCTACCACGGATGCAGACTACCCGGATTTCTCTGGTCTGGAGGATGCGGAGCTGGACTCCCCCTTCAGCACGGCAGAGATCAGGGCGGTCCTTTTTGATCTCAATGGAAAATCGGCTCCCGGGCCGGATGGTATCACTAACAGGCTACTTAAAAATCTGGACGATAGATCCATTGAGCTACTAACTGACGAGGTCAACCGGGTTTGGGAGTCGGGGCAGGTGCCGAAGGAGTGGCGAACGGCCTCTGTCGTCCTCATTCCCAAGCCTGGTAAGCCTCTCGGGCTCGGCACGCTCCGACCGATCTCGCTCACGTCTTGCGTGGGTAAGGTCGCGGAACATGCAATCCTTAACCGAATCTCCCATCACATTGAACAAAACGAGCTCTTCCCTTTCAATCTCATTGGCTTTCGTCCCGCGCTCTCTACGCAGGACGTTATGAAAATGATTAAACATCAAATTCTCGACATAGACACCAGAGATGTCCGAGGGATTCTTGCACTCGATCTGGAGAAAGCTTTCGATAATATCTCACATCCTCACATACTTGATTCGATCTCTGAGTTGGGATTGGGGGCCCGCTTTTACGGGTTCGTCCGCTCTTTTCTCAGGGATCGCGTTGCCACCATTCGGCTCGGGGACCTCTGCTCCAAGGAATTTCATCTTGGACCTAGGGGAACCCCTCAAGGATCGGTCATTTCGCCGCTAATTTTTAATATCGCGATGAGGAAACTCTCGCTTGAACTCTCTCGTATCGACCGCATCGGACATGCGCTGTATGCGGACGATATTACTATATGGTGCACTGGGGGTAGGGACGGAGACGTTGAGGAGTCCCTCCAGCAGGCCCTCAGGTGCACGGAGGAGTTTTCGGATAGCACGGGGCTGCACTTGTCGACCGCCAAGTCGGAGCTCCTCCTGTACACACAGCCGGAGAAACGCAAGTTCACCACTATTCCATTTTCGCCGGAAGAGATCAGGATCGAAATTCACACACGGTCAGGGCAGGCCATCCCCCGTGTCGATAAAATTCGGATATTAGGCATGTTCCTGGAGGAGCACGGAAGTAACTCTCATACTCTGACTCGTATTGCGGCAAAGGCGGAGAGCATGGTCAAGCTTATACTTCGGGTGTCTAACAGGCGTGGAGGGCTTTGTGAGGCCAACCTCATGAGGCTTTTCCATGCCTTTCTTATGAGTCACATTAATTACATTGCCGCAGCGCATAGGTGGGAAAGGAAAGAACAAGGGAAACTGGATGCGATTATTCGAAAGTGCATTAAGAGGGTCTTGGGCCTTCCAAACAACACAAATGAGGAAAAGCTCAGGGCTCTTGGTATGCATAATACATTTAGTGAGATTGCAGAAGCGCAACAAACAGCACAAGCTGCACGACTGTCCTCTTCCAAAGCTGGGAGACGCATCCTGGAGTTTCTGGGCTGCGAACCAACTATGGTAGCAGACAAAAAGATACAGCTTCCACCCAAATTGAGGGAGCAGATTACGGTTTCACAAATTCCTAGAAATGTTCACCCTCTCTACAATGTCGGCCGCCGGGCCGCTAGGGCTAGGTCGCTCCTCAGTTCCGCCGCTGCCACCCCTGAACTCGTGGCGTTCGTTGACGCAGCACAGTATCCCGGCACATACAATTTCGTGGCTGTGGTCACTGACCTTCACGGTAAAATCCTCACAGCAGCATCTCTTCGAGATACCACGCCGGCTAGGGCAGAGCAGGCTGCTATAGCAATGGCCGTGGCGATTCCCATGCGCACGCGCATTTTCACTGATTCTCGAGCTGCTGCGCGAGCGTTCATGACCGGGTCAGTCTGTGAGCAGGCGGCCCATCTTCTTACCAAAAGACCACATTGCACGGAAATCGACGGCCACATCACCTGGTTTCCTGCCCACATGGGCAAGGATGTCCACCCTGTTATCCCCAATGCCAATGAGCTTGCCCATGCCCGAGCACGCGAACTGTCCCACCGTGACGGGCAATCGGCATCTAATTTTGGGGATGGCATCCGGCAGCTTGATTCGCTCCTCACCTTTAACGAAATTTGCAAAAATTATCAATTGGCCAGGCGTAGCTTTCCGCTCCCGCACCCGCAACTCTCTAGGGCCCAGTCAGTCACTTTAAGAATGCTGCAAACGGGTACTTACCCGTCGCCTTTAGTGTACAGCAAGTTTATCGACAGCATAAAGCCGCAATGCCCTCATTGCGAAGAGAGACGTTGCACGTTACCCCACATGCTCTGGCAATGCGCGGCGCTGCGCGATGGCGAGCCTCTCAGCACAGAAGCTGCCTGGAGGACGGCAATTACCAGCTCGGACCGAGAGGTCCAAATCCGGGCTGTCCAGAGGGCCCGCACTTTGGCGGAGGAGCTCGCTCTTCCTGTCCTTACGTGGGTGCGGCCCGCAGCCGATCCTCCCTCTTGAGGGGAATCGGCTCCTCAGGACAATTTGTAAATAAAGTTCATTGACTGACTGACTGACTGACTGACTGACTGACTGAGGGTTTTATTGATAAACCGGGAATCGTCCATCCACTAACCGCGTTCGTTCGTTCTTTCGTTCGTTCGTTCGTTCGTTCGTTCGTTCGTTCGTTCGTTCGTTCGTCTGTCTGTCTGTCTGTCTGTCTGTCCGTCCGTCCGTCCGTCCGTCCGGCTATATGTCCGTGCAGCCATCCGTCCATACGTCCATCCGTGCGTGTGTCGGCCTGCCTGTTTGTCTATCTTTCTGTCTGATACTGCCGGTGACGCCTGATGCAGGACAAGGTTAGACAGTAATAAGGCACATACACTTCGACACATCTATGTATCCAACATCGCTACGTTGGAGTGAAAATGTCATTGCTCTAATATGCTGTTTAGAAAAAAAATTATTTACGGTATGTACAGGACACAAAGGTTTTATAACATTCCAGTAACAGGGCACATACATTTCGGCACATGTGTGTATCACGACCAAAAACACTACGTTGCAGTGAAGACTCTAGCTCTGATATACATGACAATGTTGGCATACATGTACACAAGAACTCAATGAAATATCTTGATACGATGGTATAACGATACAATAGATGCAATGAAACACGATTTGTAACAAATAAAATCATATGTGTGTTTAGAAAATGGTGGTAACGATTTAGAGTTCTAGGTGGTCTACAATGAGGTAGCATGAACCCATCCTATCGAGCAGCGAGAAAATGCTACCATGCAGTGAATGTTGCCCCGTAACATTACGAACGGTTTCTAACACCACCCGAAAGTGAAATATGAGGTTAAATAGCGTTCATATAGGCACCGACTTTGAGAATAGGCATGTCGGCAGAAACGCCAGAACTACACAATTGTAGGCTCTGTAATAGTACTATAAACCGCCAAATTCGCATCTAATTAACACGTATATCGAAGTGATGCGATATGAACGCGAAAATTATAATTGGCCAGAAATTCGATTCCCAGTCTAAATATCTTCACCGAGAAGGCTGTATGAAAACATCTTTCGCTTGGTTTAAAGACAGCAATAAGAGCAGCATGTGTTGCTTCCCAAGAAGGTTCCGATCATTCAATTACCATTCTCCAACACGAAAACAAAAAGCTTCTTTTTTATGTTGTGGAGTAAGGAAAAACTATTTTTTTTTGTTTTCAGATTTAAAAAAAAGACGCTTAGATTGAATGACTATTGTTTTTCAATGTATGTGCAGCCTGTGAAGAAACGTTTTTAAAATATTTGGCCAGTCACAAGAAAAAAAAATGTTGAAAATGGGTGGGCTACTCGCTAAAGCTTTTGTCCCCCTCCCTCCCACCTCCAGTACTATGAGACTTAGACGCACAAAACCGTAAGCCGTTAAGAACCTTTGTTGTCATCGGTGCTTGTCGCCACGACCTCATCAGTCATCAAGTGTGATGGCTTTAAGCTCTCCCATGGTAGGATACCTCGTACTCCAAGTCATTAACAAGTTTTTGTAAACACACAACAAAAGGTTATTTTTAGCGTTGTTGTCAGCCAGCGTTTCAGGGGCGAAGCTCTTTATAGCGGCACTCGTTCGTCCCTCGTAACCGTTGTAGTGTGTAACACGTATAACATTTTGATCTCCAATGTAGTGCCGGTGAGAGATGTCTTCTGTGCGTTGTTGAACAATAAAAAATGGTGCTCAATGTACATGCTAGTGGCTGCTAATGGGGAATGAGAGACAGGAGCATTCGGCGTTAAGTTAACGCGCACGATGTGATCCCCATTAGCAGCCATTGGCATGTACAATGAGCACTATCTGACCAGAAAGGGTTGCTACGTTGTACTCGCTGGGTGTAACCTCCTTAGTTTTAGAAATGTTTAGCGAGCGTTGAACCGTAGTGCCATGAATACAATGAACTAATATATACCATGAACTCGAGGTGGTTAAAGGTGGGAAGTAGAATCGAAGTGCAAGCCATAAAAAAGTTGCCCGCAGCTTCCCTCGGGGGAACACTGAGGAGGATGCGGAGCATATAATTGGTTAACGGGGTGTTAAAGTGCGACTTACTTGGGTCGATGGCTAAATTGGTTAACGTGGTTGTAGGAGGGGGTGTTAAATGAGTGAACACGTACACACGTATGCGAAAGGGCGGCGCTGGTCGAAGGGACGTCGATCATTGTGTTTGTGGATTCGTTGGAATTCATTTCACCGCGACCTTGGACGTCGACGCGCCGTACAAACCAACCGACGAGCGGCAACTGAGCGAGCGAGCGCCGACCTTGAGTATATATACAGCTCGACGGCGCATGCACTGTCAGCTGTTGAATGTTCTCGAAGCGCGACGCCACATGCGCGTCCACTGGAGAATCAGGAGAATTGTAGATGTCGAACGCGGTATGTAGAGGAGGAAGGGTGCACAGATGGTGGAGGAGTGAAGCACGCGCGGTGTGTAGAGGAGGAAGGGATGCACAGATGGTGGAAGAGTGGGCGACGGCGCGACGGCGCATGCGCGCGCGTCAGCTGTCGAATGTTCGAGAAGCGGTGCGGACGGCGCGGACGGCGCACTACAAGGCGCGAGTATAAGATGCTTCCGCATCTAAAAGTGTGCGTGTGCCACCTCTCGTTTAGTCCTTGGAATGTCCGCTGGATAGTGGTGCTTCTATATGGAGAATATATGATGAAAAGATGCGAGATGGTGGTACTCGGAGTGTTGAATAGATGGACGAACAGACACATAGACAGATAGATGCATGAATAGACGCATGAACGGACGCAGGGGCGGCGTATGCATGGACGAACGCAGGGACGAACGCACGAACAGACGCACGCACGGACGGGCGGATGGAGGCATGGACGGTCACACAGACGGACGCATGGACAGATGGAAGCAAGAACGAATGGACGGACGAATTCTTCGCCCCACTCTTCATCATTCACTCCGTGGATATGCTGCCAATTTTTTTCTTTCTTTGTTAACGTTTAGAGGGATTGCGCGATGATTCAAAGCGATAAGAAGGAGAAATTACAGCGAAGTCGCATTTCGCGCTTCTTGCTTAATAAAACGATGAATAATTTTTGGCTGATACATTGTTTTTTGAGAACTTTGTTGTAACTAATTTCGTCAGCGTAGGTATGATAATGTAGGAGAAAATCGACGTAAATGTTTCATTAATAAATTACACGCAAAACTCTTCGTGAGTCTGTCAGCGTGACCTCATAGATTTCAAAATCCTCATTAGCGTTTCGGAGATCCTAGGGTCTGGTTAACCCTCCTGCCTTCCTCTTTTCTTTCTCTCTTTGCGTTTTTATTACATTGACTCAACAAAATTTGCTATATCTGCGTATGTTCTGTCCCTGGCGTCCTGTGTTCAGAAAAATTTATTGTCAGAAACATGAACAACACTCAACAGAACATTTTCTTTTTGGACATACACTAACGATGATGATGACACAGACGTCATTTACATGAACATGGATATGAGATGACGTTGAAAGAGCATGTACATTCGATGGTTCACACAAAGACAACCACAAAAAATATTTCAAGGTAAACAAGAGACACAAATAAAACAGTAATATGTACATTTTGCATATTTACATGTTGGCATGCCATTTCTGCCGGCGCATCGACACATCAGCCTACCACTGTACATTTTGCATATTTACAAGTTGGCATGCCCCACTGCGGTGGTCTAGTGGCTCTGCTGATTCACAGGTAGCGGGCTCGAATCCCGGCTGCGGCGGCTGCATTTTCGATGGAGGCGGAAATGTTGTCGGCCCGTGTGTTCAGATTTGGGTGCACGTTAAAGAACCCCAGGTGGTTGAAATTTCCGGAGCCCTCCACTACGGCGTCTCTCATAATCATATGGTGGTTTTGGGACGTTAAACCCCACATATCAATCATTACATGTTGGCATGCCATTTCTGCCGGCGCATCGACACATCAGCCTACGAATACCAGGCCGGCCGAAAGACTCACTCGTCCGTTACAGACCAACACAAAAGGGCGAGACCAGTGCAAAAGAAGTTCCTCTTTACTGAGGAAGAAGAGCTCCCCCTACAAAAGACAGCAGCTCCGAGTACAATCGCTCTAGGACCGGGTAGAGCACGCGGCGGCGGCGGCCCGCTGCAACCGCCTCGCAGCGGTTGCGCAAGAGGCAGAAGGAGCCGGCAACAATAAGAAGACAAGCGAAGTGGCCTCTTGAACAACGCCCTGAAGAAACGAAGCGATTAACTCTCAGGCAGCGAAATCTGGCATGTACGGCTCTTCAAAAAACGCGAGCACTGACACAATGCCTCAGAAAATGCTGATTTGTTTCCCGAAGGGAGCAGTTCGGACATGTTGCTGACTGGACCATTCTCCACCTTTCGAGGCGGTCGAGAGTGGGAAGCACACCCCATCCCAGGCGCCACATGAAGTCCCGGAGGTGTAAAGGCAGAAAAAAAGTCGTTAACATGCTCCAAGACACCCGTCTAGAGCGAGTATGGTGGGCTGGGGGGGACCAACGGAAGCAACAAAGCAGCAGTTGTCTCAACTATGTGGTTGTGTAAAACATCTATGGCAGGACAACTCGACTGGACATTGCGAAAAAATGCAACAGTTGTTGCATAAAACGCAGGAACATTGACGGTGGCCCCCCGTTAAGGTTCACATTAGGTGTGAAATGCCGAAGTTGAGTACCCAGAAAGTAATATGCAAGCATTCGTGCGGGAGATTCTTCCCCTTGCACTAGGCGCCAATGGAAGCGCACTGCCAGCAGCCGACAGCGTATGGACACTGAAGGGAAAGCAAAGCCTCGCTGAGAACGCTGCTGTCCCAGTGCTGCACGAGAGACACTCTCAGTGCCACCTGACCAAAAAAAAAAAAAGGAACACAAAGCAGCAGGGGACAATATACTTCATTTTTACCGATTGAATACTTTAGAAGACCCAGGACACGCTGTCAATATCTATGACCTCAAAATGTGTCTTGAGTTGGAGAAGGAACTTGGAGCTGCAGCCTCGCCACCTGCATTTTTTTTTTTCCGCTTTTCCTCGTTCATCAAGAGTCTTCTCGTAACGAGAAGCGGGCTTTTTATGGTGTGACGGGATAGCTTCCTACTACTGGTAGAATAGATTTTAAAAGCGGAGCATTTCTTAGTCGTACCATGTCGTTGATCTGGTATTGGCAGCGTCGTCCACACCTTCACTGCGCATGCTCGCGTCTCGCATCTCCTGCCACATGCTCGCCTTTCGTGCTAACCGTCACTCCCCTCCCCATCTCTCACCTTGCAGGGCTGACTCAGGCGGCGTCTGCTAGTAGAACGGAAATCACAACATATCCACGGAGAGAATGAGGATGAATATAACTTCGAAGGGTTTTATCGGCAATCCGTAAATTATCCTGTGGCCATGGCCATCCAATCGTCCACCTGCCTGCCAGCTTGCCTGCCTGCCTGCCTGACTGTCTGTCTGTCTGTCTGTCTGTCTGTCTGTCTGTCTGTCTGTCTGTCTGTCTGTCTGTCTGTCTGTCTGTCTGTCTGTCTGTCTGTCTGTCTGTCTGTCTGCCGTCCGTCCGTCCGTAGTCTGCCTGTCTGTCATCTGTCCGCATGTCTGTCCGTCTCTATGTCTGTCGGACCGTCCATCCGTCGGTCTGTCCATATATTGAGAACCATCCAAGTACCACCATTTCGCATCTTTTCATCATATGTTCATCATATACACGTACCGCCATTCAGCCGACATTCCAAAGACTACAACGGGAGGTGGATACTACATACAAGAGACGCACGGCTCAGGCCTTAAGGAGCTTAGCCCCCCAAAAAACAGACTGCTCACGCTGCGCAACGGTGCGCTGGGACTGGAGCGCCCGTTCGGAATTCCGTCAAGGGCCTCTTCACTTGGCTTTCACTTGACTTGACGCCTTGCTTGACTCGAGTAGAAACGATCGCAGCAAAAGAACCTTCAACCAGTAGTAAGGCACAACCCAACATTAGCATCCCACCCCTCGTTGAAGGCAACGCTTCTCCTTCATTCAATAAATAAGAATAATAAAGACGAAATCACAATTAGGCATTTCAAAACTATACCAATTGTGCAACATTGACGCGATACCCCCACCACCTGCGATGCATTTACTTCAGTTCCCTCCGTGGGAAAACGTGGGCGGCTTTTTTTTTTTTTAGTGCTCCTTTAAAGGGCGACGCCAAGAACCATGCATGCTGTTTGCTCTGGCCCGACGTGAACACGAGTAGAGTGAACAAGCTCGGTGTATCGTTCCGTCTAGAGGATCATTCATCGGTGTCATTTGCTTTGCGTCGCGGTGCGAAATTCGCCGCGAAGTCGAACAAACGGGAACGACCAGAGCGGTGCGACCGCGAGCCTTCCCGCGGTCGAGCAGCCGGAACGTTCCCCCTCATTTCACCCAGCGCTCCGCACGATTTGGACACGGATGCGTGGCCGCCATAGGAACCAATCGCTTAACTCGGAGCGGTGACGTCGCTTCTTCCCACGCTGCGTCAAAGCCAGTCAAAGCCATGGCCGTGGCGTCACGCCGAAGAGCACTCCACAGAGGCCGCAAATGCACCGCGCCGCTGTTTGTTACACTCCAGAGTTAACCCAACCGCCTCGAATTAACATCCGAGCCATTAGTCGCGCTGCCAGGAACCCCGCCGCATTTTGGTTTCTTGGTCTGTTTGGTGTTTTTTCTTCTTTAGTACCCCAGTTATTAGTCTCGTAGCCATGGGTGGCGGTGTCCTAGACCCCCCCCCCTCTTCATTTTTAAAGAGGGGGTGTTTTACAAAAATTAATTATTGAACATAAGTTCTTTTCTTTAAATAGTCAAAATGTTCAACAAGAGCCCACCTACCACCCACTTCAGAATTCAGCTGCTATGCATGCCGAAAAATGAAATTACGTTTTCTTTTTCTTCTCTGGGTCACTGACTGGGTTAAGGATCACAAGAGCTGTCAACGCTTCAAAGCAAGCGAAGCGAACATGTATAGCAAAATAATTCATCCCTGCAGTTAAACGTCCCAAAACCACGATATGATTATGCGAAAAGACGTATGGTGGATGGCTCCGGAAATGGTGACCGCCAGTGCTGCTTTAACCTTTTCGGCCTTGGTGTCGTCAATTGACGACCCCACACAAATTTTCTCCTAGAACCCTGAAAACAGTGAAATCCGCTCATTCTCGCATAGGTGTTTCTTCAACTATCCACAATGCGATCGACACCACCGTTGTTTCATTTTTCTGGAGCATGGAGCAGTGAAGAAGTAGAATCTGGACCGAGGTCGCTGGTGACGACGACGCGGGCAAGCAGAGGCGGGAAGGTGGCACTTTCGGGTTGAAGTGCTGAAGTTGTTTTAAGAGCTTCAACACTTTGAAATACTACGTTTGTTCAGATTTTGTGCACTCTAGGACACAGCAGCAATGAAATTTGAGATTTTTCTCATTTCTTGGCTATATGCCCATAATAAGCTAATTTACGTCATGGCTATAAATTCACAAACACTTGCACTACTAAGTTTTTCGTTTATGGTCTTCTGAGACCTTCATTATTAGTAAAATACGTATATATGTCTGACAAAAATAAAAATTCTAGGGCTGAAGGGTTAATGCGACATAGATAGTGGCGCAAGCATGCTGTCTCAATCGAAATGCGGCCTCCGCGTCCAGAATTCGATCTCGCAATCTCCTGGACAGCAGTCGAGTACTATACCCGCTAAAACACCGTGGTGGTTGAACTGAGAGTAAAAGAAAACACGTGATGCTAGTTGCTCAGGTAGCTCGACATAAATTAACAAACAAAAAACACTAGCACATAGTTCTGCTGTATTGTGTCTAAATAAAAAGCTACTAAAAGTGATGAAATGCACCTTACAGGTCTTACGCGACTTATATTTTTATTGTGCGGTAATGATACAAACCATTACATGCACGTAACGTATATTGCACGATATTCAATTGTAGTATCCGAAATATGTTTCCTTTTTTTTTTTTGATGTCTTACGCTACGTTTTTTCATCTCTTGTTTTCATTGAAGTGTACTTACAAAATGTCTGCTGTGATAACACATTTTTTATGCAGCTGCATATATATTTGGACCCAATCAGACCATGTCTATGAGTAACCAGTGCTGTGTATTTTCATGCATTGACAGAACTCAAAATGAATGCTCATGATGGTGATGATAATCATGATTATGATATGCCAGACGTCTTACTGGCCCCTCCATGCCAGCTGCGTCTTCATTCAACTTAGATAAAGAGATCACAGTTTCACCGCAAGGGCGAAGCAATGAATGCGAGAGCAACAACTTGGAACGTAACACTGAGAGCGGCAAGCAGATCGAAACGTGCAGCGCGCTGCTCATGCACAAATGACGCCCGAAAAAAATACACAAAGGATAACAGCGAACTAACAACGTTTACAGGTGCTTAAACAAAAACGACGACCAAAATATAATCACAGATACAGATGAGTGCAAACTAACAAGTGTCCCAGTTGTTACGGCGCTGTGTATGAAAAGTGCGCTCTTAAATTTTCTCAAACTGTGCCGGTGCAACGAGCGAAGTGACCTTCGTCGGACGGTCCGCTAAAACACGCTTGAGCCGGTGAACGCCGAAGGCGCACGATTCTCCTTCACCCAAGGATTAGCACGTGCGCACAAACATCTATCTCCCCCCTCCCCCTCCACAGGGCCAAGTTCCCGTAGGAGGCGAGTGCACATTGGCGTATCACGACGAGCTGGGCACCGAGTGCGCTCATTGCGCCATCTCGCTGTTAATGCTAAAAATAGGTTATTTCCCCTGAGATCAGCACTGTCACTGGTAAGGGGTATCTCTAAATAGCTTGCCGTCTGCTCATTGAAGGAGGTGCTCCTTCGTGGCTCAGTGGCTAACGTCACGCGCTCAGGAGCGACAGATTGGACGTTGTAATCCGCACGCAGGAGTCTTGTTTTGGGTTATTTTTATTTCTCACGTTTTCAATTATATATATACGCGTATACATATACTGTGAGTGACGACGGCGACAAACGCCGATGCCGGCGGAAAAAAACCAGCCGAGAGTATCCATATCATTACTATCGCAATAAAAGCGAAGCTCTCTGGAGTGAAACACTATGTGCGCGTTGAAATGAGGGCTCGCTGTGAAAACATCGTACATGATCTTGCCTTTCACTCATTCCTTTCAGCGACCAGCACAAGGGGTCCAATTTTCGGTTTCTGTCCCCTATGTTCTCAATTACCCTGCATGCGCTGTGTGAGCGAAGGCCGAATGCAGTCCCCCGACCATCCCTCAGGTTATCCTCTCCCATCCCTATTAACTCGTCTCCACGTGCTCTCTCTCTCTCTCTCTCTCTCTGCCAGCTCTCCTCCTACGAAGCCAGAAGCACTGTAAGGGAAAATCGCAACTCGACTACAAACTGTTGAGTGCAGTGCCGTATTATGAGCCCCGCAGTACAGTTAGCACAAAGATGCTCATACCGTAAATCAAGATGCAGAATACCGCTGAAACCACTCCACGAGTACAGTTACCCTGCTCTGAGCATCTCTTCTAATCATCCGCGTAGTACTTGCTCAGTGAGATTTCACAGAAGCTTTGATACATTGAGCAATATGTGTGCTGGCGCAGTATATACGGTTGGAGCAGCGTAGCACCCCAGACTACTAAATATGAAAACATGAGAGCATTTTCGCGGAAGTTGTCGTGTTTTCGCTTGTTTCAGAAAGCACCTATAAGTGGCCTTTCTTGCAGCGAGCAAAGAAAGATTTTGAATCAAAGACACGTACAACACGTAGGCGTGGTCCTGGTTAAATGCTGGCCATATCTTGGTAACCAGACTAAAAATTTCTGGTGTCCTGGCTATATCTATCACTTTAACCTAGACCTGATTATTAGACTAATGTATAATTCACGCACATGAGAGACGGCACTCGCAATAACGAGGTCGTAGTAAACGCATACTGGGGAAATGCTGGCTGCAAATGTACACTAATCGTTGTCGGAATGCTCGGTACTGCACAGATTTGGGTTAGCGGCACGCAAACGTATCCGTCGGAAAAGCCACCTCGCTATAGCCTCGCGGGGTGTCGTCGAATCCAGACAAGCGGCATGCGCCGTGTCCACCGCCGTCCACAGGAGCGTCCCAATTTAACGCTCAAAGCTCGGGGCAGCGAAGCGCGCGAAATGCGGAAACACATTCCCACGTGCTTGAAAAAGCGAGCGACCGCCCGCTTCGTCGCGACTCTGGCTAACGAAGTGCGGATGCTTCCCACAAGTGGATCTGCGCCCCAGCTTCCCGTTCAGATTTTTTGTTTCTTTTGTCCCCCTGGGAGCCCACATTCGATACGCCGCTCGGTAACGCGACACCGCGGCTGGCGACTGGTCCGTGGATAGTGTCCCACTGCTGCGGCTTGCGGTGACACCCAATACACGGGGGAGAAAGAAAGCAATGCGAGATGACATAACGGTGCTCTCAAGCGGCGTATACGTTGCACGTAAAAGCGGATGTCTTTCGCTCGTCTCCCGGTGAGCGTTGTAGCGGACACGACTGTGAAAGAACAACGATGGACAGCGGAGTGGAAGGCAACTGGAGGTAGGAGGATTGTAGAGTAATTATGGAGAAAATTGAATATAATATTTATTCTATGAGGAGCGTGAAAACTTTTGCCGATTACATTCAAAGTCTGAGAATGTCATATATACAATTGCTGGCCTTCCTGCTTTTCCTTCGTCTTTCTCCTCTTTCCCTTCCTCATTGTACCTTCAATAACAGCATGCACAGAAAAATATATGGTCCGTGGAGTCGGATAAAAATGAACAAATCTTGGAGCACGCTTATGCATAGCCTTAAACAGCAGTGTGGCAGCTTGGGCTAGTTGGTATGGCATGACGATAGTTATAGCGCGAGAAGAAAACGACGACACAGAGACACAAAGGACACGAAAACCACGAGCGCTCGTGTCCATCGTGTCCTTCTTGTCTCTGTGTCGTCGTTTTGTTCTCGCGCTATAACCTATCGTTAAAGAGCAGTTCGGCCCCGTTCTCATCTTGGCAATCGCTAACCTCGCTCGACAAATTATTTCGTCTGCGTATGGGGGAAGTACGCGGCAATATACAAGTTATATAATGCAACTGCATACTTTGTAGATCCTGTTGCTGAAAATGATGATTTATTATGCCTGCGTGCTTTGTAATTGGTGGGCTTTTAAACAAACCACTCGTTGCACAATGTTTCAATGTATATGATGCAAAACAGATAGTGGACTAACAGGGCACTTTGAGGCACTGAGTACTCAATGCTAATGGGAGGGCCCAATGTCTTGTTGATTATTAGTCTTGTACAACTATTTACATATGCCATGGATACACCGTCCATAATTATCTTACCAACATTAATATGCTTCAATACTGCAAACAAAAGAGCGTGGGCAACGCAATCAAACGCTTTCTCCAGATCCAGCTGGAGTACGGCCACACGAGCTTGACTGATGTCAACACATTCGAGAACCTACCGCATTTTATGAACATTTGTTACTGTGGAACGACCTTTGATTTCGCACGTTTCACGTGGACCAACGATATATTTTATTACTGACTAAAATCTTGCCGCCAAAACTTTTATTAATATTTTGTAGCCTACTTTTGTCAGTGCGATTGACCTGTATGCTGTGACGTTCCTGAGCTTTTCAACCTCATCTGTCTTTGGAATCAGAACGATACGTGATTCACTAAAGGACAATGGTAATTTCTTTTCCTCGTATGCCTCGTTGAAAATGCCCGCAAGTTTAGGAGCCAATTCACTTTTTAAACATTTGTACCACTTGGCCCAAAAACTATCTGGTGACGGAGACTTGCTGGGATTTAACTTATCAATTGCCCGTTCAGCTTCAGATGCAGATATAAATAACTTCGAGGCGATTTTCACTTCCTCACTGACTTGTGGCACGCATCCTAAATATTCTGCTTTAAATCTTTCTATAGGTTTACCTGTCTACACGAAAAAAATGTTTTCAAGAATGTCTTAAATATAAGCATAAAATGCTCTCAGTATCGGTCACTTCATGACCATCCTCCTCTATTTTCTCGATGTGATTCCTTCGAGAGTTCATTATTTGCAACCCTAACGCTGCTGGCAACTCGCCTTAGGCAGGCTTGATGTCGGCAAAGCAATCGCGTTAATATGACTTATAAAGCGTTTTAAAACAGCGATAGAACAACCAGTCGTCGCAGAATGTGAATAACGTAACGAGTGGGTCGTCCGATGCTCCAACCCATTACAAAAGCTTGTTCTCGTTCCCCTATTAACTGTGGCGCATACCCACTTCAGCCATAATTCCTCATCATCATCTTCCACTGCATGAACAATTGGCGCAACAGTCCTTGCAAGTGTTTAGCGGATACCACACTTCTGAGAATAACGACGAAAAATAGCATAGCGAATCCCGCCCTATAACAAAAAAAATCATTTTACTAATAATGCCGTAGTGGGTATCAAGCAAGTGTGCTTGCATAGTTACCCAATGAGTGCTTAGAAAAGGATCTGAAAGACCGCTCTTCTAGCTTTCGCTGTGACTGTGCTGCACCTAACGCACAGGCCTGGCGTAGGGGAGGAACTATATTCTTAAAAAATAATGACCTTTCAATACATGTACTCTACCTCGCACACTAAACAGTTAATGCTGAGACAGCAATAACATTGAGAAAATTATAACAAATTAAATCATTGGGAACAAAACACAAAGAAGCATGACAGGCGAATGGACTTGTGCGGTTCTCGTAATAAATATTGTTGTAGAATAAGCGTCAACGTTTCTCCTTGGTAAGCCGTACGCTTTTTTAGCAATATGGAGTTCACTCAAGCTTTAGACGGTGATACGAATGGCCCCTTTTCTAGTGTCTACCTTTAGCACCCGTGCATCATTCGCACATTTCGGTTCGTACATCGATGCACTTCTCGGCTTCATTACCATCTTTAATGCCCAGAGCTTTGGCAACATGAGAAGGCTGGCAGCACTCGTCATAGCCCGAAGATGAACCTACAGGGTTCTCTCAATAGCGACGTGGAAAGCCACGCCGCGCGCATTCGTCGCTTCCATTTCACGAGCCGGCAAATCCTTCGGAAGCGCACTCATCCACGCGAGCCGTCACCAGCGGCTGCGGCTTTTCTCGCGCGCAGCGACGGACGGGGAAATGTGTCGGCGCGAAAGAGCGCAAAGGAGAACGAAAGGAGGGGCCGTAGTGCATATCGGTTTCACGCCGATTACGGTTCCCACAGGGACTATTTCCACTGCGGATCAACTAGCGTTCATTACGTCACTCAAAAACCGCATGCCCACTTCCTACCCGTACGCTAACCGCGACAGCAACGGAACGATCACCCCCCCTCCCCTTCCCGTAGCTGGTCCCGTTTTCCTTCCATACGACCCCACGCAGGCTTCAGCAGCGACCGTATTGTTACAGCGATTACCTTACCACCGACCCGTGTCCCCGTATACGGAACAATTTCGGCTGCGCCCGCTAGGCTATCCCTCTTCGCTTCGCACCACTCCCCAACAGTCAAAAGCGTCGCGGTTCTCGCCGATCAAAACAGCGCCGCCCCATTGCTTTCTGGAGGACCACAGGGAAAACGGGATGGGTGTACGGGTGGCGAGGGAAACGGGGGAACGAGGCGTGCTTGAAAGAGCTCCCCACTTTCGCCCGTATACCTTCGACTCCCTACTGTACTCCTCACCCTCTTGTGAATCGAAACGCCACCGAAGCGCTGAAGGGGACAGTGAAAGCATGCTCCCCCCCCCCCCCTCCCCAACTCCTCAACGCTCTCAACAATAACTCCAATTTGACAAATCTGGGGCTCAGCCCGGTGAGCGCAGCACAAGAGCGGCACCAGTTCGCGCACGCCGCTACGTCGTCGCGCGACCGCCCGGAGGCGCTGCTGTCGTCGCTGTGGCCGGTGCTGTCGTCGAGCGTTTTGGCTGCTTGCTTTCGCCGACCCACCTCGTCACCGGCCCGGTGTTGGACACGCGACCAACGGCACGTGTCGCCCTCTTTTCAAGCTGGTTTCTGCACGTGCTGCCAACCCTGGCGGCGCGTGCGCGCACCGTGCATTGCAGCTGCTGGGGGCCTCGTGTCTCGGACAGTTTCTTGCTGAGCTTCGGCTTTGTGTTTTTTATTGTTCGCGATAAATTGCGTTTCCTTTCGTACTTCACCATCCTATTCGCCCGTGTGTTTCCTTACAGTTTTTTTCACTACGCTATATACCACACCAACATTCGGCCAAGTGCCTGAGGGCTGCAGATTCTGAAATGCACGTCGTAAACGCGGTTACGTGTGAGCGGATTGTGACGTCGTGTTAAAAAGAGAAAAGAAAAACAGAGTGGAGGTCTTGCACACAATCACCGGAGTACGATGTATGTAAAAAATTGGGGCACCAGTGTGCCCTGGAACCTATAATGCATGCAAATTCTTTTTTTTAAGGCTGGGAAGAATCATTAGCATATCCGTATCCGGTGGCACAAAGGGAAAAAGTGATGTAATTGAGCAGGACTTCACCCCCTAAATCATTGTGCCAGCAACTGCTGCACACAGTTAAATGCAGACGCCTCACTCGGGATCTCAGGCGCAACATGATAATCACTGTCGCCTGTGTGATTAGGGGTTTAGTGAAGCAGTTCACACGCAAAAACCTTGAAAGCAATCGGATAACTTTCTCTCGCAGCTTTGTCATTCTACCTGCAAAATTCGTCTCACTTTTATAGAAGCAAAATGCAAATTAAAACGTAGCCGAGAATCTGATTATATTGTTGAAAAAAAAATGAATAAAATAAAATTAAGGCAGCTCAACACTACTGTGGCGAAGCTTGAAGCAAGTACAGAGCTGTGCTTCCTTCTTTGTTTCTCTTCGATTTTCTCTTTATGTTCTCTTTCTTTTTCTGTTTTGCGGTATTTTTTTTTCTGTCTTTCAGGTTTCATGTAGTTTTTTTTTTCTTTTCCTTGGGTCTCTTTCTATTTCTCCCTTGCTTCTTTTTTTTAATTTTTATTCACGGTTTTGCCTGCGTTACGTCAAGTGACGGCAAAATGCGAACAGCCCGGGCCCCTTACATTTCATATCATAATCAATGAGGTCGAAGATTAAGTGAAGAAAAAAAAAATAGGGAGTCCTTAAGCTTTGCCTTTGAGAGTTGAACGTGATAGCCATATTCTGTTCCTAGTGCGTCTTTCAAACACTTAGTATATGAAATTTTTCCGAACTTGCTATGCACCCACTTGGTGGCCTTAAGGGTGCAGCAACGTGTGTGCATTTCGTAGTGTGTGACCGCCTTTAAACCACGAAGTAATAATTATATTTTCTGACGACTGATGGCAATGTACGCTTGTACCAACCATTATTACTGCAATATTTCATGCCGTATTGTCAAGAACGTATACCGGGGGACGTGTGTCTCTATTATTATTATTATTATTATTATTATTATTATTATTATTATTATTATTATTATTTGATTTACATACTCGGATACATAAGGACACAGAAGAAAAAGGGAGAAAGCAAGCTGGCAACTGCCATTTGGAGGGGCACAACGCCTCCATACTCTTTCGGGAGGGAAAAGAAACAGAGGAAACAAAGATAAGAGGGTAGAAAGAGGAAAGAAGAGAGGGAAGTAAATAAAAAATGACGAAGACTTAGACAAGTATAAGTACAAAATAAATAAAAATAATGAAACCCGTCTAGAAACGGGTGGGCAGGTCCGTTCTGTTAATAATTGTAAGGAGGGCTCGGTGGGCCCACGTCGAGAAGCACAACCACTCGGAAATTTGAGGTGATCGTCTAGGTTCGTGCGCTTAAGTCGTAGGAGTTTCTATTCCTCAATCAGTAAAGCCCGCTGCGTAGCAAATGCGGCACAGTGCACTATACGAGATGCTCAAGTGTTTTGCAGGAGCCACAAGTTGCGCCCGACGGACTCTCGAACACCCGCCTGCCATGCAAATGACCCGGGTTTGGTCCCTACTCGTTCCCAGAATTGTTCTTGCAGAGAAAGCTGTTACGATATCGCAAGATGGGTCGCGGGCAGTGTCGCAATCCTCCGCTGCCGCCACCACCGCTGTCTGTATCCACTCACGCACGAAATACAAAAGACTTGGTAAATAAAAGCACCAACACCACAGCGGCATTCAAACCCGGATGTTCTGCATGCCAGTCCAGTATTCTACCACTGAGACTCGCCGGTGCTTGGAACTCGTCTGCAAACTGGCCTTAGGCCGGCTTGATGTCGGGAAAGGAATCGCGTCAATATGAGTATTAAGGATTTTCGAAGAGCAAAAGAACAACCAGGCGTCACACAATGCGAATGGCGTAACGATGGGGTCTGCCAATGCTCTGACCCATTACGGAGGTTTGTTATTGATCCTCTATCAACTGTGGCGCATGCCCTTTTGAGTGAGTGAGTAAAAACTTTGTTGAACATGTCCGGCGTCATTGAGCGGGGTGGGGCTACAAGCACCCCGGCCTAGGTGACGGCCTCGAGTCCTTTGACCCGGGCGGCATCCTGGGCATGCCGGACGACCCACAGTTGATCGGCAAGGTCGTGGCTGAGCAGAGCCGCCTCCCATCGCACCTCGCGGTTCGAGACCGCCATGTCTACCGGGTTCGTAGGGGACTGCTGCGCGTTACCGGTACACTTCCACAGCATGTGCTGCAGCGTCGCTCTGGCTCCACACGCCTTACACACGTCGGACGTATAAATGCCTGGGTAGCAGAGGCGAAGGATCACCGGATTCGGGTACGTGTGTGTCTGTAGTTGTCTCCAGGCAACCTGCTGTTTCCTGTTTAGTTTTGAGGCATAACTCATTATCGCCATCAGCCACTGCTTAAAAATTTTGCACGAAATTCCTTGCAAGTGTCGAAGTATAGCATAGTGAATGCCGGCCTACAAGACAATTATGATGATTTATGGTGTAGCGGGTAGGTACCCTGCAAGTGTTCTTGTAGCAGTTACCCAAATAGAGTCCACAAAAGGCTCTCAAAGGCCCCTCTTCCAGTTCTCACTGTGACCATGCTGCGCGTTTTGCGCTGGTCTGGCGGTTTTTAAATGCGAAGCATTTCTTAGCGAACTTTTCTATCTATCTATCTATCTATCTATCTATCTATCTATCTATCTATCTATCTATCTATCTATCTATCTATCTATCTATCTATCTATCTATCTATCTATCTATCTATCTATCTATCTATCTGTCTGTCTGTCTGTCTGTCTGTCTGTCTGTCTGTCTGTCTGTCTGTCTGTCTGTCTGTCTGTCTATCTATCTATCTATCTATCTATCTATCTATCTATCTATCTATCTATCTATCTATCTATCTATCTATCTATCTATCTATCTATCTATCTATCTATCTATCTATCTATCTATCTATCTATCTATCTATCTATCTATCTATCTATCTAGCCGCCTACGACTTTTAGCTCTCCTGTCCGTTTCAGTAATGGTATCGACACCAAACTCGGTATGATATAACATGATTCTATTACGAACCTAATTGACTAGTTATAACATGATTATTATGATAACTATGTCATTAATGTAATGATTCACATTTCATGGTCTTGCATCTCTTGCGGCGGTTTCGTTCACGTGGCATGTTGAAAACTAGTATGGTATGACATGACTGCATGGCAAAAACAAGTGACAGACCCTAATGTGGCAATCATAACATGCATTTCATGTAAGTCGTAAGTCATGACTACACGTCACGTTCATGGTGCACTCGCGGTCGTTCCGTTAGCTTCACATATACCAAATTTGGTATTACGGGACGTGACTGCATGACGAAGGTATATGACTGGTGCAAACAGGACAGTCATGAGATGCGTGTCATGTTAGAACGTGACAACATACCACGCTCATGATGCGCTCACCGCCGTTTCGCTAGCCTCACATATACCAAATTGGACATCGCGTGATGTGAACGTATGACAAAGGTAAATGACACGTCCAAACATGATAATCAAGATATGCTTGACATGTAAAACATGACTGCTTGCCACACACATACGGCGCTTGCGCCCTTGTAAAACATGACTACTTGCTACACACATATGGCACTTGCGCCCTTTCGCTAACTGCACATATACCGAATCCGGTATAATGTGACGTGAATAGATGATGAAGGTAAATGACATGTTGAAACAAGATAATCATGACAAGAAAGTCATGTACGGCATACTTTACGTCCACCTCGTGACGTTGTGCTGATTTCAGAGGGACCTTCGTGCTTTGCACATCATCGATTCCGACTGTATGGGGGATCTGCCAATTTTTCATTTATTTTATTTGCATAATTATGGATTTTTTAGTCACGCACAAGGCAACGACGTTTTCGCTCACAACCAGCGACGCAGACACATCAGTAATTCTTGGAAACGAGCCCTTAAACGCTGTCGCGTTAAAATACTTCTCTTTGGAGCGAGTGTGCGCTAAGTATACGGTACAGCCTCCCATGCTACCTCCGTAATATGAATCTCGCGGAGTCACTGAAAATCTTTGTATCAAGCGAAATTGGAACCCCCAGAAAACATGGAAAAATCAGTACGCGATAAAAGAAAGTTGACATACGTAATTTTGATTTATTGTCTGTCAGGGCCACGGCGATGTCTTGAACAGCTCTGAATGATCGCTACTAAAGATTTTTAGACGTGAACAATCATGTGTGCTCGTGAATACATGGCGTGTGCGCGCGTGTTTATTTAACAAACCTTATGTGTTGTGACCAAGGAGGATTAAAGAAAAATTGCTGGAGTGGAAGCTCCCGCAATGCCTTGCCAGGATAACTGAAGCCACCTTTTGCCACTGCCAATATGGCGGAAACATGTTCTTTTCTGATAGTGCCCACTGAAAGATCGATGGCTTTGGTACTTTATGTAAATGCTGCGTTAGTTCTATATTAAAAGATAGTTGTTCTCGACGAAATAACACGCTGAAACGAGTATGGATAACTGAATCTTCAAAGAAATTTGCCTCATATTTATAGAGGCTCACTTAGGAAAACTAGTAACTGTAAGACGCACTTGGAGCTCTATGTGACCAGAAAAAGTTCCCACATTAAACTCGTTGGGCGTGCGAGGGAAACGCTTCGTTTTTATTCGCTGAATGGTGATGCTTTATCATGCCCCTAGTAAGATGGCCGCCACAACTGCCATCTTGCCATAGGAACGGCTTCACTTCTGCGCAATCATTTCCACTCCAGCAATTTTTTTAATCCTCCTTGGTTGTGACTCGTGGCCGCTAATAGCCCCTTCGTAATCTTACTACGCTTTTTTTTTTGCGTGACACTGATGCGCTGTGTCAAAAGTGACTTGAGAAGCACTTTGCAGGCGAGATATGGAGGCCAGCAAATTTCGGGGTTCCTGTCCTTTGTTGCTTTTACTTGTCATAGCGGTGACGTTCGGGACGATCTCTTGAGGGATTCACAACTGTTTCCACGTAATTAGTGAGTTGGTCCGAATTCGACAATCGCCCGTGTCAGTCAAAGAGTTCTCCGGTATGCGTGTCGGTATGCGAGTTGCGAGGCCTATAGCTCTTTGGTCAAAACTTCGTCCATGGGAAGGGGAGCAGGTGGAAATTCCCCCCGCACCCTTCGATGGTGCCACTCCTGGTCTAAAATTAAAGCATGCAAGGTGGCTCATTCTTGGAGGAATTCTACTTTGGTGACCTATACTACAATTTACATCAAAATTGTGGCATCTTTGTGGAGACGGGGGCCACGAAGAAGCTTGGCCAAAATCTTGCGTGAATCCGAGGCGCGAAATCGCCATTTCTAGGACGACGTACCTATGGTGTTTCGTTGAGTATCACACTGTCAACTAAGATGTTGGTTCTCATTTTGTGTACTGTAGTGAGTAGCAGGAGTAACGAAGCCATTTTCTTCCCTTTCAGTGCCACGGAGCACTGATGACCTAATCTGGTGCAATGCCCATGAATCCATATATGCCAGCACACCTCTCTAAATTTTTTGTTTGACATCTTCTGAGGTCTCAACTATTAGGAGAACACGCACAAAAAGTATCCCCCAAGATAAAAAGTATATATACCTCAAAGTGCCAAGATCCTGACTATAAAGACTGTAAAGCCAATATACGACATAATTGTTCCATTTACAGATCGACGAAGTACCCACAATACGGGTCCGCAAGACCACACACCCTGCTGCGAAGCTGCACACGCCATTGATGCTATTACTGAAAATAATGATTAATTATATGCGTGCTTTGTAATTAATCCTTCTTTGTGCAAACCCGTCGTTGTGCGATACCCATGTTATAAAGCACGCTATAGTGTGATTCAACAGCTCGCATCAAGCCGAGCAAGACACAGCAGATCTGCTGGCCACCTAGCTATTCTGGCTTGGCGAGGCGTGTCACCGTGTCACCAAGTCGTGCCACCAGAGAGATGAGAGTGACCTCTTACCTCCCTTTCTCACCCTTTACTATCATGCACTCAACTTCCAGCTTCTGTTGTTAACTATCTGTGCCGAGTCCTCGGGCGGTGACTTAGCGCGTGCCGGCTCATGATGTAGGATCCTTTTTCTATTGGATGCACGGCCAACTTCGACCATAACAAGTCTGCTCTAAAAAATTAAAAGGGTACTTTCAGCCCCCCTCCGCGCACATCTAGTTGCAATGCTTGAGGTAGATTCACGGGATGTGTTTCAATACTCACCGTAAACGGCTAACTAGACAGCTAAATGGACGGCGGCCATCTTAAGTCCCTATTCCAATTCTCACGTAGCCGACAAAGTAGACAGCTCCGAGAAGACCGCATGTAGACAAATTCGATGCAGGCTACTTTGCTGTCTAAACGAGATGGTGGCTCAGCGAATCGCTCAGATAGATCAAATCTCGCCAGAATGGCCGTCTGCACACAAGCAGACGCTTTCCCAGACGCTCTATGCGAGTAAAGTTCAATTGTTTTTGATTTCAACACAAAACAAGCCAGAAATTACAACTGTTACGTTTGCTACTTTTAGCTTTTTCTTCTCGACGCGAGGTGGCGCATCGTCGCGTAAAAGTCGTCTAAACGTGTTCCGATTCTCGGACAGCGCGTGGGCTCGGTGCGGTTTTCTAAGCAGTCTGCGTAGACGTGCTGTCTAAGAACTGAAACACTGCCACGATTGTTTCAGATGAGCCTATACCGTGGTTGGACAGTGGCTATGGTGCTCGGCTGCTGACCCGATGGTCGTGGGTTTGATCCCCGCCACGGCTGTCGCATTTCGGTGGAGGCGAAAGAGGCCTGTGTACATGTACCATGTCAGTGCATGTTGAACAACACCAGATGGTTGAAATTTACAGAGCCCTCCGTTGAGGCGTCTCTAATATTCACACTGTAGTTTTGTGGCTTAAAACCCTAGATATTGTTATTGTTTCAAACAGTTCTGCTAGAGCATCACGCGCAAGACGTGCCCAAAGTTGTCAAGTTTATCTGACAACGCTGGAAGGCTCGATCAATGATGCATTAAAGACGACGTGTTCCGCCGATGATCAGGTCACCGATGACCAACGACTCTGACCGCCGCTATTAGTGTATACAGCGCACATTCCTTGTTGTTCAACTTTTCCTTTTCGGATTACAAGTCCAATAAACGGTTCCGCGTCTTCCGGGCTGTTTATTGCCTTTTACAGCGTTACGACCACGTGACAATATACATATTACACAAGTATGTACTGCGTGTTACGCCATTTTATTCACGTTATTGTAAGGTTGATTTGATATGTGGGGTTTAACGTCCCAAAACCACCGTATAATTATGAGAGACGCCGTAGTGGAGGGCTTTGAAAATTTCGACCACCTGGGGTTCTTAAACGTGCACCAAGGTCTGACGTTCTTGTAAGGAAGAAGCAATCTTAGAAATGTAAAAGACCGATACATTTATTGAGCGGGAATCGGTAAATTGCAGACAACTTCTAAAGATCTCGTGTGTGAAAGGAATGGGCAGGGTAGGCGTGATAAGACACTTAAAAAAATCGAAAGCTGCTAACTATGTGCATCTCATAAGAAGAGGGCGAACTTGAGCGTGTTATATATATACGTATTCACAGCGAAAAAAAAAACGTGATTTAATGAAAACCAGAAAGACCTAACACGACAAGCATTAGTCCTGTTTGGTCTCTCTCACCTTCGTTGTATCGCGCTGTTTTCCACTCTGAATGTTTATCTCTATTTATCTTTATCTCTATTAGACTGACGTTCAATTCTCATATTCAAGATAGTGGTGCGCCAAAAGTTTTTTCACGTCCATCCTCGGTCGATGCCATTTGCTGTCGTTCTTTTTTATTTATTTTTTTTTTCAAAACATATGCCAGAGTCAAGAAATGCTATATTTGGGTCATTCCTGAGCAACTCAGCCAACCGTTGCTGACCACCTGCGATTTCATTGAAAAACAAATTTTTAGGGCTATTTTATCTCAAGGAAAATGTTTTACCCCTAATATCTTTAGCGAGAACGTGTTTCTCAGTACCGCAAGCCGCACATGATTTTCGGAAAGTTCAACTATGGCTCGTAACAGGCGTCATTAATAAATGGATCTCTTCACTCTAAATTTAGGCTACGATAATTTTTTTCTACCGAACAATTGTAGCCATTTCACTTATAGGTGGCATGAATCCTTATGCTTCTTTGAGTTTTTTTATTGTACAATAAATATGGGTAATATGGCCGCCCACATTCAACTTTATGTTTTTTGTAGAAAGATAACATTTCATCAAATGAGATATTACATACATCTTATCGTGAGGCAGTGTTACTGCAGGCAAAAAAAAAAATGTTTAGCGAGAGACTGTGCGCAAAGTTAAGACAAAGTTGCAAAGAAACTTACATTGTGCAGATGCTTAGTCGTCAGTTTATCGAGGTGGTCCTGGTAAAAACACGCAAAACAGTGCATTGATTAGAAACGTTCACTGTGTACAGACGGAACTTGTAGCTTCAAAAATAATGCTTTCCAGTTTAAAGCAAAACGTCAATTTATAAAACTTCCTCAGTCAGTGGTCGTCAATTACTTTTAAATGCGCTACTATTGTCATATATTTATTAGGACTACATCAATGTCAAGTTTTCCGGTGCGCATAAATCTAGTAGCAGTAGAATTCAGTTTAGAAAATCAAAGCTATAAGAGATCCCTATTGGTCCGGTAATTGATCGGCATCGCTTTCTTGAAAATGCCACCGCCTTTTTAAAGTGCATACTATACACGCCAATGAAACTAGACAGGTAATTTTAAATTTCTCAGTTAGCGAATATTGGCTCGTTTATTATTATCTAAAAAGAAATTGAAAATTTTAGATGTTACTTCTTCAATAATGCACTCATAATCATCAAATTTATGAAAACATTTAACATGCTTTGATTACACGCTGCTACATCTTCCTTACCCACCTTTCAGGGATGGAGTTCTTCAACTATAAATTAAAGTAAGTGTCGTGATGCCTGGACGCCTTCCCACCATTTAACTCATGCGACCATTTTTCTCGCTCTCTTTTTTTTTTTGCATGAGTGTGTGCGCTTGAAGATATGCTGTTTCATGACCGATGAAATGATTGCTATACCGTTTTCGTTACAAATATGAGCCCTAAAAACTGCATCACCTGTCTCGTTAAAAAAGCTACTTAACCACAAATAATTGGTTAATTGCAAATATAGTAAAATTATAATTAGCTTTCAAAAGTAATATTCCCGGATTTACGAAGAGCTGTGTTTGTCGTTCATTACCCACTAGTTAGCACAAAACAGGTAAGTGTCGATGCTCAGCAAGCGGTACAACGTAACGTGACGTAACTCTGAGCTGGTTACGAATGTTTCTGCAGTCCTCACGCCCGGAGCCTCTCTTGCACGCTTCCTCGTCAACCCGATTTCTCCCGCGTGCTTCCCGCAGCGCGGCCGCGGCGGCGTTCCTATTGGTCCTCCCGACATCAAAAGAGGGCGGAGCCTCGCACTTTGGTCTCGCGTTCACGCAAGGCCCATCCTAGCTGATCGCCCCCTTTTTCCTCATTCCCTCCGCTATCTCCCACAGTGTGCTGCGCAAAGAGGAAATGCGAGAGGGGGAGGCAAGGAAAGAAAAAATTAAAGCACACGTAACTGTTAGCCTGAGCAAGGAAAGGGAGCAGGAAAGAGCCAGGAAAACAGGGCAAGAAAGTTCTGAAGGAGCATAGCTCACGCAAGAAATAAATGAAACAAAACGCGTTGGGAACCATCCGTCGCTACTGCTGGGAACCTACACTCTTCCCCTTTGCCACTGGGGATGCAATGAGCTGTGATTGGTGCAAATAGGCAAGCTGCATGCGTTCGGGACACGGCTTCCCTTTCTTTCCCCCGAACGTGGAGCAGCGTTAGAAGAGAGCGAGAGCAAAAAATAAGAGGGTGGAGAGCGGGGGAATGCAGCTCGACAGGAAAGGTGGCGAGAAAAGTAAATTGAGTGTCACAACGGATCGCCGACAATATTCTCTCTGCTTACTTTATCGGAAGAAGCGCAGTGGAGCCTAACGAGTGAAAACACTCAGTGCTGCTGTCAGCGCCAGAATCAGTCTCTCGCTCGCCGCCCTTTCCACTTCCCTCTTTCTTTCTCGGCTAGAAGGGGAGAAGGAAATGAGCGCCGTAGGGAATGTATCCATTGCCTAGGCGAGCGCGGCGGCCTAGCCGCAAGGTGCCTGTACGCCGCAACAGGGCGTCGCCAGCGCAGGGTTTCCCGCGCCACTGTCGCTCGTTGTCGCCAGAAGGAGAGCCCGCGGGTCACGCGGCGGGGAGTTGGGGGTTTTCGGGCCGAACGGGAAAAGCGCTCTTGTTCTCGGTGCCGAGCAGCGTTGTACGAGACGATTGTCGGCGTCGAAGTAGCGAGCACGACTTTCGCGATCTGCACGCGCCTTGGCAGCTGGTCTTCTCCAGGCGCCGTCGTCCGCGGAAGGTGTGTCGCCCCAGGTCCTGACAACCTGCCGCGTGCGCTGCGATTGAGTAGCAGGGTCACTGGTCCAGACGCATCGTTTTCTTGGCTGCCTTAGGGACCGAACCCCTCTCTCCTGTCCTTTCCATCATCGCTGGAGAACCGTTCGCTTTCCCCCTTGCTCCTTTCTTCCCAGACTTAGTTTATTTACTTTTCATGGGCAAAGTCTTCTTTCGCCAGTTCGGTAGCTATATTGTTGGTTCAATTTATTTCTCTTGCCAGCCGTCTTTCCATGATGTCTTGTTGCCCCGCCGCTAGTCACATTTAGGTTTTCCTTTCATACTTCACGGCCACACCACCCATCAATTTGCATAGCTTCTATATAGATTCTGGGCCAACTCCAATGCCCGTTTTCAAATTTTTGTTTTCCTTGCGTACTAGCACGCTATAACTATATTCCGTAATTCTCCTTTGCTCCCAAGTTTGTACTTCTTGCTCTGTGAGCATTTACGCTTCTGTCACCGGGCTTAACATCACCAGACCACAGCTCCACAAAGGAAACTCCTGGACGAAAAGGCTAGAAGGAAAGAAAAAGTAAGCGCAGAGCTAAAGAATACAGTGCAAAGGACTCTCCAGGAGAAGACATCGAAAAGGAGAGAGCTGGAAGGGGGGAAAAAGAAAAGGACCGAAAGAGCAGGAGTCGAGAAATTCAAAGCGGGTGGGAGGATCTGCCAGAAGCAGACTTTTCAATAACCCCGCGTGCCGGAACCAGAACCGCGGCTCGACCGCGCTCTTCGGCTTGAGCGACGACACGCTCACGCGCGTGGTGCAGCCCCTGGCGGTTCTGCACTTTGGCCGTTTCTGCTTTAACGCAGCGTCAGTCGAGCCTCCCCCCCCCCCTTCTTTAACGTCGACTGCGCCCCCCACCCACCCCTTATTATTTCCTCCAGGCAGAAGTGTGCACTAGCGGAAGCGTGTACTGAGTAGGAGCCAAGTCGTCGACGTCGTCCCTGTTCGGGACGTGTCCAGGGCGAGGGTGAAGACAGGCACGAGGGAAAGGGGGACGTCCTCGGGCACGCGTGCTCACGCACGCACGCAGGTCGCGCGCCCCTTTTTTGCGGAAGCCGAAAAGCCTCGGTGCAGCCTCCGCTTCCCGCGCAGCGCGCCGCCGGGGAGCGCGCGCGCGTCCAGAAATTGGACTTGTCGCTTGCAGCAGCAGCGGATGCTGCTTCTTTCTATGCGCTCGAATTCTTCCCTCGCCGCGGTGCGGTCTCTTCAGCGCCGGCTGACGCCGCGGCCGCTGCTGCCTCTGACGTTGGCCATATAAAAAGGGATCGCGGACATCGCGCGGCCATGTCGGCATCGACGTCCCAGGCGCCCCCGCACTACCGGCACCCCCAGCACCGGGCCACCGCTGGCCATCAGCAGGCGCACTTCCCCGAAGACTTCGGCGTCGCGGCGGCCGAGTTCCCGGCCTACGAGGAACTGGCCGGGTTCCCGTGCGTCTCTTCGTCCAGCGGTGGAGGCTCGTCTTCGGCGGCGGCCGGCGCTGCTAGAGGATCGACGCCGCACCCGATGCGCCTTGAAAACGCGGCAGGAGATAGGGACTCGCCCGGATCGCCGTCCTCGGCCGAACTGCAGAGGCCCGCGTGCGAGTTCGCCGCCAGAGCCGGGCCACTACCACCGCAGACACTGCCCTATCCGACCTGCCTGGCTGGTGAGTGTCCTTGACAATGTCTTATATTTCAAAGCCTGTGAATACGTATGGCATAGTGAGTTGTAGTATGACCTAGCACGAAGTCAAGTTCACTGTTACACCGAAGCGTGTCACCGCGGGATTGTAGTAATAATGTTTGGCAGCGTCTGCCTTGCGAGCTACAATGCATATACGTTAAGATTCTTCAAAGGTACTGAGTTTCAACACACAACTCAAACTTCGCTTTTACGAACATTTACAATAATATTGATTAAGTCATGTTATTGGTACTGCCGCTCTACCTTGGTAAGCTCTTCGTAAGATGTTATAATTTTCGTATCAAACTTTTTTTAATTATCAGAGTAATGAGAATAACCCTACTTTTCTAGCCATTGCGACATCAAACAAAAAGAAGCTGTACATAAATGATCTGCGTCAGAATTATCTTTATCGCACAACTCCGTGCACATCTGTCCGTCATTCTTGGTTACAAAAACAACTTGGACTCTAATTTTACGATTATTCAGCTTGTTCCATTGCCGTTTCGGTGCAAGACCGGAAAGTTATTTTCACATCATTTAACGCCAGGTATCTGCTTTCGCTGCGGCAGCTTTTACTCGGTTTATTATCAGCTTGTTCCTTCCATGGTCCTTTTTCTATGCAGTCGGCGTCCTTGAGGAAACAAGGTCTGCTCTTGCAGTATAAGCTGTATTTCCGGGACAATAAAAAAATACTTCCGGACAAAACGTATATATCGTATATATTACCACGTTTGCTGTACCTTGTAGCGACACGCTCCAATAACAGCGCCTGGTTTGTAATGTTCTGGTGAATATAAAGTCATGAAATTTATTATGCCAAAGCTATTCCTCTGGCTAAATATTGCGCGACTGTTAGGTAAGTAATATATTAAGGTTATCTAGATTTATAATCTTAACAAGCTGATGGGTGTATGTTGTTGCGGATGAAGGGAGTTCGCTGATGGCATCCCACCGCTGCCAACCAGTTGTTGCGCGTCGCGGCGACCGCAGTCTGCGGGTAGCGGGGCCGATCGCCGTCGCTCCGTCGAGCCAAGGACCAGGGGAGAGCTTTGAGCAAACTTAACGGGTTTATTTACATTGTAGCGAAGCCTCCGAACTCTGAAATGGGTCGAACTCTTGAGTACCTTCTAGTGGGGCTACCCAACAAGGACGCCGCTCGCGCTGAGAGTCCGTGCTTGGCCGTTACTGTCGCCATTGTGTATACTCGCTGTCTGCCCGCTAATAAACGCCATAACAAATTGGTGGAGGTGCTACGATCCCCTTTGATGCCCTGGGAACTGCGTTCACGTACCCTGCAATCTACAATGTCCCATGACGCCTCTCAGCAAACGCCTCCTCCCATGCCACCCCCTTGTCCCGGTGTCCCCAGGATCCGAGATCCACCCATCTTCACGGGCGCCGATGGCACTGACGTGGAGGACTGGCTCGCTATTTACGAGCGCGTGAGCGTCCCCAACAAATGGGACGAGGACGGCAAGTTGACAAACTTGGTGTTCTACCTTGCGGGCGTTGCAAGGTTGTGGTACAACAACCACGCGTCCGATTTCGCAACCTGGTCCAATTTCAAGACCGCTATTACCAACGTTTTTGGCCGCCCTGCCGTTCGTAAGCTGCAAGCCGAGCAGCGCTTACGCGAACGCGCTCAGCAGGCCGGTGAATCATTCACCAGTTACATAGAAGATGTCCTGGACCTTTGCAAGAAATCCAACGACAGCATGTCCGAATCAGACAAGATCCGGAACGTCATGAAGGGCATTGACGATGATGCCTTCACGATGCTGCTTGCCAAAAACCCAGGCACAGTAGCTGAGGTCATCACGCTGTGCCAGAGCTACGAGGAGCTCCGCCGGCAGCGTTCGATGACCCGTCGCTCTACACCACGAGATGCAGGGCTTGCAGGCTTGGAGGCGAGCTGTCATCAGGTGGCACTGCTGGCAGACCTCAAGTCCTTCATACGTGAGGAAATCGCGCGGCAGTTCTCTCTCCTGCCCTTTGCCCACCCACCGGCTGCTCAACAATCGGCCACTACCATTCTTCCACCCATCCGCCGAGCAATTGAGCAGGAAATAGCGGAGGTCATGCCGGCGTACCAACCACAACAGCTTCCGGCCCCTGCGCCCCCAAGTTACGCCCAAGTGGTCGCCAGGCCGCCTCCAGTCGTTCAACCGCCCGCCCCACTGACTTACGCCGAAGCTGCCGCACGACCTCCATCCTTTACAGCGGCTATGCCGGCTACGTATGTTGACGTGACCTCTCAGACTCAGCTCCAGCACCCCCTGCAGCCTTTCCAGCCACCGTTTCGTCCATCGGCTCTTACGTCATGGACAAGACCTACCCCAGCGAACCGATGGCGCACACCCGACAACCGGCCCATCTGCTTTGCCTGCGGTTACGCCGGTCACGTAGCCCGTTATTGCCATCGTGTACAGCCGGCTACAATTTCTTCGCCTATTGCTGGCCACCTCAGCCGTCCCTATCACGACGAACCACCGTCTATGCCACCGCCGTCTCGCCCAGGTCCATCTCCTCGAAGGTCGCTGTCTCCACGACGTCGTTCCCTGTCCCCCATGAGGCCAAGTTCGGCTACTCATGAGCGGGAAAACTAGTCGTTGCAGTCCCCGAGGCAATGACTGCGATGCTATTGCGATGTGAAAGCCCTCAGAGCCGCCCATCTAATGTCATAGACGTGCTTGTGGACGGCGTTCATGCATCTGCTCTTATTGACACTGGAGCTGCAGTATCCGTTATGGACGAAAACTTCTGCCGCTTGCTTCGAAAAGTGACGACGCCAATTTCTGGGTTGTCCCTTCGTACTGCCGGTTCACATCGTATCCATCCTTCAGCAGAGTGCACAGCTCGCGTTGTCGTTCAGGACGTTCTGTATGTCGGCCAATTCATCATCATTCCTGCATGCTCTCATGACGTCATCCTGAGGTGGGATTTTCTCTCCCGCAACGACGCCGTCATCCATTGTGCCGCTGCCGAAATTGAACTCTCACCCTTCTCGCATTTGACGCCGGAAGACAGTCCCTCGACACTGAGTAAGATTCTCGTGAAAGACGATACCATAGTGCCTCCAAGTTCGGCAATGGGTGTATCTGTCTACTGCGCTGGACTCTCCGACACAATTGCACTCGTTTCGCCATCCGACCGTGCTTGCCGAAAGAAAGGGTTCCTGGTACATTTCGCGACCGTGCAAATCACCCAGAGCAACGCCGCTATTTTTGTGACCAACCAATCCCCGTACACTGTTACCTTGGTTCGAGGGGAATGTCTCGGCAGAGTGGAACCAGTGGATAACGCACAAGTCCTGGACGTACCTGATGACTCGCGTTGTCCCAGTTCGTGTACCGTCAGCGCTGTTTCCACTTATGATTCATCATCTCCTGATGTATTTGGCCCTTACATTGATGACAATCTTACGTCGGTACAGCGTTCCCAGCTTCTGGACCTGCTGCGAGAATATCATTCTTCTTTCGATGTCGGGCGAAGTTCTCTCGGTCGCACGTCCGCTGTTACACATCGTATCGACACTGGTGCCCATCCACCATTACGGCAACGTCCCTACCGCGTGTCCCCTGCTGAACGTCGGGAAATTAACGAGCAGGTTGATGATATGCTCAGACGCGACGTTATTCGGCCCTCGGACAGTCCATGGGCGTCTCCTGTTGTTCTTGTCGCGAAGAAAGATGGTCTGTGCGGTTCTGTGTGGACTACAGACGGCTCAATAAGATCACTCGCAAGGATGTGTACCCACTGCCGCGCATCGATGACGCAATTGACAGCCTTCACGGAGCCGAATTTTTTTCTTCTCTCGATCTGCGCTCGGGGTACTGGCAAGTACCCATGGCTGATGACGCTCGACCGAAGACTGCGTTCATCACACCCGACGGCTTGTACGAATTCAACGTCATGCCGTTTGGTCTATGTAATGCACCTGCGACCTTTGAGCGCATGATGGACACCGTTCTGCGCAACTTCGGGCCGTAGCTTCGGGCCGTGGCTGAATTCCCCAAACCTGCGTCCGTCAAAGAACTGCGTAGTTTCGTGGGCCTGTGCTCATACTTCCGACGCTTCATACGAAACTTTGCTACGATTATATCACCGCTGACGAAGCTCCTTGGAAGTAACGGGCCCCTCAATTCGTGGTCGTCTGAGTGCGACGACGCGTTCGCGAAGCTCCGCCATTTGCTGACGTCTCCTCCCATTCTACGCCACTACGACCCTACGGCCCCGACGGAGGTGCACACAGACGCCAGTGGTGTAGGCCTTGGCGCTGTCCTGGCGCAGCGCAAACCCGGATTCTCTGAATATGTCGTAGCATATGCAAGCCGTACGCTCACGAGAGCCGAGACAAACTACACCGTCACGGAGAAAGAGTGCCTGGCGATCGTCTGGGCCCTTACAAAGTTTCGACCTTATTTGTATGGTCGCCCATTCGATGTCGTCACCGACCATCATGCACTATGCTGGCTTTCATCATTGAAGGATCCCTCAGGCCGTCTCGCCCGTTGGGCTCTTCGCTTACAAGACTATGACATCCGCGTGCTGTACCGCAACGGACGCCAGCATGCTGACGCCGACGCCCTCTCGCGCTCCCCTCTGCCTGAAGGTGATGTGCTTTGCTCAGTATCCTCGGCTGCTGTTTCTGCCATTGATGTTGACATCATCGCTACCGAACAGCGAAAGGATAATTCGATCGGCCCGCTCATCGACTTGCTCTCTGATCCATCCGCAACGCCATCCACGCGTGCCTTGCGTCGTCAAGCTCGCCATTTCGCCATCCGTGACGGCCTTCTACCCCGACGCAATTACGACGCCGATGGCCGGCAGTGGTTACTCGTGATACCCCGCAGTCTGCGGTCAGAGATATGTGAATCCTTCCATTCTGATCCGCAATGCGCGCACTCTGGGGTATTCAAAACCTACCGTCGCATTCGACAACGCTACTTCTGGCGCGGGATGTACCGCTACGTGCAGCAGTTAGTTCGCTCCTGCCTCGCTTGCCAACGCCGCAAACCGTCAGCACACATGTCGCCAGCCAGTCTGCAACCGTTACCTTGCCCTGAGCGTCCGTTTGGGCGCATAGGTATCGATTTGTATGGACCACTTCCTCTGACGTCGGCTGGTAACCGCTGGGCCATCTTCGCCGTAGATCATTTAACGCGATACGCCGAAACCGCCGCTATCCCTGCGGCTACTGCGCGTGATGTTGCGTCCTTCCTACTGCATCGATTTATACTGCGCCACGGTCCACCTCAGGAGCTTCTCAGTGATCGAGGCCGTGTCTTCTTGTCGGAAGTCGTCGAAGCCATTCTGACGGAGTGCCATTCTGTCCACCGCAAAACTACTGCTTACCACCCACAGACGAATGGCCTCACCGAACGCTTTAACCGCACCCTCGGCGACATGCTTTCTATGTACGTCTCTGCCAACCACACTAATTGGGATAATATACTGCCCTTCGTCACCTACGCCTACAACACCGCCCCTCAGAGCACGACTGGTTTTTCACCTTTCTACTTGCTGTACGGAAGGCACCCGTCGCACACCATGGACACAATGCTCCCGTACAAGCCGGATCCATCTGAGTGTACACCTATTTCCGAGACAGCCAGGCTTGCTGAAGAGTGTCGCGAGCTTGCCAAGACTTTTACGACGCAAGAGCAAGAACGGCAGAAGAGTATTCGTGATGGCTCCACCACTTCTGAGCCCACGTTCCTTCCTGGTGCGCTTGTATGGCTCTCGATCCCGACCTCTGCAGCTGGCCTCTCTTCCAAACTACGTCCCAAATACGAAGGCCCCTACCGTGTCATCGAGCGCACCTCACCCGTCAACTATCTGATTGAACCCGTTGAACAATCTTCGGACATGCGCCGCCGTGGGCGAGACATCGTCAACGTGGAGCGCCTGAAGGCTTATTATGACCCGCTCATAGTAACAAGCTGTTAGGTCGCCAGGCGGCTCCCTCTTCGACCCCGGGGTAATTGTAGCGAAGCCTCCGAACTCTGAAATGGGTCGAACTCTTGAGTACCTTCTAGTGGGGCTACCCAACAAGGACGCCGCTCGCGCTGAAAGTCCGTGCTTGGCCGTTACTGTCGCCATTGTGTATACTCGCTGTCTGCCCGCTAATAAACGCCATAACAACATCTTTACAGTGAGTTGTCGAGATGACAGAAGAGAAGAGAAGAACGTTGGGCGAGGCACTCCACGCCCTTTTTGTTGACCCCCGTTCCCTAGGTCCCTAGGTTGGGGATCACTATATAAAACAATGCGGACCAATGGTGATGTGGCAGTTCCTCTCAATGAAGTACCGCCCATCATGTCTGTTCATAGAGGCACAACACAGGCTTGCACATACACACACACCCTTGCCACTGGTCGCAGCGCTGCCGTAGAACAGGGAGGGGGAGAGCGGAAGACGCACGGGCGCCTCGACTCCTTTGGTGTCGGCCTCGGGCTGCGTTCCCACGAGGAGATCTTAGCGCAGCCTTTTGAGAGGTGCCAGGTTCGTGGAATTCTCTGGGGAGAGCCCTTTGACCAGCGCCGTCGTCGTCTGCCGGTTAACGCGCTAACGATGCGTGGCTGGCCCAGGTGGGAGATAGACCGGCGGCTCCGAAACCCTCTTTGGCGACATTCCACCCCGTTGGCGCCGCTGTCAATCAGTGGGCGCCGTCTCGTGGGGCCGGCCTCTGTTGCTTCCTCCGTCCAGCCGTGGCGAGACTGTCCTTTTGGCACTAATCCGGCGTGGCAAATGACCCGCTGGGTCAAGGCATAACATGATCGCTACAATGTTTATAAACGTAAGTCATTATGCTGAAAACAACGGCTGATAAGATTAGTGGTATAGTTCTTTTTTTCTCTCTTTCATCATTGTACGTGAGAATATATACGTTCGTATTTGGCTGTACTCAATAATCGTTCGAGGTTTGATAAAAACTTCATTTGAACCTAGTTGCTACATACTTCTGCATTAAAATTAACAGCGCTATCACAAATCACGCCCCAGAGAGAAAAAAAAAACGGCACACACGAGCGCTGACTCACAACTGCTTCATTCCTTGACTTGTGAATGCATATTTATGTCCAAGTCAGACTAATTGCGCACGCGTAAGTTTTCGTTACTGTTTCACATGTCTTAAACTTTTGTTCTTTAAGCATTCGTGGTATATAAGGCTCAGTTGGACATAAATATGCACTGACAAATGAAGGAGTAAAACAGTTAGTTAGCACTCGTGTGTGTCGTTCCTTTTGTTTGTGGGGCGTGTTCTGCGTTTGCGCTGGTAATGCGAAGCCGGAAGTTTACTTTCAATCCACCCGTGACTTAATTTCACTCAGGTCATCGCAAAATATGTGTAGCTGCCATTTGTTATGAACGCGTCACTTGCCTTTAGCACCATTCTTTTAGGGGCGAAGCTCCTTATGGCGTGGCTTGTGCGTCCCTCGTAGTACGTAACCACCAGTGGCACATACCCGAAATAGGTATAACATTTGACCTCCAAGGTGGTGCCGGTGAGAGATTTCTTCTGTGCGTTGTTTAACAATAAAAAATAGTGCTCAATGTACATGCCAATGGCTGCTAATGGGGAATGAGAGACAGGAGCATTCGGCTTTTAGTCAACGCGCACGTTGCGATCCGCATTAGCAGCCATTGGCATGTACATTGAGCACTATCGGACAAGAAAGGGTTGCTACGTTATACTCGCTGAGTGTACCCTCCTTAGTTTTAGAAAGGTTTAGCGAGCGTTGGGCCGCAGGGTCATGAATACAATGAACTAGTATATACCATGAATGAATTCGAGGTGGTTAAAGGGGGGAAGCAGATACGAAGCGCCAGCCGTAAGAAATTAAAAGCTGAATCCTCCTGTCTCTCATTTCACATTTGCAGCCACTGGCATGTACATTGAGCACTATCTGACAGGAAAAGGTTGCTACGTTATACTCGCTGGGCGTAACCTCCTTGGTTTTAGAAAGGTTTAGCGAGCATTGGGCCGCAGTGCCATGAATACAGTGAACTAGTATATACCATGAACTCAAGGTGGTTGAAGGTGGAAAGTAGACCCGAAGCGCAAGCCGTAAGAAAGTGTGCGTGTGCCACCTTTCGTTTAGTCCTTGGAATGTCCACTGAATGGCGGTGCTTCTATATGGGGAATATATGATAAAAAGATGCGAGATGGTGGGACTTGGAGTGTTGAATAGATGTACAAACGGGCACACAGACAGATGCATGGACGGACGCATGAATGGCTGCACGGACGCATGGACGGACGCAGAGACAGATGCATGGACGAACGCAGGGACGGACGCATGGATGGACGTGCGCATGGACGGACGGGCGGATGGACGCACGGACGGTCACACAGACGGACGCATGAAGGCGCCCTAATGGGGAATATATGATGAGAAGATGCGAGATGGTGGTACTTGGAGTGTTGAATTGATGGACAAACGGACACACAGACAGATGCATGGATGGACGCATGAACGGACGCAGGGGCGGATGCATGAACGAACGCAGGGACGGGCGCACGAACCGATGCATGGACGGTCACACAGACGGACGCATGGACGGACGAATGCTTCGCCCCACTCTCCATCATTCACTCCGTGGATATGCTGCCTTTTTTTTTCGCAGTCCTATTAGCGCCATGTTCTTGTTCTTTCGTTTAATATAAATGGTTCGGGATGTCTTTGTTGTACCGTGGAGGCAATGTACGTGTGGTTTGTCGTCATTGCGAATCATATAAACTCTTCGATTGATCTTTTGTCAATGCTTAGTCGAAGCTACATAGCTTGCCTATATTTCTGGCGTACTGAGCAACGCTGAAACAAAGGCATGGAAATACGCCGTATACGGTGTTTCGTGTTCATTCCATCACGCAGATAAAGAATTATAATTTAAATGAATGACAGATTGGCTGATGTATCACAAGTGCTTGTACCCGTTCTTTGCCGTATAGTCCGCTTCAAACTGTCACACTTAAACCTAAAAGTTACTAAAATGGAGCTACCTTTGAAAGCTTACGCTTCAAAAAGTTTCACGCGTCCAAAGAATTCGTCTTGCTCTCAGCATCACTGCCCATCATAACGAGTATTCTGAATCACTGCGCTTTAACATGACACTGCTGTAGCTTCATATCGTGAACAACAATGTATAAGTCTTGGGGACATATTTACAGGCCGAGAGCATCCTTTCCTATACGTTACCTCAAATAAGTCTAATAAATGTTTTTTTCACGCCCTACACACCGCAATAACACAGATTACTACAATTATACAGTTTTAAAGACAACGTAAACAGATTAATATGCAAGTTGGGAGAAAAATGGAGGCTTGAAGTGACGAGTAATGAGTGTGTTTTTCTCTCTTCGTCCGCGTCGTATTTGCGCCTTAAATTTCAAGTGAGCAGTGAAAGGGTCAATGAATCCAGAAATCAAGGCGGGGCAGGCTTGTTGAACGGTGGTGGTGACGAAGACTTTAAGCAAGCCAAAAGAGCAGGGAATCGAACAAATAGATTGGCTACAGAATTACGGCTTTCTTGTCAGTTTTAACAGCGGAGCTACTTAAGTTTGCAAAAACTCCGTTGTCATCCATAACAATAGTTGTTTGAGCAAGGAGGAGCGATGTTAGCAGAAGGGGAGCCCATACGTGCAAAGCAAGGAAAGGAGGAGGAAAGACGCGATGAGAAAGACAGCAGAGGAAAGTAAATTCCTTAGTTTGCGAACGCGGCAATGACAGGCAAACAACTATAGTTGGAAACCAGCTGGAAACGCATGAGCCGTGTCTTGCATGAGCCGTGCATGTGAGAAGCACAACGTGCGGTGAACGCTGGCGTTGCGGCCAATCACGTCGGTTGCTGTATAGTCACGGCACGTAAAATCGTCTTTTGTCTTGAAGTTGCGTCGTACCCGCTATAGATAGCTGCTGGCAATAGCTGTCGCCAGACACGCGCGCAGAGCATATACCGTAAACCGCATTCACGGCTGTGTGAAGCAGCTGTTCAGGGAAGTCATGAACAACACGCTGATAAACGTGAGTGCACGGCCGCACTCGGGGCATGCATCTCCGCTCCATCTCGACATGGCCCGACCTAAGCCCTAAAGCCTAGCCTTATATACCTTCATACCCGGCATTACCCTGAAGCCTCGCATTGTCTTCAAAGCCTATAATCGCCAAGAAAAGCCAAGGTAACACTCATCAAGGCTGAATAACACTTGCTCAAAAGGACACCCAGTTCCAGTGTTTTTTATGCCTTACATGGTGCCGCCAGTGACCAGCTGGCCGCGTTTTAGGGGCAAAGCTCCTTATAGCGGCACCCGTTCGTCCCTCGTAGCTATTGTAGTATGTAACACGTATAACCTTTTGACCTACAAGGTGGTGCCGGTGAGAGATTTCTTCAGTGCGTTGTTGAAAAATAAAAAATACAGCTTAATTGACATGCCAGTGGCTGCTAATGGGAAATGAGAGACAGGAGTATTCAGCTTTTAGTTAACGCGCACGCTGCGATCCACATTAGCAGCCATCGCATGTGCATTGAGCACATGCCGTTAGAAAGTAAAACCCGAATTCTCCTGTCTCTCATTTCCCATTAGCAGTCATTGGCATGACCCGCAGGTCGCGGGTTCGAATCCCGGCTGTGGCGGCTGCATTTCCGATGGAGGCGGAGATGTTGTAGGCCCGTGTGCTCAGATTTGGGTGCACGTTAAAGAGCCCCAGGTGGTCGAAATTTCCGGAGCCCTCCACTACGGCGTCTCTCATAATCATAGAGTGGTTTTGGGACGTTAAACCCCACATATCAATCAATCATTGGCATGAACAATGAGCACTATCTGACAGGAAAAGGTTGCTACGTTATACTCACTGGGCGTAACCTGCTTGGTTTTAGAAAGGTTTAGCGAGCGTTGGGCCGCAGTGCCACGAATACAGTGAACTAGTATATACCACGAACTCGAGGAGGTTAAAGGTGGGAAGTAGACCCGAAGCGCAAGCCGTAAGAAAGTAAAAACCGAATTCTCCTGTCTCTCATTTCCCACTAGCAGCCATTGGCATGTACATTGAGCACTATCTGACAGGAAAAGGTTGTTACGTTATACTCACTGGGCGTGGTGGTGGTGGTGGTGGTGGTGAAACATTTAATAACCATTAAATGGTTACTGAGAGGTGATTGGGTTGGGGCCTTATTGGCCTCCTACCCTCACAGCACTAGGTGGAACCCCTATTCCGGGGCTCCATTGGCAAGCAACGCCGCCCGCGCCCGTTGAACCAGAGCCTCTTGGCCCTTCAGGTCTTGACAGCCGAGCAGGGCCGCCTCCCAGTCCTCTCTCGTGGGATTGGGGTTGGGGTGGATAAATGGATTAGTCCTTGGAATGTCCGCTGGATGGCGGTGCTTCTATATGGGGAATATATGATGAAAAGATGCGAGATAGTGGTACTTGGAGAGTTGAACAGATGGACGAACGGACACACAGACAGATGCATGGATGGACGCGTGAACGGACGCAGGGCGCATGCATGGACGAACGCAGGGACGGACGCACGAACAGACGCACGCACGGACGGGCGGATGGACGCATGGACGGTCACACAGACGGACGCAGGGACGGACGGAAGCAAGAACGAATGGACGGACGAATGTTTCGCCCCACTCTCCATCATTCACTCCGTGGATATGCTGCCATTTTTTTTTTTCATTTCTCTGGCAACTTCTTGGCCACGCAGTGGAAGTTCGATGTCTTCGCTGTAGACACGCCTTGCTTATAGCGTGCAAGAACAAATCGGGCAGATGTATAGACTTTCGATTTCCTCAAGCATAGCTCCAATTGCCTTTATTCGCAGTACCCGATTCATAAGCATACTCTCAAGACGCACTCGTCACCCAGTTCGCCACGAACGCTCCCATATGTTGGTGCGTCTTGAGAATCCCAACGACGCTTTTATAGCTTTGTACATGGCGGATCTGCATGTCCTCTTCTGTTAACGCGCCCTCATATATGAGTGTCCTATAGGGCTGTTCGAAAGGCAAGCCTCTGATGTTGATGAGATGGGTAGTTACGAAGGTTTCCATTTAATCATTTTAATCTTTTTTTCTAAGCCACAAGGATTGCAGGTGGCAGTTCAAGCCATTCAATTATAAAGTTCCTTGGTAAAATACTTTTACGGACCTTATTTCAATTGGGGTGAACGAATATGGGCGTCCGACCGCTATAACGTCATGCCATGTTCGTTGATATTAACTCGCACAATCTTATATGCATTCACTTGAGCCGAAAGCTCTTTCTTGTAGCACTATGCATTCAACATTCATTATTCCCGAACTTGGTTTTGCATAGCCCTTACCCCTTGCCCAGCGCAGGGAAGCAAACCATTTCTTTTTATTCAGGTTAACTCGCTGCCTTTCACTCAACATATATCTCTCTCTCTCTGTGTGTGTGTGTGTGTGTGTGTGTGTGTGTGTGTGTGTGTGTGTGTGTGTGTGTGTGTGTGTGTGTGCGCGCGCGAGTGTGTGTGTGCGTGTGCGTGTGTGTGCGTGTGTGTGTGCGAGTGTGTGTGTGCGTGTGTGTGTGTGTGTGTGTGTGTGCGTGTGTGTGTGCGTGCGCGAGTGTGTGTGTGCGTGTGCGTGTGTGTGCGTGTGTGTGTGCGAGTGTGTGTGTGCGTGTGTGTGTGTGCGTGTGTGTGTGTGTGTGTGCGTGTGTGTGCGCGTGCGTGCGTGCGTGCGTGCGTGTGTGTGTGGGTTGTGTGTGTGTGTGCGCGTGCGTGCGTGCGTGCGCGCGCAATACATTTATACCATCGGAGGCATTTTAAAGCTTTCTGCACTTCACCTTGTTTTGCACTGTCTCCGAGACCTACCCTCCTTCGACCAAACAATCTGTCACATGACCCGCCACGGTAGCCTAATAGTTATAGTGCTGACCCGCTCGTCGCGGCATCGAATCCCGGCCATGGCGGCCGCATTTTCGGCTGAGACCAAAATGCTTGAGGCTTATGTACTTAGAATTAGGTGCACGTTAAAGAACCACAGGTGATCGAAATTTTCGTATTCCTCCACTACGGCTTCTGTCATAATCACATCTTGATTATGAGACGTTAAACCCCAGCAGTTATATTTATCAAGTAATGTGCCACGGGACGCCACGTTACGTGACGTTATGACGTGTACTTAAATTTTGGTTATTTGTGACATCATAAATTGGCGTCATCACGTACGTGTTGATTCTTGCATAACTCGAGTTGACTCCATTGACGCGGGACGCCGGTCCTTTTTTTTTTGGCGTTTGATTAGGCATGTTAAGACTTTCGCCTTACAAAAAACTTGCTAACGAATGACGCCGGACGTTCGCAGGCGGAGGCGCCGGGCCGGCCTCGGCGGACGGCTTCTGCTACGAGTACGGCGCTAGCGGCGGCGCTCCCATCGGCGGCGGCCCGCTGCCGTGCTCGGCGGGTGTACCGGGCTTCGCGGGTCCGTACAAGGTGCAGCGCCGGGCGGCCAACATCCGGGAGCGGAAGCGCATGATGAGCATCAACACGGCGTTCGAGGAGCTGCGCTGCCACGTGCCCACGTTCCCGTTCGAGAAGCGCCTGTCCAAGATCGACACGCTGCGGCTGGCCATCGCGTACATCGCGCTGCTGCGCGAGGTGCTCGTCTCCCAGTACGACCCCCTGACGCACATCGAGAAGTGCCTCCGGGGAGAGCTCAAGGGCGAGCACGCCGCCGAGTGGAACACCTCCGGTGAGAGCACCCGCACATGTCTCACTCTCTATATATATATCTCAGGATTTCATGTGCTAACCCTTATCAAGGAAATACCGATGAATTATGGTACCCAAATATGGTACCCTATTTAACCCGCGCCTAACATGGTACGTGATTGTTTTGGGGACCCATCCTTGTTTCAATACGGCTACAACGGCTGATGGGATTGAATTGGGGACGGAAGCCAGAGTTTTCTTGAAGAGTTTCCACTGGTCCTGTATCTGATTTCTCACAACCGTTTGTGTACATCCTGTGTTTTGGGACGTTAAACCGCACATATCAGATAATCATCCTATGTACATTATACTGCCCGTGCGTCGTACTTTCTCACACTTCGTTCTCTTTTCATCCCTTATGTCCTTCTCCACGTCAGCGTACATAGCCCACCGCTTTTTTGTTTTGGTGACTTTTATGCTATTCCTTACATCTTTCTCCTCCAGTCAAGAGGTTACCATGTATTATAACCGTGACTACTATATATGTATCCCTATGCCTCCCTGGAGCTTATATATGTCTCAACTACTACACTTTTACTCACTCATATGTAGCATATACTTTAGTTTATTGCTTGTACTTCACTAAAATTTTTGTATTATAAGCACCGTTCTCGTATTCGATAATTTGTTTTATTACGCCCCACCGCGGTGTTCTAGTGGCTAAGGTACTCGGCTGCTGACCCGCAGGTCGCGGGTTCGAATCCCGGCTGCGGCGGCTGCATTTTCGATGGAGGCGGAAATGTTGTAGGCCCGTGTGCTCAGATTTAGGTGCACGTTAAAGAACCCCAGGTGGTCGAAATCTCCGGAGCCCTCCTCTACGGCGTCTCTCATAATCAAATGATGGTTTTGGGACGTTAAACCCCACATATCAATCAAATCAATTTGTTTTATTACCTTCCTGTATTATGATCTCTGCTATTGCTATGTCGACTTATTGCATTTATTAATTACAATATTGCGAAGTTGCTGTTGAGAGGTTCGATCCTTTTGGCCGCTGTGCAACTCCGGGACCTCCTTCTTTGATAACGATGAATAAACATTAAAATAAAGATAACGCGTTCCGTACAAGAATTGCCAAAGCGGCTGTTTGAATAATTTCTACCTTATGATATTTTCAGGTTTCAATAGTTATTCTTAGTGAAACTTTGAGTGGTCAGATATGCCGGCAGCTGCCTTCCGCATATACATTATGCGTGAAAGAAACATTTGCGAGTGAACCGCACCACTTTGCGTTATCCGCTTGTGTGCACCCACCGCAGTGGTCTACTTTTTACGGCGCTCCATCACTGAACCCAAGAGACCGCGCATTTTATTCTCAGCTGCAGCATCTGAGGGCAATGGGCGTAGATTCATGTGCACGTTAAAGAACCCTAGGTGTTCGAAATTTCCGGAGCCCTCCCAACTAAGGATTCTTTCAACATCGTATCGTGGTTCTGGCGAGTAAAACCCCAACAGTCGTTCTTATTACACACGTCCGTGTGTGCAGATCTGACAGCGCGCCTGTCCTGGATCAACTGGGAGAACCTGGGCGTCAACCCGAACCGGAGGAGCGTTCTCACCACGCTCACCCTGACCGCAGACACCATCGGCTGCCACAACGGAACCCAGTGATGATCGTGCCATCTTGCGGTTTAGCCGCCGTGTGTCCGCGCCTCGCTGACTGCTGACCCTCCTCCCCCTTCTTTCTCTTTCTCTCTCGTGGACCACCGTCCCGACACCTCTTAGCACCCAATCTCGTGTTCGGTGACAGTGGACCTGCGCTCCGAGATCCGAAGACTGCAGTAGTGGCCGCCGCCCCAGTTGAGAACTGTGTCCTCTTACGGTGACGATTCAGTGCGCGCGTTGAAAGAGTATCGGTTTCTTTCGTGCTCGATAGGCGTGGTAAGCATCCTTTCTCGGAGCATCAACTTTTGCCAATGTCGATGGTACAGTGTAGACACGGTGCAGACACGTGTAGCGCAAGCTTTGGATAAGATGACGGTCAACGAGAGGGATTCCCTGTGGTGTCGGAGTTGGGACTATGCCGTTTTGGACAAGTAAGACTCTTGTCCGGAAAGTGAGAAGGCCAAAGTCATCCGTTTGTTGACTGTTGTAAGGAGAGTGCCGGTATCAAGAAACAGCGAATCACTCCTCAATGTATTGACGAGTTTCCAAAGGCGGGTTTGGTCAGACTGGTTAGTTCACCCAAGCAGTCAATGTAGACTCCCTGTCAGAAGCGCTGTTGCGATTGGTTCATGGGGAAGAATCTCTTTATTTCTAGGTTTACGGCTTATACCTTCACTGAACGAGTGAAAAGACTCAATTGCTAACCGATGTCTTTTGAATTCATATTAGCATCGTTTCAAATCAATCTGCTGAACTTTTACGACTGCCACACCAAGGTTTAGGTGAGGCCTGAAATGTCCTTTTGTGTTCCGCGCATTATTCGGGATGCGACTTAGAAGTGTGCCGTTCCACAAATTACTTATTCTAGTCATAATTGATCCGTATTTATTATGTCGTAAGAATAGCCAACTTTCTAGTCATTAACATTCTTTAACACAAAAATACTTTCATACCAGTTCTTTCATTATATACGTAAGTCTGTAGGTATTTCCTTCTTGCCTAACAAGTTCAAAAGCAAACGCATGACTGTGTTGGTCAAAAAAGTAATTTTTCGCTTATGTTTGTATTTCAATGTCATCACAATTTTTTGCGTACGTCAATGAAAATTACCATAAAACCACTGTAAGTGATATTTCTTGCGCGGTCCTATTTGTTTTGGGCGTGTACATGATTATCCGCGGTCATAGGTACTGAAGTGTCTGGATAAGTTTTGCTAAATGGGCAGTTTGTATAGAACCTCTGAAACAGTGCAATATTGTGGAAACTGTGAGAGAATAAACTGCATCTGCCTGATTTTGGTTGACAAGCTCCTCTGTTTTTATGTTTCCAATTGCTCTACACATACTGCGAGTACACTGTCTGTGATGAACGGCACAGAAACACATTGTGGCCCGTAATGTCCATGTCGTTCACCAGAACAAGCACCTGCACCTCGCCATTCGCATTAACGCCGCAGCATCAACACCCTCTGAACCATTTCATTCGTTTCCAAAGATGCAAGGAAGTCGGTGTCAATGTTTAAGAACCACCAGACACAAGAAAAAGCTGAATAGTTCCGCAGCTTCGGCAGGTTGCCTGGAACCTAGATCTCCTGCATGTTCTAAAATGCACCCGGACCACAAATACTGCGCTGTTCGAGCGAATACAATCGCAAATCATGGGGAAATTCCAAGTTTTCTGAGACCTATAGTCTTTGAAACTTTGATGTAGACCACACAGGAATGGTTCACAACTTTTCTTCACTCTCTGTTGAGGGTGTGCCGGCTTGGGACAAACGTGCTGACGCGACGCGACAGTGCTGTGGACGTGGCAGCCCACTGTCGCACGCACCGTCTAAACAAACTACCGTGTACTAACGCTGTAGAAAGAAATGAACCCTATATTCATTCCGCCCAAGAGTCTTGACCACATTTATGCTCGCCTGGTGTTTTCATGAAAACAAGCGTAGGATTGCACCTCAGAAGCTAAATTTACTTTTGGTTTACGATTTTTACAGCGAAAGCCGTTGTGACATCACAACTCACGTCTCGCGCAGCGCTGCAGTTGTCCGCCGTCGCCACTGGTGTTCATAACCACTGTCGCACGAATTAAGGAAGGAAAAAAAAAACCTAGTGCCTACATCGCAGTGGGGCTCGAACCCGGTTCCACTGGATGCTAGCCCAATATTCTACCACTGAGTCACGGTGGTCTTTTTTTGTTTTTTTTTTCTTTAATGAATGACATTTTCACCAGTAAAGTACACAGAACATACTTCATCAGAAGTCAGGCAAACACACACAAGCGTCAAGAACGGGAAGCCACTGCGGAACGGGGTCAAAAGTCTCGACAACACTGCGCACTTGAGCAGCTGCTTCTCGGAAGACAGATCTCGTCGACCGTGGTGGCTTGGCGTGTCTATCGATCATGCGACTTTCCTTGGGAGTTGGTGACAAACTTGCCTTGGCAGGCTTGATGTCGGCAAAACAATCGTGTTAATACGACTTATAAAGCGTTTTAAAAGAGTGAAAGAACAACCAGTCGTCGCACTATGCGGATAGCAGCGAGTTGGTCGTCCACTGCTCCAACCCATTAAAAAAGCTTGTTCTTGTTCTACTATTAACTGTGGTACATATACCCACTTCAGCCATAATTCCTCATCGTCGTCAGCCACTGCATGAACAATTGGCATGAACTTCCTTGCAAGTGTTTAGCGGATAGCAGGCTTCTCAAAAGAATGACTAAAAACAGCATAGCGAATGCCGGCCTACTACCCAAAAAAATTTATTTTTAATGTTGTAAAATGGGTATCAAGCAAGTGTGCTTGCAGCAGTTACTCAATGAGTGTTTAGAAGAGGCTCTGAAAGGCCGCTCTTCTAGCTTTCGCTGTGACTGTGCTGCGCCTTCCACGCAGGCCTGGTGTTTTTTTTTTTTGTTTTTTTTACAAACTAACGTAGCCAACGCACATTAGGCGGACTAATATACCGGGCATGTGCCGTGTCACTACGGGCCAGCTACACCACTCCGTTCTTTAGAGTTTTTTTTTTAGCACAACCAATCTCGAGCACTACGATTCATAAACCTCCCATGCTTCACCACGGAATAGTTCGAGTGGTGCAGGCAAATCACACGTCTTCTTTTTTCGGCACAGAGCCACTATGGACATCAACTGATAGTGGTGAGTCTGCCTGACGGAGTACTGACACCAATTTTTGGAGGTTTGTTTGCACTGCCATAAATATAGGCGGCTCTGAGCGACTGCGGGGCACAGTAACATACTTTCTTTTCATACTAAATTTATTGTCTCAGTTGTGCACCTGCCGACATCAACTCTTGCTTGACGTCTAGCTACTGTGCGGATCCCGTTGACTTCACGCAGCATCTGACTCAGTTGTAATGACGTCCGGCACCAAGAGTTCCAAAGTGGCCACTTGGGGATCGCCAGCGGTACCACGTTACCGACCGACCGTGGAAACGTGAACACATCTCGCGCGAGCACGTGACAATAAGCGTCATGACATGACGTCACGACGCTTCTTGTCGTTACGTCAGGGTACAGTAGTAATCGAAACTAGCTCTTAAAAACACTTTTTTTTTTTAGGGTTCACTCACGCTCAGTAGCAGTGCATTTTTTAGGCTCTTGAAGGCTTGACTTTTTATTTGACGAAGAAAAAAAACGGCAACTGAAAACTTTCTTGTGAGTGCGCCTTTAAAGGGGCTCGGAAACGCTTTTTCAAGTAACCACGGAGAGAATTCACTGGAAAAGCTTGTTGCCTCACGAATTCAACGCCGCAAAACTTTTAAGGATCCGTCCAGTGCGAGTGGATTACAAAATTTAGTCGCATGCTGCAATTGCATTCTTTCTTCTCTCGTCCCGACGAAAGCACAGGAAGCTAAGCAGGGAAACATGGCAGGGCCACAGAAAAACGTCAGATGCACACCGTGGCCTTGAGCACTTTTTTCTTTTTTCCCCCCTTCGAATGCGCCGCTTTTTAGGTGGGATCGCGCGCACGCCTGGACAAGTCGCGGCCTCCACGGCAATCTCTGTAACGAGCAAGCGCGCCATGTTCAAATCAGCCAATGGCTGACAGACGGTTAATTCACGTGCGATTTCTGGGCATATTCCGCCAATTTTCGAGAAAAGAGAAAGCAATTTTTAGCCGACTTTGATAATTTATTGTGAATTCCAGGCCACGTGCTGCGCTATGATATTTGGCTCGCGTGTTGTCGGGAGCCTCTGCTACCAATCGGCAGCGTTTTCTGACCATGCTCAAAAAGTGTTGCAGGGCCCCTTTAAGTAGAGAAGGAGGTAGTTTGAGCGATAGCGAAGTATTATTAATAAATCGCTTGTGTTTTCAGAACTATGCTTCAGAGTGATGCACCCTTTTTATGACCTACAGTATGTAAATGGGGTTCTGTATTGAAGGGGGAGGATGAAAGGGCACAGATACACGGCGCTAATGAAAGCAGTTATCCCTCTTTGCTCGTGGAGAGTTGTTCGCAGGATTTCAAGCTGTACGGTTGTGCAGCCCACGACCTCGAACGCCAGCGTAGCTTTCGCCGACTGATTCGCCCTTCGCGACCTCCTGACGCTGTGAAGCTCTCGCTGTGTGGTGCCCCGTCCTTGGATTTCTTCGACCAACTCCCAACTTAGCTATCTTTTTCTTTTTCTGTCACTTCCCTGTCATATTTCTCTATCTACATCCTTCCACTATTGTGTTTATCCCTCGTCCACCCCCCCGCCCTTCCCCCCCTGTCCTCTACAAGGCACTGCGCCGTGTCGCCCAAGAAGCAGAATGAAATTAGGTGATTTCTCCTCTTCTCAAGAACCACTCATTCATTCATTTTTCTCTGCTGGCATGTTTACAAAAAAAAAAGACAGATCACACGTACAGTTTGAATCGACGATATGCGAAGCACGAATGAGGAAGGGTGGTAGGTCGCTTTAAAATCAGCACAACGTTAAGAGGCAGAGGTGAATTATGCTCTACATGACTTCCATGTTATATTTATCATGTTTGAACGTTTCATTTACCTTCGTCATCTATTAACGTCACCTCATATAACTTTGGTATATATGGAGCTAGCAAAACGGCCGCGAGCGTCTGAGCGTAACATGTAGTCATGTTTTACATGAAATGCTTATCATGATTATCATATTTGAGGCGTCATTCACATTCATCGTCCATTCACGTCACGTAATACCAAATTTAGTATATGTGGAACTAGTGAAACAGCCGCAAGAACGGTATGAGCGTAGCATGTATACAGTCACGTTTTACACAAAACGCATATTATGATTATCAGGTATGGACGTGTCATTTACCTTCGTCGTCTATTCACTTCCCGTGATACCAAATTTGGTACATGTAGAGTTAGCGCAACGGTGGCGAGCGCGTCATGAAAGGCCCAATATACTCCGACGCAACGTTGACGCATGCGCAGGCTGGGTGCAGTGACGCCACGGGAGCAAAACGCGAGCACTCTATACTGTGTCGCCAGGCGCGACCGGTGCGACGAGCATCCATCGGCGCGGCCCGGTGGCAACCGGCGCTAAATGCGACATGCTGCATTTCGCGCCGACGACGTTACTTAGACTGCACCGGAGGACGCTAGGTGGCGTCGAGCGGATCGGACGCGTTCGTCTCGGCTCCTAATATTTTGCCTGTTTTTGCGTTAAACTTCGTGGCTTCTTTAGAGGAAACGCAGAGTGTGTCTGGAAGTATGACGTGACAGTTCTCACTCCGAGGTATCTAAGCAGCGACACCGATTTCTTCCATTCTGAAGTGACCAAGGACTTGGCATGCCCGGCCGCCAGGCTAGGACTAGCGGCGGACCGGGGAGCAGTGCATAGACTTCCAGCAACTCTCCTGGCCGTGCCAATGCAACAGCCAATAACCCAACGGACGACGACCAGGTAACGGCAAAGGAAGCCACGGACACGGACGACCAAGATTTGAACACAGAACTGGACTCTGCAGAAGATTTCGTCGAACACTCCCCATCGTCTGAGGAGGCGATAAAAGTGGAGTCAGCCAGTGGTGATGCGAGCAAACACCACGAAGCATCTAAGGGAGCCGACGACGAGGCGAAAAACGGTCAGTGGCAGCTTGCTCTTTCGTTACGGAAACGTAAGACACTAAGGAAGCAAGCGCGTGCCCTAAAAGATCCCAGGCAAGTTGTTGATTTTCTGCAAACTTCATCACTAAGCCTTACAAAAAGAACAACTAATGACTTGGTGTCTCTGGCGGACAGCAGCTTCTAAGACAGCGAGAGGAACGCGGGTGGCAGTTACGGAACGCCTGAGCGTGCGCACGGGAGTCGACGCGACGCGTCGGGTGCCATGAGAGGCCGCCGACGCTCACGTGCGACGCCTCTACCCAAGAATGATATGAAAATTATTATACGACCCAAACCAGGGCTCGTGGTGAGAGACTTAAAACATATGAAGTGGCACGAGCGATTGAACGAGCGAGTGGAGACGGGGAAATGTGCAGAGGCGACAAATTCTTGCAGCGCCTCCGGAATGAATCCAACATTAGTCATTGCAAGTACTCCGCACGAGCACGTCGCCGAGAAAATTTTGAAAATCAAGGCGCTCGACTTCAGGAACACCAGAAATCTCGTTAATACCTACATTTCTACACCCGAGGGGTTTCTCAGGGGAGTTGTGCACGGACTGGAACGTGAAACACCGGAAGAAGAACTTCTCAACAACCTTAGAGTACGCACACAGGGCGTCGCAATCCTGCAAGCACGCATGTTGGGAAAATCTGAGACGGCAATGATAACCTTCGATGGACCCATTGTGCTGCGTTTTGTGTATCACCATGCTGGTGAGATGCCATGTCTACCATACCAACCCACAAGACAATACTGTAAACTTTGTAAAAGCCAAGGCCACAGGACTGGCGTCTGTCCAACACCCACTGTGAATGTGTGTGGCGGCTGCAGGCTTACAGACCTTCCAAAAGACCATGAGAGCGTTCCCGAGTCTGCGGTTATGTGGCGGGGATCATCCAACGGCAGCAAAAGAGTGCACTAAAAGGCTTAAGAAAAGTCCTCCAACGGGGAAAGGAACAGATACAGCAGCACGAAAATGGAAAACGATCCCCAGAAATACTGATGATTATCATGTTTGCACCAGTTACATGCCCTCGTCATTCATTTACGTCCCGTAATACCGAATTTGGTTCATGAGAAGCTAGCGAAACGGCCACGAGCGCAACATGAGCATGACATGTAGTCATGTTTTACATGACACGCATCTCATGATTATCATGTTTGCACCAGTCAGATACTTTTGTCATCCTTTCACGTCCCGTAATACCGAATATGGTATATGCAAAGCTAGCAAAATGACCCCGAACACATTATGAGTGTGGCATGTAGTCATATTGTTACATGACACGCATGTCATGATTTTGATGTTAGGGTCTGTCACTTGTGTTGACCATGTAGTTATGTCATACCGTACCAGTTTTGCAACATATCATGTGGATGAAACCACCGCAAGGGCAGCAAGATCATGACATGTAAATCCTGACATTTATGACATAGATGTCATGATTTTCATGCTATCACTAGTCAGTTATGTTCACCATACAGTCATGTTATATCGTACCAAGTTTCCTATTGATATCATTATCCAAACGGCCAGGAGAGCTAAATGTCGTAGGCGGACAGACAGACAGACAGACAGACAGACAGACAGACAGACAGACAGACAGGCAGATAGATAGATAGATAGATAGATAGATAGATAGATAGATAGACAGACAGACAGACAGACAGACAGACAGACAGACAGACAGACAGACAGACAGACAGACAGACAGACAGACAGATAGATAGATAGATAGATAGATAGATAGATAGATAGATAGATAGATAGATAGATAGATAGATAGATAGATAGATAGATAGACAGACAGACAGACAGACAGACAGACAGACAGACAGACAGACAGACAGACAGACAGACAGATAGATAGATAGATAGATAGATAGATAGATAGATAGATAGATAGATAGATAGATAGATAGATAGATAGATAGATAGATAGATAGATAGATAGATAGATAGATAGATAGATAGATAGATAGATAGATAGATAGTCTTCCGTCCGATTCCGCTCGTCAGAGTGCTTTTTCTGTTTTTCAGAGTGCTTTTTCTGCCTATCCCTGGAGCAGTGCGCGTTATTATACATATCAATGACCTCAACACAGCAAGGACTTCAAATTTTTGTCCCAGAACTTGTCACAGAAAGATGTAATAACCTAGGGTAAATCTAAAGTGGGCCCTTGAGAAGTTCCGAATGGTGTTTTATTTACAGGATATTATTGAATATTAAGAGTGCTTCGAGGCAGCGACTCAGCAGACTAAAGAGTTGCAAAGACCTGAGCCCACCATTTGAATAATGCAGGAGCGTAGCCAGAAATATTTTCCTCACTACGGGTTAAGGATGGGATGAGAACCTTTTTCGACTCTTTCCTTCTGGCCACACCAACGCTGTAAGATATGCCCACATGCTTCTGTACTTGTGGCGTCGATGCACACTGTGACGTTCAGAAAACGCAAAGTAGCCCAACAAGTCCTCCTGCACTGCTGCAGTGTTTAAATATAACAAACCTGTAGATGTCGTTGCAACCTGCACGTATTGATAACAGGGTGTGTTATTGCGCAATCAAAGTGAGCTGGCAATAGTGGTCGATAACTTGTGCTCATTCATGCTCTTTTTTTATCTCCCCTTCCTAACCTTATCTTACAATCTCTCCACCAATACCTTTGACATAAGACTGCAAGATACCAGTTCTTTGTCTGCTGTTAATCTGTATACTTCTCATGTCTCCTATATGGCAATCCCTTTTACTGCAGATCAAAATATAAGTGCTGCCGGGAGAAACCGGAGTATGTGGCCACATACGGCACAGTCGCAGGAATGTAGTCCTGTTTCGGATAGGGAGCCCTCAGCACGAGACGCCTCATATTTTCTGTAGGTCGTCTCTGGATAAACCGACACCAAGATATGCCATACATTCGCATACGAATGCATTCACAAACATGATTGGGTCCATTTTGTTCTTGTATTTGCGGTATTATTCAACAACCACAACGAAGAACAGTATCCGGTAGGCAGCAGTAGCCTGAAAAAAGACCAAACACACTTACCGCAGAAGATTCTGGTGCTGGGCCTGCTAGCACATAGCTTGAAATAACGACGACGCCTTGGATTCGAAGACCCGCACACACAAAAAAAAGAAGCGAACACACCACTGGGACTAGCAACGGCGTTATACAAAACAACAAGGGTCTGAAGGAAAACAAAGTGCGCATGCGCCATCTACAGGGACAAGTATACGGCGCCTATAGACGGCAGCGTTCGTACGACGAAACGCACACGTCGAGGCGCCCGAAACAAGTAGCGATGTACGCGCGGAGCATGGCATGTTCTAGTCGCAGCATTTTCCCAGGTTAGCCGCCCCCTTTCTTGATAGCGATAAGGTACGGCCAAATACAGTGCAAGGTCTATTTAAATACGCCGCAAAGGCTAGGGGGAAAAGTGGTTCAGAAGCCATTGCCATACGACATCAGCTTGATGAGTTTTGAGAGCTGCGATTGAAGCGCGACTATGTGTGGAGAGAACAAATAACAATAGTGAAAAAAACAAGTTTGATTCAAAGTCGAAGATATGAATTTTGCAAATGAGGTTTCTTTTCTCCAGCAATATCATCTATAGTTATAATGAAGAAAGAGCTTATGACAGTTTTATCATTACAGAAAAATCATTTTTTTTTCTTGCGCCCTATGCCACGCTTATTACTCAGTGCAGCCCTCGCACTACATGTGTATACATGGCAAGGTCTGCTCGTAAAATTTGTCTGTGAAAACGTACCACCTCACGTGTTTGAAGTGTTCTGCGCTTGCTTGCGTTCTCTGTTGTGCGAGAAATTGTTAGTTGCGTTTTATCGTCTTCAGTGCAGTGTCGAATGGGCAGCGGAACCATGTGAATTATATTTAACACTCAGTGCTTTCGTCGGTAGCTGCGGAAACGATGTGCTGCGCAAGAATGCAGTACGAACAAACGTATGCCTGGTGACCCATGTCTTCTAGATAGGAAGCAAGGACACTGGTTCCGGAATGCACTGCTCGCTCGACTTTCATCCACCAGTATTCCTGCAGCCCGGTTTCCTTCTTGAGCATGCAGTGCCTACAATTCACGTTATTGCGGATCAGATTGCCAAGTTATCTATCACGGTACCATTCGCATGTTTTTATTCGCATACGTAGCGATAATTTATCGGAGCATAATACAAAACAAAGAAAAACGCAGAGAGAGTCCACTAATTTTTTTATCTTATTAACATTTTGTGCAGTGTAATAAATGTGAGTTATTGTGACCAATAAATAAAACTAAGATGTGACCCATGTCTTCTAGATAGGAAGCAAGGACACTGGTTCCGGAATGCACTGCTCGCTCGACTTTCATCCACCAGTATTCCTGCAGCCCGGTTTCCTTCTTGAGCATGCAGTGCCTACAATTCACGTTATTGCGGATCAGATTGCCAAGTTATCTATCACGGTACCATTCGCATGTCTTTATTCGCATACGTAGCGATAATTTATCGGAGCATAATACAAAACAAAGAAAAACGCAGAGAGAGTCCACTAATTTTTTTATCTTATTAACATTTTGTGCAGTGTAATAAATGTGAGTTATTGTGACCAATAAATAAAACTAAGATGTGACCCATGTCTTCTAGATAGGAAGCAATGACACTGGTTCCGGAATGCACTGCTCGCTCGACTTTCATCCACCAGTATTCCTGCAGCCCGGTTTCCTTCTTGAGCATGCAGTGCCTACAATTCACGTTATTGCGGATCAGATTGCCAAGTTATCTATCACGGTACCATTCGCATGTCTTTATTCGCATACGTAGCGATAATTTATCGGAGCATAATACAAAACAAAGAAAAACGCAGAGAGAGTCCACTAATTTTTTTATCTTATTAACATTTTGTGCAGTGTAATAAATGTGAGTTATTGTGACCAATGAATAAAACTAAGATGTGACCCATGTCTTCTAGATAGGAAGCAAGGACACTGGTTCCGGAATGCACTGCTCGCTCGACTTTCATCCACCAGTATTCCTGCAGCCCGGTTTCCTTCTTGAGCATGCAGTGCCTACAATTCACGTTATTGCTGATCAGATTGCCAAGTTATCTATCACGGTACCATTCGCATGTCTTCATTCGCATACGTAGCGATAATTTATCGGAGCATAATACAAAACAAAGAAAAACGCAGAGAGAGTCCACTAATTTTTTTATCTTATTAACATTTTGTGCAGTGTAATAAATGTGAGTTATTGTGACCAATGAATAAAACTAAGATGTGACCCATGTCTTCTAGATAGGAAGCAAGGACACTGGTTCCGGAATGCACTGCTCGCTCGACTTTCATCCACCAGTATTCCTGCAGCCCGGTTTCCTTCTTGCGCATGCAGTGCCTACAATTCACGTTATTGCTGATCAGATTGCCAAGTTATCTATCACGGTACCATTCGCATGTCTTCATTCGCATACGTAGCGATAATTTATCGGAGCATAATACAAAACAAAGAAAAACGCAGAGAGAGTCCACTAATTTTTTTATCTTATTAACATTTTGTGCAGTGTAATAAATGTGAGTTATTGTGACCAATGAATAAAACTAAGATGTGACCCATGTCTTCTAGATAGGAAGCAAGGACACTGGTTCCGGAATGCACTGCTCGCTCGACTTTCATCCACCAGTATTCCTGCAGCCCGGTTTCCTTCTTGAGCATGCAGTGCCTACAATTCACGTTATTGCTGATCAGATTGCCAAGTTATCTATCACGGTACCATTCGCATGTCTTCATTCGCATACGTAGCGATAATTTATCGGAGCATAATACAAAACAAAGAAAAACGCAGAGAGAGTCCACTAATTTTTTTATCTTATTAACATTTTGTGCAGTGTAATAAATGTGAGTTATTGTGACCAATGAATAAAACTAAGATGTGACCCATGTCTTCTAGATAGGAAGCAAGGACACTGGTTCCGGAATGCACTGCTCGCTCGACTTTCATCCACCAGTATTCCTGCAGCCCGGTTTCCTTCTTGCGCATGCAGTGCCTACAATTCACGTTATTGCTGATCAGATTGCCAAGTTATCTATCACGGTACCATTCGCATGTCTTCATTCGCATACGTAGCGATAATTTATCGGAGCATAATACAAAACAAAGAAAAACGCAGAGAGAGTCCACTAATTTTTTTATCTTATTAACATTTTGTGCAGTGTAATAAATGTGAGTTATTGTGACCAATGAATAAAACTAAGATGTCATCATTTCGGCGTGACTTGGCGTTATTTTTTTCTGTTAAAACAGAAGATCACAATCATTGTGCATGCTAAAGAACCAGCGTATGTGTGAAACAAACAAGCCACGGTGTCGATATACATGTATACGCTGCTGCGATGTTAGCTTCCTTAATTCATCGGCGGAAGATGCCATGAACGGCGAATAAAAGTTCGACGAATAAGTTTTTTTTTTTTTGTGAAACCGAGGCAAGGTGAACGGTAGTACACTTAAACAACACTATTTAGTCTTGAGTCAATATTAGATTAGCAGGCGTCGACTTGAAGCGCACTCGTGGATGACTCGCTGGCGATCGCCTTTGCGCGAGTCCTTAGCGATCAGGGGCCTATGAAAAACAATGTGAGATCAATTTTTGTGCTAGTACGTCACTTGCTTACCAGCTATTGCGTCACATCCACTTTATTTTTGTTCCGCCGGAAGAGTTCCCTCCTTACAGAGATGGCGCTAAGTGGCTAAGCCCCATGAGCAGCTGATCTACCGCCATTTTCTGAATGTATGAGCTTCTATGGAGCCTTCGCTACCAGTCCATGTATACCTTGCACAGAGTATGACCGCCTTTTCGCAGTAGAGTATGCATTCACCCGGCACGGTATACTCCAGTCTATAGTCATATATATAATGCTCCACTGCTGACTCAAATGTCGCGGAATCGAACCCCGACAGCGGTGTCCGCATATCAATGCAGGCAGTATGCTTGAGGCCCATGTATTAAAATTGGGTGCGCGTTAAGGAACACGGGATGGCCAAACTTTTCCGAAGCCGTCCCCCGGGCGCCCATGGTGATAACATCGTGGTTTCGGCGCGTAAAGCACCAACCGCTGTGTATACTAGCATGTGTGTTCGTGCAGTTTTTTTTTGTTTTCTTTTTGTGTGTAAAGCATTTTTGAAGGCTATAGGTGTCATCGTTATTGCAAGCACACCTACCGTTATACCTACGGTGGCTGAGAGTCCCTCCTTTGTGCATTCGGTCGTTGTGCTCTATATAGAGCCCAATGAAGTATACTTCCCCCAAGTGACGAATGCTGCAGAAACGGCGAAAGCGACAACTCTTTATTTCCATGCTAGAACACACAGCAGAGGTTTCCAACGACAAGCAGGGCTCACTCGAACATACATATAACGCGCACGAAGCACCGGCACTCCAAGCTTCACGGTACGCCAACCATGCATCGCAGCGTAAGCAGGTCCTTTCGCGCGAACTATTATATATACAAAGTGGCGAGATCCATTGCTCCAATAGTTGTCTCACGATGTTGCTATTCCTACGCGCGTCCCACGTGCTCTTTCAACCCCTGATAAAGAGGGTACGGCACAAAAACTTTCAGTTGTTCTTTCGCGTTACGTGAAAGGCCGTGCCCTGAACAGCCTCAGAACAGCTGAGTCTGAGCGCACCCTAATTAAGTGCTTCGCATTCAAAATGAATTACACCATAATTTTTTTAAAGTATTCCGCTGCGGTGTAGGTGTAACAATGGGGTGGTCGGCTGCTGACCAGAGGGTCACGGAGGAAGACGGTCGCATTTCGATGTCACCGAGCGGTGTCAGTGTGCTGTAAAGACCACAATATGGTCAACACTTTCTAAGCCTTTGACTGCGACATGCCTCATAATCACATTGTGGTTTCGGCACAAACAACCTGAGATATTATATTGTTACGAGATGTTTTGAAGGCTGGTTTCGGTTCCTACTGTACCCTGACGTCAAAGCACCGTGTGAGCTTTTTGTGACGTTCTGGCGCAAGATATTGCGTCGTTGCCACAGTCCTATGACTTCGTTAGTGACACGAAAGCAGCCATTTCGTATATTTTAGTACCTGGCGTCATCATAACTAGTCAAACTGGAGCGTGAAGTAACCGTAGTTGATACTGTAGCCTCACGTCACGTGATAATGTCGATTTTAGTAGATACGCAATGTGCAAACTGACTTTGATAACAAGGTAAGGTTTCTTGAAAACATTTCCCGAGGTTAACGCTTGCTAAAGGCAGTGTATGTGTATATACAGGAGATTTGTATGACGCAATAAATTCAGCTTCGGAAATTTGTGCCAGTTCCATTTTAATGGATAGTATTACATGGTAACCACCAGCCCTTTGCGCACGTTATCACTGTGGGTTCCCACCACTGCATACGCGTCCAGCGATAACCATTATTTGGGTCAGACTTCCGGTCCTTGTCTTTTGCAAGATAGCTTGCATGCGTAAATAATCCGTCCCCAAACTTTTCTTATCTTGTGTATACCAGTGTGGGTATCACCCGTCTGGTTTTACGGATACTAAACCCTGTCCTAAAACAGCTAAGCCGCTGTCAAGAAAACCCATGCATAGAATCTAGTACCTGGGTAGCTAATCCCAAAACTATCTACTGTTAGGGAGCATTGAAATCTGCCACGAGTACAGTGAATCTACGAATGTAAGTCGTTGACATGAGCCTCGAAGATGACCCTGTAGTTGACTATGGAGATGACAGCGCGCACACTCGCAGTCCCAGTATATCTAGCCTGCAGGTGTCCCCACTCTAACCTACTCTAACCTGCAAGAAATGTGCATTCGTCCACTGGAAGACAAGGCAATGTAAGCGTAAAGACTGAACACGCTCATCCTTTTTGGCGTAATGGAAGTTTTTGTAGCGGTGAAACCACGTAATGTGGATTGTTTAGCTTGAGTCGACAACTTGACTCGGTCGAATAAGTATAAGGGAATCACTTACACCAACGGGCCCTAAACACTTACCGAGTTTCCTTCGATGCGTTCACAAGGGGCATTACGATCCCGTAAGGCAATCACGTTAATACGCATTTGTGAATGCGACAGGGAAAAGAAGCAGCGTCATGAGATTAAGCCATCGTAATTACTGCTCTTGAACGTCCATACACATGACTTCTAGTGCCGGTATTTAAGTTTCAGTGGTTGTAGAAGATGCCAATGGACTTCGCTTTTACTTATGCTCCATGCCTGTGGACATGCTTTACGCTCTCCCGTCTCGACCAGTCCGTCCTTCACCACCACGTAGGAGATATATATATATATATATATATATATATATATATATATATATATATATATATATATATATATATATATATATATATATATATATATATATATATTGATGACCATTGAAAAGGCACTTGCGACATTCAGATTCGCTCTCTTCGATAGACATATACTCATTAAAAGCCGAGTACTTTCGCTGCATAACATGTATGCTCAGAACGGTACATGAAAGCGCTGACAACACGGCTTTTTTTAGCGTTTTATACTTTTTTCCCCAAATATCCTTATTAGGAAGCAGGCAATGTGCCTACGAAGGCTGAAATTGAGGACCGAGTTCACACACAGGAATGACAGCTATTCTATGAAGATAAAAGCCTACAGAACACTATTAACTTTAGCTCTACTGCACCGTGGGCCAAAGAAATCTGAAAAGGTACACTAACGTGTCCGAGCCCCAATTCTGGGAGGACTGGTCTCGCGATTACTTGGTCATTATACTATACACGCTGACTACGTAACTTTCTGCAGCTTCAGCTGTAGCAAAAAAAAATTGGACTGCAATTTCTTAGCACGATGTTTTACGCTTAACAAAACAGCAAATGCAAAGCTCCGAGAAGTTTAGACAATAATTTTACAAAGCGTTCAACCCAGTACTGTCTCGCTTGCTTTTCGTTTCGCCGAAGGCCATCGCCTTCTGAGATTTTTAACAAAGCCGATAGCTGTGACAGTTTTAAAATCGAATCGGGTAAATGTCAAGCTTCAAATTTTCGCTTTAAATAAACACCTCAAAAATTCAAAATGTAGGAGCTAATTGCAACCATCAAGCAATCTTCCCATTTATCCACGGTGTACATTTACCGATGGCCTTCTCACTTTTACTTGCTTACAAAATAATAGAAATAATGCACAAGAGCTGAGAACGGCACCACAGAAACAAAGCCGTGGCAATATAAACTCAAAGACGGCGACTCGGAAAGTTGATAACTTGCACAAGCGACATTATCATTCATTCGAAACGCCCATTCCCAAGAGTCACTCTTCCCCAAAACTATGTCGTATTTCTCCGAGCCTGACAGATGGCGGTTCCGTTTGGTAAAAACTTGTACGGCGAGTCAGTAAAGTGCCTGCAGAGAAAGTAAACTGCTTGAAAACACCTTCGGCCACGCGCTGCATTGGGTGCGCTATTGCCCGCAGCGAATGAGCGTCCAAATGCGTGCTTCGGCATTCGAATACACTTGGTCACTCTTAACGGTGTAAATAGCGCTGAGTCGTGAACATGTTTTCGCACCGCACGAGTTGGTACACTCTCTTAACGCCACGGTTGCCATACGATCACTGGAGTGGTCAGTACGACCGCATGCGTGCTTACCTCTTGTCAGGCTGCAGTGACGGCTCTAATGAACACATGCCAAGCGTGGGCACGCTAAAAATTACACTTTCTTCGAGCACTTGGGCAACTGCTCCTTAATGCCACATACGTCGTGTTCGCGTAGTTTGGTCTTACGAGCTCAAACACATGCGCACCTCTGATCTCAAACATGCTCGCACGCCGCTGATGAGCAGGTACAGACACATACGAGTGTACCTTCAACATGCATGAACACAAGAACATCCTTGCCTATACGTCGCGCGTGCGCTTAATGCCGCTAGTGTCGTGCGTACGTGGATTGACCAGTACGCTGTCAGAATATGTCCCTCAATGAACAAACAGCACACGAGGCAATCAGGAACACAAGAAGAGATTCACGAACAAGCGACCATTCTGGGGCGACATGCGTTCAGAAGACCTGCACCGAGTGGTTCTTGAAGTCGCACACGACCACTTCGTTCTGCGCTGTGATGGCGATGCCAGAGATCCAGCTGAACTGTCCACTGCTGGAGCCCTTGTTGCCGAACGTGCGCACGTGGCGTCCGTCCGGACGGCAGATCTGCACCCGGCCGTTGCCGCTGTCCCCGACTAGGATGAAGCCTCGGCCATCTACCGCAACGCACTCGGGGTGCATGAAGTGGCCCTTCAGCGCGCCCTTCTGGCCGAAGGTGTGCAGGTGTTCCCCGTCGCTCGAGAAGACGTGCACCCTGTGGCTGCCGAAGTCGCACACCACGACGCGCTGTCCGTCGGCGCTGACCGCGACGCCCGTTGGCTCCTGGAACATGCTGCGGGACCGGTTGAATGCATTCTCGGGCTGGGCGTGGGTGCCGATCTCGCGCAGGAAGATGCCGTCGTGGTCCAGAACCTGCAATTGATTGGCAGATCGAGTGCTTGCTTACATAAAAAATAGTGATAAGAAATCTGCGTTGATGTTTTTCATTATAATCTGCAAATTGGACAGTCTACGGTAAAAATTATATTGCCAGAATCTTCATGCACACATTTCCAAGCGCGAATCTACCATTTTGTTTCGAATTATTCTGGTAAGTTGACAAGTAACTGCAACAAAGCTTCAGATACTTCCGGCAGAGAAGTACCATATAAACGCGGGGCACATGAATCAAAGAAACAAAGCGAAAGCCTACTTGAGGCACAGCTCATGGCTCATTTCGAGGTGGTCGTTTAAGAGTTTTCTGACTGTGTTTGAAAGTAGTGAATTCAACAGCTTTAAAGTTATATAACAACAACGCGGTGGCAGTGAAGTCATTTTTCTCTTTCCTTTCCTCATACTGTACTAGGCCACTTATTTTAGTAGGAATGTTTAGTTGCTCTTATAGCCTCTGGAGCAATCTGGAATACGCACCTGAATCCTGTGGTTACACGTGTCGCACACGTAGATTCGCCCGGCGTTGTCCACGCATATAGACTCGGGGCTGCGGAAGTGACCCGCCGAGCGGCCCTTCATGCCAATCTGGCGCAGGAAGTTGCCGTCCCGGTCAAACACGTGAATGCAGTGCTTCCACTTGTCCGTGATGAGGATCTCTTGATCGATCGGCGATAGGGCGATGCCGAACGGGCACAGGAATTCGCCCTCCTGCTGGCCCCGGCTTCCGAAAGACCGCAGGAATCGACCGTTCGTCGAGTCGAACGTGAACACCTTGTGGTTGTCCATGGACACCACGAAGATCTCCGACGACCACGGGGACACGGCCACGCCAGACGGCCGCTGCACCAGACCACTGCCCAGCCGCATGCGGGTCAGGAACGACTTGGACCTGTAGAGGCGAGACTGGGCGTCCGCGGCTACCCTCTGTTGTTCCACCTTGCTTTGGTTCGGCTCGCTTGCAGGCTGACTGGGCGTGCTCAGCGCTATCGCTGGCGAGGACGTGGAGTTCGGCGTCGTCTCCGGGCCACCGCTAGGAGAGCCCGGTGGCTCCGCTTCATCTTCCGCGGCGTCCGTCCGGCACACAATTCGTCACGCTGAACGCCTCCGGGTCGAAGCTCAGTTGCGTGTTGCCAACGGTCGTGACTTCGGAGAGCGCGTCCCCGGCGTCTTGGTGCAGTTTCATGAAGGCCCGAATCTGGAAGCATCGTGGGCAGAAAGAATTATGAAGTAATCCTTCAAACAGCTGACGTTAACCAAGCACAAAATCAGAGTAAATCTTATTTAATTTGCACTCATTCATATGAAGAAATGCCATTCCACTCCGATGTTACACATATCCGGCCAATACTTTATGGATTATCCGGCCAATACTTTATGGATTATCCGGCCAATCGTTCACGGAAGAAAATGCTCAAAATACTGCCTTTAGAGGTTTGCCTTTCCCTTTATTATTGCGTTTGCATTAATAATTGTCTTCTGTCGTTCGTGTTCTTTTCTATTGACCCCTCCCATCAACTAACACACAATTTGTCCGACAGAACACTGACATCTCCCCTTCTCTCGTGTGTACCATAACTCAATATTTTTTTTTCGGTGGGGGGGGGGGGCACCTTGGGCTTGAGGCACAATTTACAATGTTTTCATTCGTGACAACGCACCTACTGCTGACAAAATTCATCAAAGTGTGGCGTGTATGACATAGCCAAATATCGACAGCCAATGTATTAAAAAAGAAAAAAAGAACACAACAAACCACAAGCCTTTACCCGTTTGTTGTACTACATACGGTAGTTAACTTGAAGGGAGAGGGGATCGCAATCTGGCCGCTGGTGCCATATCATCAATGACTGCTTGTTTTGGTCACCGCGATATGACGCGAAAAGAGGCTGTCGTTGCTCTCGCTCCTAATTTCAACGGGTAAGTGAACAGCGCATCAACAGGTAGTAACTCTCACATTTATCCCAGGGCGGTGTCACAGAATCCTAGTGAAAGAATCACTCATTGCAGTAAGCACCGACTAAGCCTCGTCGATTGTAAGGTCTGCCAACCATACTTGAAGTATGTATGCGTGGTGCTGAGTTTAGGGGGCGCCACTCACCGCGAACTCCCCCTCCCACATAGCCATAGTGGGAATGGCGATGGAAGGTATGTGTGTTATTATTGAGTGGTCACAATCTCCAATAGTATCCGTAAAGGTGGACGTCAATTCTTGTCATTCATTTGTCCTATCGGGGCTCATTCTTTTATTGTTTATTTGATTTGCATACGAGAATACACAAAGACACAAAGGAAAGAGGGAGAGAGCAAGCTGTCAATTGCCACCTGGAGGGCTACAACACCTGCTTACTCTTTCGTGAAGCGGAGAGAAAAGATAAAAGAAAGAAAGGTAAGAGGAGAGAAAGAAGAAAGAAGAGAGGGACGTAAAGAAATAATACGAAGACTGAAACAAGCATAAGTAAACTAGAAATAAAAAAAACGTCTATAAACGGGAGGCAAGGTCTGTTTGGTTCATAGAGGTCAGTACATAAAACCCAATTGGCCTGGTCGCGTCCAGAAACACAACCTCTGGGAAAGAGAAAATAGGATCTTTTGCATCATTTTATAATGCACACGGTTATGCTCATACGGATGTTTTTCGTTTTTCCACGATGACTGCAACCAAGGACTCCTGATGTTTTATTAAAGAACTGTTCTCTTCGTACCTTTATCCCAAAAGACAGAGGACCAATGGCAGGCCTTAGTGAGAAGCACATCATAGCTTAGATATTATTTTTGCAGTCATGGCGGAGCTCACCTTCTTTCGGATTCAACCAGCACTGTCGCGAAGCTTGGTTTCTGCCAATGGAGAATACAGCGCACGCCTACGCAATTATTACGCACACGCAAGCAGAAGTGAAACATTTTGGGGATCTGAAGCTCCTAAACCATTTAGCAACATTGAGGTAGCTATAGGTGATGATGTATATGCGTTCTTTCCCGCTGTTGCATAAAATAGAGGTGTACTGAAAATATGTGACATAGCAGAACGAGACTCACACTCTCTGGTACAACACAACAACCTTCTTAATATTCGTAAGTCAAAGAGAATAAGCCTTTTCAGACACATTTCATCATTTCCTATTGTTATAGCCACATCTATGCTCGTCATTTAATTCATTTTCGACCAAGCGAATTTCAAAACCAGCCAGAAATGAGGCCACTCTCATCGCCCGAGTCGGCACCCGGCCGAGTATCGAGAACAATAATTATCTAAACAACAACAGGAACAACAACAACCACAGCAAAAGCGAAACATCTCAAATGACGACACTGTATTGCACAGTGCGCGACGACCTCGAAGGCGGCCCGCTAATTACGGTACGCTCTTTCGAAACTAGCGCAGCTCTGTGAATCGCTGTATACTGCCGCGTTGCTTCCTGTGACCGATTTACTCCCATAGTGTGCCATCAGTAAAATGGCATTACGTATAAGCCTCTAATGCTGCCACTATAGCACTGACAAAAAAAAAGAAACTATTATAAAGAACTTCAGGCAGTCCTTGATGATTGATTGATTAATTGATATGTCGGGTTTAACGTCCCAAAACCCCCATATAATTATGAGAGACGCCGTAGTGGGGGGCTCCGGAAATTTCGACCACCTGGGGTGCCTTAACGTGCACCCAAATCTGAGCACCCAGGCCAACAACACTTTCACCGCCATCGGAAATGCAGCCGCCGCAGCCGGGATTCGATCCCGCGACCTGCGGGTCAGCAGCCGAGCACCTTAGCAACTAGGCCACCACGGTGGGGCCTTCAGGCGGTCCTGACGTGTACACTGTGGGCTATGTACACTGTCAATTTTTATGACAGGGAACACAGGAGCGCGTGGCCTGGGCGCTCCAATCTAGGCGGCATTGGCTCCAGCGGCTGCTTGCAGCGCGTTAGAATGGGAGCGAGAGCAACCACAGCCTTTTTTTCGCGTCCTCTCTCGGTGAGAAAAACAAGCAATCAGTGATGATATAGCACCAGCGAGAAGATGGCGACCTCCCTTCCCCTCCAATGTGAATACGCAAGAGCCCGGTAATAACCTTCAAGGAAAAGGGGGTTGCAATTTTGCCGCTGGTTCGGTATCAACAATGACTGCTTGTTTTGCTCGCCGCGAGATGAAGCGAAAAGAGGCCGTGGTTGCTCTCGCTCCCACTTGAACACGCTGCAAGCATGCAGCCGCTGGAGCTCGCATGCCACGCGTTCTCATGTTTTCTTTCAGAAAAACTGACAGTGCACACACGACTTCATTACTGGATATATAAGAGTGAATGAAAATCATGTTGTGCTTACACAGAACGGATGTACGAGGCTTGCATTAGCCAGTGCTTACGATAATATAACCAGCATACGTGAACACTTGCCATCATTAGCAATCACTTGGCAAATACTCAACAAATATAAACGTGATGACAACATACGTCATCTTTCTAAAACAAGACAAGGTCTCGACTAATTTTATGAATACCAATGTCTTGTTGTTGGTGAATCTGTTGTTGAATATGTGTGTTTCTTACTAATTTTTTCTTTTTTTCTTATCGCTTTGATTTGTGTATTCCTATTTAACTATTGTAACAAGTGAGAATTCTTGTTAATATTTGCTGCTGCTGTTATTGTTCAGGGAAGTGGGACCAGTCAAGCTGCCTATATGCAGCTTTTATCCCAACATCCTCGCTGTTTAAACCTCTTTTGTATCTACTTGGAAATAAAGTTCACTTCACTTCCCTTCGGTTAGCCATAATTAGCGATCATTAGCCTGCATAAGAGAACATTGATTAATATTAGGGAAAATTTAGCCAGTTCTATGTCGCCTTCTGACAGTAAGCACTCGAGGTAATCACTCGAGGTAATCACTCGAGGTAATGACAGTATTCGAGGTAATCTGGTTGTCCAGGACATCATCGCTCATCCTTACCAAATAGCGAAATTGGATACGAAGTATGATGTACACTAAGATCCACGCTTGCATATAATGAAAAAGCAGCAAACACGTGAACATATGTTAATTAGCTTTAGTCACTTGCATTCCAGAATAACTAACGATTTTGCTGCTCCCAAACAGGACCAAAATATATTTGCACGATGGTTGCATTGACGCCCAGCAATACAATGAAGAGAGGTTGCTTAAAGAGTTACCTTTTCGTTGGGGTCTTGTGCCGCGTCAATACCTTTGGACGAGAACAAGCGCGCACCAGTGGCGGCTGCCCGCACCTTCTGCACCACGTCGTGAAGGCCCGTCTCTTCGGCAGCCTTGGCGGTCTCCACGCGAAGCATCAGCTGCGCCTCCAGATCCCGGATCTTACGGACGCGCTTCTCGGCCTCCAAGCGAACCTTGGACTGGATGTCGCTTTGGCTAGACTGCGTGCGGAGCGGAAGTGTTCGGGACAACAAAGAACGCCGTTCGTCTCCTCAATTCCCAAGTAAAACACCAATGGTGTCCATATTTTATGCGCTTTAGAACGTAATCTACTGAACACGTTGAAGCGTATATGCAAGCAGGGCGTCTTTGTCCTCAGTGCAAGCAGTAATACCCCAACGCCTTTATTTGCAGTATCAAAGAATCAGAAAATGCGACATCATATAACCGAAGAATTATAGTGAATCGTGCGGTACCAAAGTAAAAGTGATGATAATATGCGATGAATTTTTCGTCGAAGGGACCAACTACGGCATAAATACGTCAGCCCAAAAATAAGCCACTCATTCATTCATTCATTCATTCATTCATTCATTCCCTCATTATTTCATTTTCTGATTGTCAAGAGCTGACCCACATCTGTTTCTACTCTCCAAATCATGTTCATAGTGTTGGGAACGCCTGCATTCGCTAATCCACGTAATGTCAACAATATAATAAGACTTCTTCATAAGAGGATTGACTATAGTCCCCTACAGTGTCTGTTTATCAGAGGCAGTTTTGGCGCTCGCCACAGAACTTTTTATTTCTGTTATAAGAAGTGCGTTACCTGTTTAAATCAGTGACACTCATGCCCTGCAATTATTCCCTATTTGAAGCTAAGGATGGGCTCATTTAAAGACGTCGGACTTTCAGAGACTCACTATTTCTAGTTCTTTTTCACATGCTGCTGATAATAGGCATTCCTCCAATTATGGGCACTGATTAAGGCATTGTTTGATCGTACCGAAACCCCACGAGGCAGAATATAAGAAAATCGGGCAAATTAAAAAGATAATATTTGTTCGGACATGTCCGTGGAGACAAGTAGCTTTTCAGTAATATTCTATTAGTCCCTCGTTCAGGCCGCGATCTGTTATGAATGAAAGCTTCCCGAGAAAGTCGTTCATATTACGTTGTACCACGTCGAGAGAAGACAATATTCCTGAAATTTGTCTTAAAATAAAATATATTTTTATGAAACAGTCACCCATGACACTTCTGATTTCGTATGAATACACTGCCAATAAGAAATATTACACAGTAAAGATACCAGAGCCAATTCGTCGTATCAATTTCTGAGCTTGGTTTTACGCTTGGCGCAGTATGATCTCACGCCTGCAAACCCGCCGGTGCAATAAAACAGTCCGCAGTAGAGGTAACGTAACAGTTCCGAAAAGCTTAGTCACGTCCACCTACTTAGATCGCATTCGCATTTGGCACACATTCCGGAAAAGATCGTTTTTTTTTTTTTCCCTTTCGCTAGGATTCACTCCAGCGAAAGACTTTCCTTTCGACGGGTACAAGCGGACGCACGCAATACGGGACGCAACAACAAGCACGCAAAAGAAGCCAAACCTCAAACTTCTTGTATCTCAGCGTAATCTTGTCGACGGTAGCGTCCAGCTGGTCGGCAATGTGTCCCAGCTGCTTAGCCAACTCCTCCACGTGCCTGGCCATGCAGAGCGAGCAGTACGAGAGTTTACAGTGCTCGCAGAACACGCTGTTGCCGCTCACGGTTTGGCAGCCGCAGCACTGGAGTAGCTCGTCCATCGATGCGTAGTCAGACTCGAGCAAGTCCAGGATGTTCTGAAGGTGAATGCTGGACGGGAACCCCGAGATACCTTCCTTAGGGAGGAGAACCTCGGTTCGGCACTTGGCGCAACGCAATCGGCTGGCGTCCGCGGACATCACGCTGTTCTGCAGGCAGAGGAAGCAGAAGGTGTGCTGGCAGGGAAGCATCTTGGGTCGGTGGAGGCGGTCCAGACAGATGGGGCACTGCACCATCTCCTTCAGGCTCTCGGTGCCCTTGGAACTTAGGATGGTGATCGAAGCCTGTCGCTGGGCAGCATCACCACCATTCCCGTTGACGTGCAAAGGTGTGGGGCCGTTCGTTGCATCGACCGGGGAGTGACTTCCGACGCTGTGGCCGTTAACGCTACCGTTTAATGTTGCAGTCGAGGAATGTAATCCGTTCTGGGGCGAACGTGAGAGCGCGCTCGTTGGCGTAGCTGCGGACTGGGATATAGTAGGCAGGGCTTCAGTCGAAGCAGATGAAGAATTCCCGTTCGATGAGGAATGGTGAGAACCCTGATAACTTCCCGCTGCAGGCGTCGAGGGGGCATTAGCAGGTCCTCCACCCGACGTCGAAGGACTGTTAAAGCGACTACGGTAGTCGGAGACGGGATGCACTGTGGGACTGCTGATTGGAGTCGCGGGAGCCGTCCTCACCTCCATCTTGCCGGGAAAATGAACCAGCTTCGGTTGTGGAATCCTACGAGAAAAGGATCCCATGCAATATTGTAAGTAAAGCATCAACAAGCAGCTCATACGGCCCATGTAAAAAAAAAAAACATGTAGAGACGATAGTAGTAACAGTGTTTTTTTTTTTCTGCGGAATATGAGCAGTTCTCGCTCTTTGGTTGCTCCACTTCGCGATGTATGCTCTAGCTCCAGTAAGAGCTAAAACACACAATAAAAGTATGCTGCTCTTGCTGAAAATGTACAATTTCATGGTAGCAATACTTTGACTAAGACCGTGTGTGAAACAACAAGAACATGCCTGATAACAACATACGGCGATGTCTCCGGCGCTGAATATATATACGGTTTTTTGTCTATGACGGCACAACCTTCATCATAGTCGCAGTTGCAGAAATGTATTAGAACTTTGCTTAGACAACCAAGAACACTTAGCCAATCAATGACGGCAGACTTTGCTTTCGATGTGGCTCCAGTTCCAGGGTTGTTTTTTTTTTTCAAATCCTCGCAGGTTTTTTCAGGTATATCTTGGGCGCCAGGCAACTTACAAGTGCAAGTGATGTGTACCGCGGTAAACACCTGAAGCCTTAAAGGGGAAATACAGCAACTTTGTATATTTACCTATTTCAACATGAAACTGTGAACATGTGTTCTCGTCGGTACCACCATTATCTGTGCCGAATTTTATAACCGCGAGTCATTTAGGTTGTTTAGAAAACTCGTTTTAAAAACTGGTAGCGGTAGCCAATTCTGGAATCCCGCTTGTACACGCCGACCACTCAGGGTATGTGACGTGGGTGCCAACTCTTTTTCGAAACCCGCCTTGCTCAGCAGACGGATGCAGCGCGCGCTTTCTTCTACGAGACGACGACGACGCGAGCACCGTTCAGTGTCAGCTGCATACAGCGCGTTAGTCGTCGTTGACGTCGAGTGTTTATGCACAATATTGATCAAAGAGGAGAAACATTCGGGGCGTGTCAGATGCTTAACCCAACGGGGGGTCGAAATCAACGGGCTATATGCTTCTACGCTCAGACAGTTGCTGTAATCATCGCTGAACTTGTCACTGGTAAGTTCAGACGAGCCAGCACCGCTTGATTCCATGTCGGATGACATCGTAAACTCGCTTTTCGCACGTCAGAAGAGACACGAAAGCTATGTTTAAACGCTACCCAGCCGGTGGTGGTGCGTAGCGGATTTCGTGATGTCATCCAATACCCACACTATGGAGGACGGAACAGCTCCCTGTTTCAATTTCTGTTTTGACTCATCGTTCGTTACTTAATTAAAATTATTTACGAGTGTGTTGAAAAAAAAATGAACCACCACATAGCTCTTGCAGGACTGTCAATACCCGGCCTTATCTCAGTATGGTCGAAAATTTGCATTTCCGTGTGCATACAACTCTACTGGCAGCCGTGTGCATTTTATATACAATTATTTGTTGGTGGTTATGGTGTCATCTGTCATCTTTCACCCAAAGGGGAGCAAAACTGCCAGATCTAGTACAATCCAACCGCCCAACCGGCTGTTTATTTGTTATGCATAAATGCGTAATTTTTTTGTTAGCACATGTATTTACCCATTTTCGACTGGTACGCTGCTCGATCGCCAAATAGAACTATCAAAGCTTCTGACGCCGTGCTGGGCTGGATAGAAATGGGGGGAAAATTACCACGATGCCTAACCACACACGTCAGAAGAATATCAATAATGTACAACTGCATTACTGCCCCAACAGCTTCGACGTTTATACCTTTGCGATGCATCAACATGTAAGAACCTTTGCTCACACGAAATGACGAGGCGCGGGACGTAACAACGAGCGTAACCACGAAGTCTAAACCCCCCCCCCCCCCCCCCTTGGCGCTGCTGCCAAACACGAGTAGCTCGAGGGGCAACAAAGCCGCACGACACGCCTGACACTAAAGTTGGCACAGCCAACGACGAGTCTCAGTCGCACCCGGACGTTCCCAAGTTCACTCATAGAGCCTTTCACTCATTTGTTTTTTTTTTTTTTCGTCTCGTTCCCTTGAGCAACCGCGTAATTGGAAGCGTGCGCGACGTGCACCCCGTCACCCTCGCATTACCTGAATCGTGTATAGTTATACGCGTAGACGAACAAATGTCCTTAAATAACGTGTATTGTCCATCGATTTTCTTGATGCGTCGAGGAGGAAACTTGCCCAACATGCATGTCTTCAAGGCGGCGTCCGTACCATTGTCGTGGCACATGATCCGTTTGCCGCACACGATTACAGAAAATAACATGTTCGGACAGCAGCCAATAGCAGCGAGCGTTACCTCAAGCGCAAGCTATGACGTAATTCGTAACAGGCGTCCCGTCTTTCCTCAACGGATCGATCATTGCAGTTCATTGTTGTTGTGCGCCTTACGATCGCTTATGTAGACAGGTGGAGGAGAATATTCGACTACGACTCAACTCTCGCTGCTCCGTCCTTGTTTTGCCATGGTGTCTCGCCAACTCAACGAGCGAAAGAAAAAGATCGCATATAACTAAACACGGCTAACAGCACAGCCTAAGCCCCGAGTACCAGTTAAAGAAGCTAGTTGCTGGCCGAGTTGTTTCAGAGTAGTTATAATGAATGCGCTAAATATGCAAGAACGAGAGCTTCGAAGCCACTCGAACAGGTGCAAGCTTTCAAATCGATTTCTTCGGTATAAGCTTATCATCACGTACGCTCAGTAAAAGCGGCTTGCTGACGAAAAAAAAAAAGAAGACTTGTGTTTGTATTAACGGCAGTTGGTTCACGCTTGCCAACGTCGTCTTTTTATCTTCGCCTGTATAGTGCATTGTGATTGATTGATTGATTTGTGGAGTTTAACGTCCCAAAACCACCATATGATTATGAGAGACGCCGTAGTGGAGGGCTCCGGAAATTTCGACCACCTGGGGTTTGTATAGTGCATTGTGTACTCTTATGACAAAGCTAGCACGAACGCTGGCGCCATGCTAAGATTTTATAAATTAGTGTACCATGCCTAAATGTACGTGTTGTCTCGGTATGATAACAGAGTCTCAAGCTCCAGCGAGGTGAGTTTAGAAGTGACCTTCTGTGGGTGTTGCTTGCCTTATACATAGTTATTAGCGCGAGTGTATCCGGCGACTTTGCAGTTCTGTTGCTCACGTGCTAAGCGCTCGCTTCCCCTCTCGCAAAAACACTCACAACAGGCGTATTACGATGACCATGGAGCGATTTCAGGGTTCCGGATAACAATACTTAGCGCTAAACGAAGGAAGCCTGTCTGGACGTTTCACGAGGTCAGAAGTATTAGGCTATATGTGGCCTGTAGCATGCAACAACGTGACTATCGTATTCTAGCGTACTTTCAGCGTGCCTGTTACCTGGTGTCTGTATTATTCTGCGCAACGAACACGGATCCGGCGGGTTCGCGGCGTCTTTCTTACCAGCAGCAGAACTAACGCGCAGTGCATTTCCGTCCTGGTTTGTGTCCCAAGAAATAAAACCTTTACGAGAGATAAAATCCGCGATGTGAGAAGAACAGAGGGGTAGACGAAAGATGTTCCATCTCGCTCCCATTAAGAAAAAAAATTGACATTTGAAATTCGGCATACGTGAATGGTTCGTTGGTCCCTCCCGACTATCAAACTCTGTTGGATTGCGTTTGTTCATGTGCATTTCTCTCGCGATTCTATAATCACGCTGTCGTCCGCTGGTCTTCTCATCGGGACAAAAACAAAAAAACGAGGGAAAAAAAGAAGAAAACGATGGCAGGGGGGTGGGGGGATGGAAACTTGCGATGAAAAATTGTGTAAACAGGAGCTGTGTGCTGGCGCCGACGTTTTGACAAGTGATATTGTCTTCGCCAAGGCTAAAACATGATTTCCGTTTCAACTTTGTTTTAGCCTTGAAGAAGACAAGTACACTTGTCGAAACGTCGGCTAGAGCACAGAAGCCTTGTTTTACAAAATTTTCCGTCAGTCAGCTCTTCACCGCATATATGCTTTCGACAGTGACTTCTAGGTCCCCTTGATTAAATGCCTGTACGCCGCGCTCCAATTCATGTAGTATCCAGGTACACGCGCGTATAGAGTGGGGGGAAGGGTGGAAAGGTTGCGATGAATATGCCACTGTGTCTAAGTGTGACATTGATTCGCTAATGTCAACAAACAAGTTAGACAACAAACTTCTCTCAGAGAAAAGAATATTATGCCATCATACAGACCACGTCGCAGAAGAAGGCCGTAAGAACGCTGCAGGAGTTCATGCAATATACTGACATGTCTGAACGATTTTGAGTTGGTCTCTCGATTGTGTGTGCGGCTGTGGCTTTTATTGTTATTACTATTACTTATTTTGTTCTCTCTCTCTCATTCTAATCACATATTACCCCACCCCAGCGCAGGATATGATGCTGGATTGATTGATTTGTGGGGTTTGACACCCCAAAACTACGATATAATTAGGAGAGACGCCGTAGTGGAGGGCTCCAGAAATTTCGATCACCTGGGGTTCTTTAACGTGCTCACGGGCCTGGAACGTTTCCGCCTCAATCGGAAATGCGGCCGCCGCAGCTGGCATTCCATCCCTCGACCTGCGAGTTAGCAGCCGATTACCTAGACCACCGCGGCGGGGCGAGCATGCTGGATAACACCTTCTGTTTATCCTACCTGCCTTCATCTCCTTTTTCTTTATCTCTTCTCAGCAAACAAACGAGACGCCGATATTCCCAACATGCATACTTTCATTGACATTGATTTCAAACGTTCGGTGTCCCAATGCTCAAGAGGAAAGGTTGGACGAGTTGGCATACGTCTTCATGATGAAAAACATAATACATGCCGATGATTTACTGGGGTGACAAAAGAGCGGACGTGTAAAAATGCTGAAAACGAGTACCTGCTGACTCCGCTCTTCTGTCGTACTTGCGTTTCCCGCAAAATAGAGTCCAATGAAGTTGACGAGTATAGTGGTGGTTTGAGGACAGAAACGACGCTTTGCAAACTATGAGGACCACGGCGGCGTATGTTTGCTGGCGGTAGAGGACAGAGTAGTGGAAACATCTAGGGAATAAGTATACAATATTGAACGTCAGGGCTAGACACCTCGTTCCCCACAATAATAAAAAAGAAAAGATACATATCGGCACGGCGAATCACACTCAATGCTTTCCGCATAAGAGGCGGACACTCTAATCACTTCATCTGCGTTTAGATATCAGTGAAGAACAAGCTATTCAAGCCCGACGCGAGGGAGATGGGTAAAAACATCAAAAATGAAACTGTCACTTTATCCTTACAATATGCATGTTGATTTTGTTCTGATTGTTGTAGTACATAATTATGATTGTGTCTTTATGATTGTTTTATGTGTTTGTCTTTCACTCCTGTAACATGCCTGCCGCGGTGGTCTAGTGGCTAAGGTACTCGGCTGCTGACCCGCAGGGCGCGGGTTCGAATCCCGGCTGCGGCGGCTGCATTTCCGATGGAGGCGGAAATGTTGTAGGCCCGTGTGCTCAGATTTGGGTGCACGTTAAAGAACCCCAGGTGGTCTAAATTTCCGGAGCCCTCCACTACGGCGTCTCTCATAATCAAATAGTGGTTTTGGGACGTTAAACCCCACATATCTATCTATCTAACCTGTAACATGCCTGTGTAAGCGCTGACAGTAGCTGTAAATAAACAAATACAAATAAATATGTACACTATGCTTATTCGTTCGTTCGTTCATTCATTCGTTCGTTCGTTCGTTCATGTCATTGCACATGTATATGCAATATTGCTACGCACACGCTGCATCCACCCACCGAGGAGGTTTTCTTTATGATACGTATACCAAATTCACGCTGTTGGTAACGTTTACTTTTCTTTCCTCCTAGCTGACTTTTCTGCTTGTTCCGAACGAAAAAGGCTGAATCGGGTCTTTCCAGGAAACTGACGCTGCCCCCCCCCTTCTTTTCTTGGAATCATTACTGTACGAGGCCATGCACACGGATGCATGTCCGAAGCGAGAAAGCTCTCGCCGGATACCAGCACAGCTCAGTGCGTAACTTGCTTTGTCCAGCTCACCCGCTATTAAAGGCTCGCAGCGGACTAGTTATCCGGTTACGTGTGCGGCTCTTGGCACGGGCACAGTACCAATAAGTGCGTACACAAATAATCATGAGTCAATGCTATTCGCCAGCACAAAATTATGGAGCTCCAGGTGTTGTTCCTTTCTTTCAAATTTTACTAGCATGTTTCCAGAAGCTGCATATACATATATATAAGGCAGCAGACTCGTTTTGCCTTCAAAACTAAAAATAGATGTTGGAATAAAATGAAATTTAGCAAGTTCGTTCCTAGGGCAAAACCCACTCTTTCGGGACAAATAAATAGTAAATAATAAATTCAATCATTACTAAGTTAATAATCAACAAATGCTAAATACTTCATAAGGCTTCTTTTTCGTATATGCATGTTCCCGTTGATCAGGGGCATTGCTAATAGTGTGTTCTCACTCTCCTTCATCATCATTGGTTGAAATATTTTTTACGAAGTTCTTTAGCGTAATACGTTTGCTTGACCATCGCCCCACAGGCCAAATTCACGACGTTTTTCGTTAGTAAGCGCTCTTTGTTATAGGCCTGCCAGCTCGGTTAACAATATAGCTGAAATTTCATCTGGCTAGCACTTCCATACCACGTCAATTTTCTGACTATAGGTATGCAGCCATACGACACAACAAACAGCCACCGTGTAACCAAATATCAATTGTGTAATGCCGGAGCGCGAAGGCTAGTTCACTGCTGGTGTCAGATGAAGTTGAAAACAGCCACACCTTGGCTACTCCATTTCGTATGACGACAGATATGCAGTTATGTAAGAACATGCTCTCACTGTGTCGGCACGCAGACCCTAAAACGCTATACTGTCAGCAGTACTGCCAACCGAAACAATAGTTGTTAGGAAACGTGTTTTCGCCATCGGTCTGTAACAATTGCAGCTGCACCGGCAACGTTGATTGTCAAACAGTGCTGGAGCTATAGAGCGACAGCGCCTTTGGAAGCGTGTTCGTTCTCGTCACGAAATTCTGTTTTTACAGCGAAAGCGCTTATCAGATCACTTTTCGGGTCACGCGCAGTTGCATGTTGTCCACCGCCACCACCGGTGTCCGTAACCACATCGCGCGAAATTAGAAAAAAAAATAACCTAGCGCCAATGGCACAGTGGGGCTCAAACCCGGGCTCGCTGGGTGCCAGACCAGTATTATACCACTGAGCTACACCAGTGCTTGGGACTTGTTGTCAAACTTGCCTTGCAGGCTTGATGGCGGGAAAGCAATCGCGTTAATACGACTTATAATAATAATATAATAATAATACTTTATTCTGGCATGTGTACACAACAGTTACATGCTTATAAAGCGTTTTAAAACAGCGGAAGAACATCCAGTCGTCGGACAATGCAAATAGCGTAACAAGTAGGCCGTCTAATGATCCAACCTATTACAATAGTTTGTTAATGTTTCCCTATTAACCGTGGGGTATACTCACTTCAGCCATAATTCCTCATCGTCGTCAGCCACTGCATGAGCAATTGGCACTAAATTCCTTACAAGTGTTTAGCGAATACCACGCTTCTCAGAAGAGTGACGAAAAATAGCATAGCGAATGCCATCCTACTACCCAAAAGCTTATTATTATTGCCCTAGTGGGTACCAAGCTAGTGTAGTTGCAGTATACAGTTACGCGATAAGTGTTTTGAAAAGGCTCTGAAAGGCCGCTCTTCTAACTTTTGGTATGACTGTGCTGCGCTATACCACGCAGGCCTATAGCGCTTTTTGAAGCTACGGCACATACGCCATAGAGCTCAAGGACTAAATTCGCATGCATTTCCACTCATATATTTTGTTTGCTCATTAACTGCCCCCCCCCCCTCCCTGATTGCTTAGTGCCCATTTGCACGGACTGTGCCGGTGTAAGAAACTTTCTGTATATATTAGTGTGTATACACAATCACACGAGGACTTCATTATAGGGAATGCGTTACAAAACAATGTAGTAATGTTAAATAGTTGCTTGTTAACATAATTACACGGCAAATGATAAACTAAAAAAACTGAAAAAAAATCTCAATTGACAGCTAATTACACGCTATGCCGCATTGATTGAGCTGCTAACACCCGACTGTAGAAAAAAGTGGGTGTGGGAGCCGCGGAGTACGGTTACAAGAATGCAGAGGTGATAGAGATAAATAGAGAGGAAAGGCAGTGAGGTTAACCAAGCTTCGCTTGGTTGGCTACCCTACACTTGGTGTGGGGGAAAGAGGGAATAATAGAAAGCAAAGAGATAGAGATAAAAGAAGAGTAAGAAAGAGATGAATAAACGGTCAGCTCGAGAATGCACAGCATGGCCTCATACTGTTCTTTCACAAGCGCTCGTGAAGTCCGGTGGTCGTTAAAAGGTGCAGAGAAAACAAAGTAGCGAACAATGCCCTGCAGAGGAATGCACGGTGCTATATGCTGCGCAGCTGCCGCGGCTGCATTTCCGATGGAGGCGGTAATGTTGTAGGCCCGTGTGCTCAGACTTGGGTGCACGTTAAAGAACCCCAGGAGGTAGAAATTTCCGGAGCCCTCCGCCACGGCATCTCTCATAATCATATGGTGGTTTTGAGACTTTAAACCCCACATATCAATCAATCATCAAATCTATATGCAGCGCAGTTCGGCGAAGCTCTTCGTCTTCGCGCTGCTCTCAGCTGCGAAATGCGCACATGAGAGGCGAGTGTATGATACGGGCGACAACACAGAATGCCTGCCTATAGCCTCGCGTTCGGTTATGCGGCGCCCACGACGCTGGCAACCGAAACGACGCGAGTGGGACTCGACACGCGCGGGCGTACGAACGCACCCCAGCTGCGGCTCACTCGTACGAACAGGAATGCGTCGAGTTCACACAGAGCAATGCCGCCCAACTGAAGCTCGTGAAGCGATGGGCACAAGAATTCCGGTCGTCCGTGGGCCTAGAAAACGAGAGACAGTTCTCCCGCGCGACCTGCTTTGCTTTGTCAGCGCTTAAGCAGCGATTTCTCTCTTGTGTCATCCTTCTTGTTCCCGTGTTCGAGGGTAGGAGTGTATCGCGAGTGCATGGGAGGTCCCGATTGTTCGGGCTTCCCGTGACCTCTTGGGAATTCACGCATTCCGGAGAATTTGTGTGGGAACAAAGTGAACTTTTGCTGCGAGCTACAAAACATCTTTGCCCCGACAGGTCGGCAACTGCACACTTTCGTTTTTCTATTTCGCAGTCCTTCAGGACTTTAGATTGATCCATACGGGTTTGTCGGCCATGTAGGTATTCTGACGACGTTTACTTAGAAATCTTGGATGTTTGGATATGCACAGTGAAGGGCTAATGCTTGCAGACTTAATGTATACATAAAAAGTGCTGAACTCTTTTAAATTTAGTGAACATAACTGATAACTGTGATTAAATGCCACTTAAAGCGTGCGCACACAGCGCACCATTCTGGCCTTGCAGCCGTCTCTCTTGAGCGAGTAGGACGCTCTCCACGCGTTCTGGAACGCCGACACAAGGCATGCCAAGGTAATCGCAATAACGAACGTGAAGCAACGTCGTGCTTCGACAGATAATATCGTGCCATCTGTAAAACCACCCGCCCGCCCGTTCTCGCTTCTCTTCATGAAAGCGCACAGCCGCCCAGTGTTTATGAAACGAGAGAACACTTTACCTTGACTTGCCACAATCACTGGCAAGGACCCTTCTGGAATCACCGCTGTCCGGCGCATTACTGGCGTTATCACGCTGCCTGATCGAGAAGCTGAGAGACCTGAAGATCGCCGAAGCGGCCTTCCTGACACCATTCCGTCTCGACCAGGATGACGACAGCTGGGACTTTGACTGGACAGGCCGACCGGTAGCGTCCTTGTGCTCCAGCATCGCAGCCATGCTGCAACGCGACCACACTCGCCCCGAACCGCCTCTTTCAAGAGCAGCCACACAATATCATTGACAACGTCCTTTACCTCGGCACGGTGGCTATAGCCTCTGTGCGATCACGTCCTTGTCAAGCACCGCAAAACCAGCGCAGCCTGTGGAGCCCATGGTCGCGGTCGTCACAACTTTTCGTCGACGTCTTTCTTTTCGGATCGGGGAGAAAGCCTTATGTGGTAACAGTCGGACGTGTCAGTTATGCAAATTTTTCTTCCGGAAGGCATAGCCCCAAAAGTCTACTCGTGATAGTTCCACGGCGAGAGATTCATACCTGCTCCGCAGGACACACACCAACACAAGCACGACAACGCGCTTCAGAGGGAGGCGGGAGACAAGGCCGCCACAGGTGCGGCCGCGGTCATGTCGCGTTCCGTCCGGCCGAGGTCGCGGCTGCACCGTGACACTTCCGATGAGCCGCGAGGATGTGGACAGGTCGAACGGGACGTCCGGAGAACGTCCCTGCACGGACACTTTCAGCTGAAAGTGAGAGCGCTTGTTGTCCTCGATCGGGGAAAAGTCGGAGCGAAAACAACCCCGGCGACGGCTCGGTCTGCGAGCTCGAAAACACGCTGTCGGGACGGAGGCAGAAGAAGAAGCGGCAGCAACGCGTCTCCCACACCTCGTGGCTGCTGCAGCCGCCGCAGCAGCAGCCCCCGGCGCGATGCGCGTACATCACGCCGCCGCCGCCGCCGCCGCCGCCACCGAAGACGCCTTTCGTGAGAGCGAGAGTACTCGGACAATCCGGTTTTGCTTTACGCGCGGCCCGACACCCACACCTGTTGGTTTTCCTCTCGGGCCATTTTGTGCCGCGCCGCCGATCGAAAAGAAGCCGAGTGGTGTCGTGCAGGAGCGTGGCCCGACGATCCCGTGGCAGTGGTGGAGAGAAAAACAGAACGAAAGCGTCGTTTGCGAAACAGCCCGTTTCAAAAAAGTGCTGGAACAGCTACGTTCGTGAATATGAACGGCAGCTGGAAAGTGGCTCTAATTAGCATGCCCTCAAGATGATTTGATAACCACTGAAAAGAAGGGAAAAAATAAGCAAACACGTAACCGCAGATTGATAATTCCGCTTTATCGGTAAACAAACAGCATGTTGCAAGTTAGTTCTGCGCAATGCCGTCGTGTGGTGGAAGAGCGGAGAAAGTGAAGATTGGCAGCCGCTCATTCTTAGCACGAACCCACCACTAAACCCAAAAGGATTTCCCAAAAATACCACTCCTTGTTCGTAAAAAATTTGTCTTCGTACGAGGATCGACTGCGGCAACAACGCCTTTCCGGTTTACGGTCACTCTGCCAAGTGCGCTGTCTGACGAGCAGGCTAATAATTGATTGATATGTGGGGTTTAACGTCCCAAAACCACCGTATGATTATGAGAGACGCCGTAGTGGAGGGCTCCGGAAATTGGACCTCCTGGGCTTTTTTTTTTTAACGTGCACCCAAGTCTGAGCCCACGGGCCTACAGCATTACCGCCTCCATCGGAAATGCAGCCACCGCAGCCCGTATTCGATCCCACGACGTGTGGGTCAGCAGCCGAGTACCTCCGCCACTAGACCACCACGGCGGGGCGAGCAGGCTAATAATTGACTGCGCCAAGAAGAGTTAATCGACAACTCGAAGTACGAGGATTTTTAAGAAATCAGTTTTTTAAAGAGGGCCTTCGACGCAAACATTTTGATCTGTCTGTTCATTTGTCTGTTTGTCCACCCTTAACGATACCGGGTATTCTAAACAGCATCAGCTGATGCCTCGAATGGCCGGGACTCGCTCGCTGGATTCCGTGTCGAACGGTTGTGCCCCCGCGATCTCCGACGACAGCGCAGCTCTCGCCGACCGGCTCGCCCTCCGCCATCTCCTGACGCCGTGAAGCTCTCGCTGAGTGGTACCCCATCCTCGGATTCCTTCGACTGTCCCCATCTTTCCTTGTCTTATCTTTACTTCTCACTGTATCCTTTTTAATCCCTCCTTATCCCCTTCCCACGTGAGCCACTGTTGAGGTGTCGCACTCTGATGCAGACAGTTACGGGACTCACTTTTATCTTCTTTTCTCTCATTTAAAAATCACCCCTACCTCCCCCCCCAAACGGCCGACCCCATAATTCGCAGTGCCCACCAGTATTGCTGAAGATTCAGCGTTCATACTTGTGCGATTGCCAATTCAAAGGCAATTATTGCGCATATCTGAGGCACCATAACAACACGTATATCTTCTGTATGTGCGTTTTTTACTAGAAAAGGCATACATAAGTAATTCTAAGGACTATAGCGTTTATCACGGTGCAGTGACTATGCAGCGCTTGCACGAAAAGGCAAGTGTTTCCAACGCTTTGCTAAGACGACACGGTGGTGGCACCTACCCGTCGCTTTGCGTTCTATACATTATCGCCTCTGACACGGGCACGCACGCCCGTCTCAGAGCCGCACGCTTCGTTTTCCAAGATAACTGCCAGATAGCGCTCATGTCTCACGTGTGTCGTGACTTGATGCGCACGTTCGCCTCCGCTCCACGCTCGAGGCACTCTAACGCAGCTCCTCCAGGATAACATTCACCGATTTTCTTACGCAGAGCATCAAATAAACGTTTTGTTTCCTCTCTCCAGACGCAAGACTATCGTCTTTCGACGACATTTGCAGATTAACATGCAGATACGGGGCCAATTTTTTTAATTGAAATACTTATGGATTTCCTTGTAGTTTCGACAGTCACAAACGGGTGACTGTCGATTTCCATTTCTCAACCCTTACACCACTTTGCGAGATTTCGCAGAACTATTTCTTAATATTATTTGCACTACATGCTTCCTAGGGAGAGCTTTTTATTTGTTTTGCTGCAGCCGGAGCCTTGCAGCTCGAGTTCGCTGCAGCCAGAGTCCGAGCGATCAAAAAAGTCATCCTGACAACAATGTTACTGGGCTACGTTGCAGTCGCTCGAATGTGATACTATCTGAGCTTAGATTCTGATACACTTTTTTTTACGAACAGAGTCAAGTGCCTCGCCCACCATACGAAGGAGGCGGGGGGTAGCAGCACAAAGTTTAGGAAAGAACTTGCGTTGGCACGACAATTGATCAGCCACAAACGGCAATCGTATAGTTGTATACGGCACTCAATAATACATACCAATGAACGAGCACAAATGGTGCGAATCAATTATTCCCTAGCTAATGTTGTACAGTGAAAATTTTTAAATCGTTACGCTTCATGTTTCGCCATAGGTAAGCCATTTTTCGATAGTCCACTTGTCCCACGAGAAAAAAGGCGTTTGCTATGGAGATGCAAGGAGTCGCGCTTATGAATACAATAAAATGTCAAGTGGTGATTTTCATTCATAAATTAACTTAATTTTGCTGCATTGCATTAAAATTAGGCATTGGCAGCAATTGGACAGCGTGTATATTTTGCGAAAACGTGGTGCCTAGACATAAAATTGCATAAAATATACCTACTATAAATTTTACAACGTCGGAACACTTCGTAATATGGCTAGCACCTACAGCAAAGAAGCCTCACATCCACAACACTCCTTCATATTGTCAGATCTACCAAATTTCACAAGACATAACATTTGCTGATTTTCATTAACTTTTCAACGACTTTTCGTTCACTGCGGTGATGCATTAGACTATAGCTTATACAGCAGATGAAACGTCAGTTATAGATTTTTTTTTATGGAAGATATATGGAAAAGCAGTGGACTTCTCCACAAGTAAATGTCTTCAAGTCTTTGAGAACTCTTTCTCCAGAGCGTATTTTGTCGAATAATTGCCCTTTTCAAAGTACTACGCCGTCCTGTTGTAGCGAGAAAGGCGGAGCTTATCTGCGCGCGCACACCACCACGTGTCCTTGTTTCCAGACGCACAAAGGTATTCAGGGGCGGGACAAGATGCGCGCGGGCGTGCCGGAAACCACACGTCCGGAACCCACCTCAAGTCTGCCGAGCACACGCCTATACGGGACATCTTCCTCGCCGCTTTGTAAGCACCGTTCTCTTTTTGCGAGCACGTGTGTTTGTGTTACACACACGCGCGTGTTAGCACACAGTCACAAAAAAGGGGAAAGCGAATGCACAATGGACTTTGCCTGTGCCAGACGAGTCGAGTTCGGTCCTCGGGTACACACCCAAATCGCCGGCGCGTCACGCTTCCTCAGAGCCCTCGCCGTTGGTGGTGAATGCGGATGCGTTCTCAGCCAGCGCGGTTAGATCTTGCCGCGGTAGCTATTGGCGGTGTCGTAACTCAACCTGCCGCGCCCTTCGCGCGAGGACAGGTGCATGCGTCGGCACGCGCACACCTTTTGTCAAGAAGTGTTGGTGCCTGTTTGACTGAGGGCGTCGGCCCGTTGAGCTTGCAACCGTTGTCCGGTAAGGCAAATAGCGAAACGGGCTTAGAGGCGCTTCGCTGTTTACCATCGCTGCTGAAGTCCGTACTATTTGAGTGCTGACAGGAAGGGCCTTCCCGCGAACTTTTTCGGCAACCAGTTCGGCATGCGCAATAAGGTTGGCGTATTGGCTGGGGCGAGCGCTGATGTCGTCAATCGTCGGGATGCGGGAACAAAGCCAGAGTCGTCAATCGTTTGTCTACAGAGAAAGGCATACACACACGCTGGATTTTGTCATACGCCGTAGGAATGTTAACAACGCGCCTCCGGTCAGCAAACAACGAAAGGAAGTTTATTCCGCGCTTGTCACCGGGAACAAGCATCGCTTTTTTTTTCCCCAGCCCGCTTGAAATTTCATTATAATGAGCAAAACACACAATTTGTCTTTTGAGCGCAGCGTTTACGACGACTTCGATGCCCAAAGATAAAGGGAAGTTACGAAACTGGCAACCGGCCAATTCTTTTTTAGTTATTTTTTGTGTTTCATATTCTGTGCCATCTCTTTACGCAGCTAGAGCGAAAGTTTGGTATTGCTTATATATAGGCAGGCGTTCTGTACCACATGCATCGCGCCGAATCCACACCGCTTATCCATGAAGGGCTACAACGCCCTCCAAGGTCATTATGTCTCCAACACGGAAGGCTCCTCGTTTCATTATTTCCCCCCGAAAACGATAATAGAAAGAGCGTGTTCGGTGCGCTCACCCCTTCATCACTTTATTCGGGAGTGAAGGGGAGGGTGAAAAGCCAGTTATTCGGGAACAGCGGGTCACCCTCATATTTATTTCGACATCATGAGGATCATTTGCAAATTAGGAAGCGAGTGTGAGCGAAACGAACTTTCCAATGAAGGATTACAATTACAATAGCTCTGGCGAGCTCCTACGTGACCAAGTGCTTTAGCGAAGTCAGGCTTTCTGCATCTTCAAACACTCAAATCAAAGCGTCATGAGGATTCATATAACAATAAGAAGAGAATTTCTTTGGCGCAAACAATAAGGAAAATTGGAAAAAAAAACAAAAGGAGGTGAGGAAAGAAACAGATCGACGCTAACCTCCTTATTGTGATACGTACCAACTAGACCCAACGCAAGTTTTACTTGGGTTCCTGTAACTCTCACAATCACGTACGTGTTATGTAACGGCTCGCTAATAAAATGGCGTAGACAGAGACGAAGACGGGACTTTGTTCAACAATTCTTATTATCGACTATACATTACTTGTTATCTAATACTCGTACCACTTACAAGGCTGCCCTCAGCTATATACCAATCGGTACATCCAAAGATTGGCTTCTTGCTTTTGGAATCTACACCACCATTTAAGAGCTTAGGACCGCGGCCCTCCTATCGCAGCGAGAAATACTTAAGTCTCACACCAACGGGTAGAGAAATTTTATGTGTCCTACAGTATCATATTCGGCCAAACACAATCACGAGGACCTAGTGCGCCTTTCCGCTCGTATCCATGCCCAAATCTATACCACGCCTATACCGAAAAACATGAATTCATTCCTTGTACCACCGAGCACGTCTCAGCGCTGCAGCCAGGCAACTCTCCAAACAATTCGGAACGGACCAATAGATGCTTTATATGGGCGCAGCCTTTATACAGACGTAGGCTTGTCTTTTCACTGGGCGCAGTTGGTGCGGTACGCAGCCCGGGCTTATTCGCCTGTGCTTCAGCAAATACGAGCTCGGCGAACACGGCGGAAGCCCTCGCGGTAGCGCTCGCCACCAAAAACCAAGGAAGTTATACCGGTGTCGCACCGGCATTTTTAATCGCGATTAGTGCCTATCCGGATTAACCACGATCCGGATTACGTGCTAATCATGATACAGCGGTCTTATATCTTTACGAAATATCAAATAGCGTGTCGTTATTTCACTAACGGCAGCGCACCGGCATGCGTTGCCCGACTCCTAGGTGCATCACTAGATCGAGAACTCTGCATTATACGTTGACGCGGACATATAGCATAAACGGGTACACCGATAGAGTGGACAGTGACGATCGAGCTATTCACCGAGCGACTGTCCATAGTCCAGACACCAGTCTACTATTCCTAGCTCCCCCCACTCTTCGATATATTTTTGAACACCAGCGTTGACAACGACGGCGATACTTCCCGCCCTGTATATCCTCGGCTAAGTGTAAAAGAAGCGCAGACGGGCGCCGCCTGCATGCAGACAAATACATATCCGCACCTTCGTTTACAACAAGCGATCCACCCAGCCGCACACGCCGATTTTCGCCCTTGGTGTGGAGGACAGCCAGCACTTGCTCATATTACATGGGAGTGCACGTCAGTTAATGTCACCCAAAATTATCACGCCTCAGTTTCCCGGCGCGAAAATTCAGGACGAAGTAAGGGAGACCTTGTTCACCAGCGAGAAAAGGGGGCCCAAGTGACACTCCATAGACCAAGCGCGGCGAGTTGCTGAGGCCAGTGGAGCCCGTGACTAGAGGCCCCACTCAGTGCCCAGCAACTTCTAACTCTTCTTCATTTTTTTGGCTTCCCCTATAATGAACATTTCTATTTTTTTTTCATTTCATGCCACCCATCTCATTATTGGCAAGGGCCTCGTCCCGGCTGACTTGGGGCCTTCAAGTAGCATTCGAGGGCTTATTGGTCAGCGGTAACATCGCGCAAAGGTCACGTGTAAAATGGCGCGCTCTGGCGAAAAAAGAGTGTTTCACATTCGCCGCTTTGCCTGCGAGTGGCGCTGGCTAACACTCCCATGGATTACACGCTCAGAAAAATCTAAAACATGGACGTAGTTTAAACGGATAGCGCATCGGACGCGCAATTCAAAAATTGGGGGGTCAGTCCCCACCGTCGGCAAAGGTTAGCTACAAATAAAAGCGGAACAACAGCAAATATTGTACCATATGCTTTACTTGGCTTAATTGTTTGCTATAGATTCATTTGGCTGTGTCTAAGAGAGGAGACGTGTCCCGCGAATAATTTCCTTTTTTTCAATCACGTACATGATGGGTGACACTAAAAAGAAAAAAAATCATCCAAGTTCACTTATTCGACAAGATATTGCCGATTGACTAAATGGTATTATTAGTGATACCTTTCTTTTTTCAACATTACGCAATACTACTATGACTGTTCTCGTTCAAAAAAAAAAATAGAAATCTACGTCAAGTCTTGTTCTTTTCCTTTCAATGTTTTTATGCACTGATGCAAACGAGCAGTATTTTTGATGGTAAAGACTTCACAGGCCACCGGCTTATGCGAGAGTGCGTCACGCTACGCGCGATTTCTAAGAGCATGCCCAGGCCTCGTTTTAAAAGCGCATTAGTTCAATAAAAGTAGCTAAGAGGAAACAGGGCGGACCGATTGCCTGCGAATTTCACAAAGCTAGATCCACCAGCCACCTGGAACTTCCTAAATCCTCAATCCTTTTATGTTTCTGCCCATAATCTGGCAAGCATTACTTACTTACTGACAGGCACCTGCGAATCGCCAGTAAGTGTCTTCTGTCATTAGCACTGCTCTCCAAATACCGTGAAAAGCGGAAGTTCATTTCTCTGAAATATTAGTCACGAAACAGCTTCAAAATAGTTACAATAACGAGCCGCATTCTTTACAGTTACTGAAGAAAAAAATCACGTGGGAACTAATGCATCCACCCCAAACGACTCGAAGGCGACAGCCATATCTTGCTTAATTTTTGTTTTCACTCGATGTACTGAACCTCACCCGCGCCCTTTCGAAAACTCTGTGAACTTAACGTGAATTTCAACGGCCTCGCAGGCTTCCTAGACGTCAGCTTGGTTCTGCACTGCCTCCGGAATCGGCATGCACTTTTGATCGCCATGCGAGGGCGTCATAACATGACGTCTCACTATCTGACATTGTGACGACGTTACAATGTTTGCTATCTGCCACGTCGTGATGACGTCATCGCGTGAAGGTTTTTCTTTTTTGCCTCCCTCGAGTTGCCACCGATGGTCAAGTGTTCGTTTTTTACCTGGCATGTCGCCTATGAAAAGTCCTGTTACGTTGCACTGGAATCAAAGTGCATTTAACCTGAAGCGCACAGTAAAAACAGCACATCATATCTAATCTTCTTTTGTGCACCCACCGTGACGGTGCGTTGTGTCTGAAATATGCATAATATGGAGAATAAACATTCAAAGCACCTTCAAGAACTCTTATGTCGACCATCTATGTTTCCAAGGTTCTCTTAAGTGAATTGTCATAACTGTACGCATAGATACGAGCTCCTACTGCAAAATCGATCATATATACCATTATGCGAAATACGCTGCAAATCGGGTAAGAAAGTGAGAGAGAGACACACACAAGAAAAAACGGTCAAGGGAAAAGTTCGCAAAGGTCGACTTTTTTATGGCGTCGCCTGCCAAGCGAACTGTTTGCGAATATAATGGCTTTTTTTATTTTTTATACCCACATTACCGGTTACTGAGAGGTTAGGGCTATACCGTTAATCCCGACCTCTGTCAGGCTTGCTACATTACTATAAGCATGGCTCGGAAGCCGTTTCTCAGTATAAACTGAAGTGGCGATGCGAGTGGTTGGGGAAAAAAAAGCAAGGATAACCACTCTGATTCGAGCGCCAGCAGCTTATATCCCACTTCAGGCAACCTGCACAATACCACACGCGTGAAGCGGGGCGCGTATATATCGTGAATTAGAACGGGTGCCTTGCAGCGACTTGGCGAAAGGGCACTAAAGGTCAAAGTCACGAGCTTTGATCACACGTGCGTTTTCTCGTGAATGGCCAGCGTATTAGGACAGCATTCCGTTTACTAGATCACGATGGGTCGCCACATTTCAGGATAATAAAACTGTTGAGATGCGAGGGCTGCCTGAAAGGCCCGCGCGAGCTTAATTCTTCTAGCGCAATCTGTACAAGACGTCAATTTTTTCATACAGCACGATGGAGCGTTTATTGTAGTCCAATATTCCCAAAGAAGCGCGTTCTTTAAGAAACGCAGTCTTCCCCTCAGAGCAGGATAGCAAACCAAAAACTAAGGCACCAGCTTAACACCCGGGCCAGTTCCTTTCTTTCTCTCTTTCTCTTGACGATATTGAAATGCTGGAAGCAAAAAGTTATGCCTATCATTTCGCAGACAGCTGGCCTAACAACGCTTTCCCGAAGCGGTAAGGAAGTTTCCGGGGTTTCTACGCGAAGCGGAAGGACCATTTAAGCCCCGTCAGAGGTCTCGTATGAGACAACGCATACGAGACCTCCACCCAGGTCTTCAAGATGTTCGACCTTCGTCGTATCATACGACCGCATTGCAATAAAGTATAGCCCGACTCTTAACTCTATACAGCGTAGACGGTGCGCGGCGTGCAAGTGTAGGCACAGATGGCATTGCTTGCAACAGTCTGCAAAGTACACTCTGTAGACTAAAGGGGTCCGCAGAACTTTAATTTTACATCTCGGCTTGAAATGACGGCTACGCATCGCAGTGGAAACACTATAATAATGTTGAGGAGCACGAATTGCGTGGACGAGCAGAGCTCCTCTGGTTATTCGTCGCAAGAGATCCCGTTTACGCACGAATGGGCATAACGGGGTCGGTGCGCGTTCTGTCAAAGAACCGAAAGAACATTTTTTCTCAAAACACACTGAACAGGGAAAAGAATCTCGCCAATGTTCACCTGTTCTCGCATGCAGGTACTGCAATGACGCCACATATATGGCACGCTTGAGAAGGCCGTGCTCTCCTCTGCCTTCTGATAGAACATCCCTCGTGCATGTTAAAACAGCGTGAGCGCCACGCATTCACCGACGAAACGGCACACGTACACGTCCAAGGGGCCGTTTTTAGGAATCTTCAATAGGGAAGAAGCGGGCCAAGTTCGAAGATCGAGCGTATACACTGAATAAAGTGTCTACACGTTCCAAGTTGGGACATTGTGCGGTCACGCTAAAGGTTTCGCTTTGAGTACAGGGTTGACGGGCCAATCTCTTAGCGCGGAAAACGAAATAAACGGGTGAAATCGAGAGCAATGGCGATGCAAAACTGGCGAAAAAAAAAAAAAAAAGCTGGCGAAGCGCGTTTCGGCTTCCGTGACAACGGTTTCCGCGCGGCTGCACCATTGAGGGTCAAGCGTTGCTGCGTGCTCACGCGAACGCGTGGAAAAGCGAGAATTCGCGTGACCGCGTACGCGGGAGTCACGCACGTCACGAGGAAGCCAGTGCGTCGATGTAGTCGCTCTTCCGACGCGCGTGTGCTTCGGGGAATAAAAAAGTAGCTACACCGAAACTCATGCGAAACGGCAGCGTTCCAAAAACGCACACGACCACGAGTTTCGGTCGCCGGGCGCGGTAGCGTTGCGGAATATGTATGCTCAACGTCCACAGAGAGAATGATCAGCCTTTCGCTTGGTTTTTGTTATTCTCCCTTGTATGTGTGCGAATGCGTGGCCACGAGCTGTTAAATGTGCGGATCATTTTCGTATTTGAAGTTTTTCGAGATGCCAGGTTTGGTTCGTTCACCACATCAATTCATAACAATTATTTGTGGTCACAATAGTGGGACCTGAATTTTTTGCAGATTGACTAACTCCGCTCCCCCCTCTTATCCCTAAGACGGCAACAGATGATACTTGAACAATCTAGGAGTCCGATACAGCAATTTATGTCATTGGTTCAAACCGTCTATAAATACTAAGATACCGTTATTATATACAAAAAGCGCTCGATGATATCAAATAACAAATTGAATTCTGCTATAATACACGTAAACTATCATATAATATTTTTGGTACATTGAGTCGATTATACTGCAAAGGATAAAGGCAAAAGCTTGTACGCGGCTGTAAAATGTGCCAATTAATTTCCCATGCCACTGAATGTATCTCGTTAAACGCGCCACTCAAGGACCAGAGCGATCGAGGAAATGATCGGTTCTCGTGTGTCGATAGTATTCTCAATCGCACGCAACTTGGACGGCTTTCTGCTCTCACATGGTAGAGTACCAAGTACTCTAAATCATTAGACAATTTTTGTCCAAATGTTCAAACTGACAGGCGAAATCTTTCGTTTGACGAAGCATCGTCTGCAGGAAGAAGCATGAAGTATAAACGAGATGAAAGATTTCATTGATTGATTGATTGATTGATTGATTGATATGTAGAGTTTAACGTCCCAAAACCACCATGTGATTATGAGAGACGCCGTAGTGGAGGGCTCCGGAAATTTCGACCACCTGGGGTTCTTTAACGTGCACTCAAATCCGAGCACACGAGCCTACAACATTTCCACCTCCACCGGAAATGCAGCCGCCGCAGCCGGGATTCGATCCCGCGACCTGCGAGTCAGCAGCCGAATACCTTAGCCACTAGACCACTGCGGCGGGGCGTGAGATGAAAGAACGTTGACCAAAATGAAAAGGTTTAAAACATTAAAAAAGGCGTTTCGGCTACCATACGATAGACTTGATCACGGTCCTCCTGGTCGTGAAAAAGTGGACTGGCGCATGCAAGTCTATTCAAACCCCCCAATTCATTCAAGACATTTGATATCTACCCTTAGGCGAAGACATACTCATAAAAATGTTTTCAATTAAAAGGGTGCGAACATTAAGAGAAGACGAACGTCGCAACAACGACCGATAACGAAATTAACGAGGCAATGCACGAGTTTCAACATCTGTGTAAAATAGCCCTTGATAATAAAGAGCAGCTGCATTGGGGTATTATATGGTGCGGAATAAATATAACAAGGAAATTTACGTATTCCTTCGCGACAGTATTTCGTCAACCTTCATCGAGAACGAGAAGGACACAGGAAGTAAAAATAGACGAACATAAACGCTATGTAATGTGCTTAAGTTGTTCTACTCTTACGTTCTTGCTTTCGCAGCCTATTTGACAACAGAGGATCGCTGCGGACGGCTTGAGGCCCTCTCATAGTAGAGTACGCAGTACTCTAAATCATTCACTATTTGCTCTGGAACAGATTTCTGCTCTCCCATAGTAGATGGTCTGGAACATAGATGCTCTCCATAGATGGTCTGGAACAGATTTCTGCTCTCCCATAGTAGAGTACCAAGTACTCTACATCATTAAACACATCTTCTAAACAGTCATATTTTAGGTTTGGTTGTGCTGCGTTTTAGATGTGTGGCCATTTTGGAGGTGAAGCTCCCTAAGCCGTGGGTCGTGCGTCCGCGATGAATGTTAGTAGTAGTAGTAGTAATAGTAGTAGTAGTAGTAGGTACCCACTCCACAGCCGGACTAGAGGATCGGCACAAGCACGCACCCTTTTCAATTGAGGAGGAAACCCGTGCACGTTAATCATAAACAAAAACAGAGTTGTTTCTAATGAAATAACTTAAATAGAAGAGTATTGGTGACTTAATTTCTTACGAAATTTGCCTCGAATTTGATGCTTACTAAAAAACTAGTATCAGAAGGACGCACTTTGAGCACTATCTGACCAGAAAGGGTTGCCATGTTGAACTCGCAGGGCGTAACCTTCTTGGTTTTAGCAAGGTTTAGCGAGGATTGCGCCGCAGTGTTATGAATGTAGTGACTAGTATATAGCCATGATCTAGAGGTGGTGAAAGGTGGGAATCAGACACGAAACGCAGGCCGTAAGAAAGTGCGCGAGCGCCACCTCTCGTTTAGTCCTTGGAATGTCCGCTGGATGGCACTATAGTGCCATCCACATCGTTCTGCCTTGGTGGCCATCGTGCCGCTTTGAACTTTCCGAGAAGTTACTTACCCTCACCGCGTCTTACGACTATAGTCATCGACGCCATCTGCGAAATAACCCCTAGTGATCCCACCGTAATTAACCCTTGCATGGACGTAGTGCATGTTATGCGGCCCAAAGCAAATCACTCGACTGCCTCCTGATTAGCATCGGGGCGGAGCTCCAGCCGCCGGAAAATCACGTAACGGGCTGAAAAGCACGACGAAGAGGGCTGGGAAGAAGACGAAGCGGACACTTCCTGCGAGCTCTGGGCACCATCTGGTCAGCCGCTGAATTTAATCTTTGTCCAGATAGTGTAAATATATCGTCCCCGGAACATTATCCTTCTATTTGGATATGTCCATCTGCGCCACCTGGCCTCACGGCTTGGTCATCTTCGTAGGTCTGTCGGGCATTCGGTCGAAGGGCCCGAACTGTCACAGTTGTCATATGGGTGCCTGAATAAAAACTCCTCCCGTTTTCTTTGCACTTCAATAAACTGTAGTGAAGAGGACCACCTAGCGCTGCAGCCATACCGCCAACTTTGCACGAGGAAGGAGCTTGAGCTGTCCAGTCTGTTTTCACTATTTCATCAAATGTTTCTACCATTATACCATCATCGTTTCTGATGAGTGCCACCATTAGCTTGTGAAATCCGAAGACGTCGTATATACTGGGCTTGCGACAGTGCGATGAAAAAAAATACGGCTGAAAAGCTCAGAACAGCACGTCCCAACACTGCCATTTATTTCAGAAAACAACAAAACAAAACTAAAAACCACAGTACAACACACTATTCATCGCCAAACCTCGCTTTTTTTTTCTTGCACGTGCTATTTTACTGTTGTTAATTAACAACGATCACGTGACTAACACTATATGGCCGGATACAACGTAATTATAAGTTCCACCCCAGGAACTCCAGCGCACTTGCCCTTCATGGGGGCAAGTGTTATTCTAAATGGCTTCCGTTCTAATTACAAGTACATTCCCGCTGTTGATGTCAACGCTAGATATACTAAAAATTGGAAGCGTTCCTTCATAAATGTTACGTTGGGCTCAGCAGTGATGTCAAAACTTTTGCTTCAGACACCTGCTGGAATACACTCTTAGAAAAAAGGTGGTATTACTTGCTAACTTTGGGGTAGTAATGGTTTGTCACATATGTTACAATCCTGGTAGTAAGCGCACTTAGTAACGACGAGGGTGATAACAGCTACTACCCTTGCTGTTACTACCGCCACTTAGTAACTGTTACTACCCTATCCGTTACCACCCATGGGTAGTAACTTTTAAAGGTTTGAATAAAAAAATGGCAGCATATCGACGGACTGAATGATGGAGAGTGGGGCGAAGCATCCGTCCGTCCATTCGTTCTTGCTTCCGTTCGTCCATGCGTCCGTCTGTGTGACCGTCCATGCATCCATCCACCCGTCCGTGCGTGCGTCTGTTCGTGCGTCCGCACGTCCATCTGTGCGTATGTCCCTGCGTTCGTTCATGCATCCGCCCTTGCGTCCGTACATGCGTCCATCCATCCATGCAGCCATCCGTGTGTCCGTCCATGCATCTGTCTGTGTGTCCACCTATTCAACACTCCAAGTACCACCATCTCGCATCTTTTTATCATATATTCCCCATATAGAAGCACCGCCATCCAGCGGATATTATAAGGACTAAATGAGAGGTAGCACACGCACACTTGCTTATGGCTTGCGCTTCGTGTCTACTTCCCACCTTTAACCACTTCGACTTCATGGTATATACTAGTTCACTGTATTCATGGCCCTGCGGCCCAACGATCGCTAAACCTTTCTAAAACCAAGGAGGTTACGCCCGGCGAGTATAACGTAGCAACTCTTTCTTCTCATATAGCGCTCAATGTACATACCAATGGCTGCTAATGGGGAATGAGAGAGAGGAGAATTCGGCTTTTAGTTAACGCGCACGCTGCGAATTTTTTATTGTTCAACAACGGACAGGAGAAATCTCCCACCGGCACCACCTTGCAGGTCAAAATGTAAAACTGGTTACACACTACGAATACGATTACTCCGAGGGACGTACGGGTGCCGCTTTAAGGAGCTTCGCCCCTGAAACAGTATAGTGACCGATTCTGCCTTGTTTATTTTTTGGCATATTATTTATCCTCTGCTAATGTTCGCCAATCAATGTCTCATCACTAGACAACTTCGGGTAATGAAGCGTGGTGTGTCATGAACGCGAGGAATACATGTGTTTAGAAAAAATGTTTAACGATTTCGAGTACTTCGTACTCAACTATGGGAGAGCACTGAGCCGTCCCGGTAAAGAAAAATAAAAAAATCAAGCTGCGTTCTCTAATTCTTCTATAGTCAAAAATGGCTATAAACTTGTTCCGGTGGTTGGTTTCGGCAGGTGCATGGTTGCGGTCACTGGAGTCACATAGACCTAACAAGTTCGCCATTTTTTACGCATTTTTTTTTTCTTTATTGCCTTCTGGACTACAGGTCAAGCTAATATGACAATCACTATTACACGTGTTTCATGCGTGACAACGCGTCAAACAAAGATATTACATCTTCACTACAGTCGGTAGTCTTATACACATCTCGCACTTTTATAACAGCTTCCACGAAACACTCATTAACGGATAGAACTCTCACATCACAGTGTCTGTACGATAGCATACTACGCCAAACCGAATGAAGACCAAGTCCAAATATAACATCCAAATGTTGCACAGAACTATCACAAGGCAAAAAACGAATTCCATATGAAGTAAGAGGTAAATCTTTTTTTAAAGTTCTCTGTAAAATGTCCCAAAAGAAAATAGCGTTCTTACAATCAATAAACACATGTTCAATGGTCTCAGGTTTGTTACACAGGAGACAGCTGCTTCCCCATGGTACATACATCCCTCTCTCTTCAAGCCACGTTTTTACTGGCAAGGTTCCCGTATGAAGTTTAAAAAAGAAGGTTTTCACATTGGGTGGTATACACATGTTTTTCACTCGCTTTAGTACGTCATGACCATATGATTTTTCATACCTTGAACGATACAGGGGCACAGGAAAAACATTCTGTATTAGGTCTTTCATAAGGCGCTTTCTTTTCACATTAGTTAGGTAATCTATCGAAAACCTCGCCCTTAAGAAACGATATGAGAACACAACTTCGCGCAAGAACGGTGACAAGGTGTGTCGTTCTCGCCTGTCTGAAGATACAAAGAAGTCAGGCATGTGGTGTAACAGCGTTGTTTGAAATAAAGAACGTAAAAAAGAGTCTCTCTGGTCTCTAATGAGCAGGAAACGTGATATTACTTGGTTAAGAAACAGATGGCACAGAGACAGCCCTCCTTGCTCAACTCGCCGAAACAAGTTCGTTCTAGATGTTCTCTCCCACGTAGAGCTCCAGATGAACGTGGCGAATATCCTGTGGACTTTGTGAATGGTTTTACGCTTACAACTAAGTACTTGCAAAAGGTACATAATTTTAGCAGCCAGAAAAACGTTGCATACAGCTGACCGAGAGAAAATGGATAAGCCATGACCGCCCCATCCTTCGGCGGTCGCGCGCAGTTCTTCAGCCTTTTCAAGCCAAAATGCTTCACTGTCTTGATACCTGTCCAATGGTACCCCAAGGTAACGACTAGGCGTCCTGAGCCACTGAATATTTCCAAAAGAACTGGGCGTAAGGTCCCAATTACCATGCCATAAACCAATGCTTTTTTCTTTGTTCATTAAACTTCCACTCGTGTCACAAAACCTTTGAGTGATTTTTAATAACGAAGTGACACTCTCTCTATCAACTGCAAAAAAGGCAATATCGTCGGCGTATGCCAAAACACGCACTTCACATGACTGCAACCTGAAACCATTAATCCCTGCATGGTGAATCACTTTCTGACACAATGGTTCCAAAAATAGAGCGAAGAGCAAAGGACTTAAAGGACACCCCTGGCGCACGGAGGAAAGTACTTGTATGCGCTGTGAGAGTTCTCTATTTACAATTAAATTTGTGGTAATTTTTATATGCCAATTTAATACCTTTACATATGATCGCACCAAGACCAACGTACTCAGCTAGCATGAAGAGTATATTGTGTGGAACCATGTCGAAAGCCTTGGCTAGATCAATTTGCAACATAGCTACTTTTAGTAGCGCAGCGTCACAATACTCCAAAATGCTCCTGGCAACATGAATATTCGTGAATATGCTCCTACGCTTGATGCCGCAAGTCTGATGTGACCCGACCAACTTGCATATAAATCCTTGCAACCTCCTAGCCAGAACTTTCATAAACACCTTATAATCTACGTTTGTTAGCGTGATTGGCCTGTATCCTGTCACTTTGCGTAAAACATGTTGCTCTTTCCCTTTAGGAATCAGCACGGTGTGCGCTCGATTAAACGATGGAGGCAAAGCTCCGCGATCTAAAGACTCTGAAAAAACCTCATGCAATGCGGCGGCCATATCCTCCTTGAACGCCTTGTAAAAGGCGGCATTAATGCCATCTGGACCAGGTGATTTGCCCATGCCGAGATCATCGATAGCCTTCTCAATTTCCCCTATACTAATAGACATTTCCAATAAATGTGTGTCCTCAGCATTAAGTGTCGGCATTTCTATCAAGAACTCATCTACAAAACCCGGCTCCTTTGGTTCGCGATAAGCAAACAAGTCCTGATAATAGTTTTCAAAAGCTTTCATAATATCTTTATGTTCTTTCAATATTTTACCATTCCATTCTATCTCTAGTATGTCGTGAGCTCGAGCATATGCCTTTTCATCTGACAAGGCTCGCTTCGTCGGGGCTTCACCTACGAGGTATCTCTCAGCTCTTGCTCGTATAATTGCGCCTTTATATTTATCTTCTTCAAGACATTCAATTTTGTTTTTGACAACCTGCAGTTGATGTGTGAATAAGCCCGGGTTTTCTGCTTCAATATTCACCAAATCATTTAGCTCTGCCCGTAGCTCACGTTCCTGTTTTCGAGCTTGGTACTGCATGTAGCAACCACACTCTATTGCATTCATTTTTATCTTTTGCTTAAATAATTCCCATCTTTCCGTGGCACTCCTTTCTGCGTTTTTGAAAAAATGCTCGATTTCCATCTTTGTCTTATCTACAAACCCTTCGTGCGTAATTATCTTAGTATTCAGTTTCCATGTTTCCCATACAACCTTTTTTTTGCACTTTCTACCTATCTCAAACAAAACTAAGCAATGATCACTGAAGGAAACAGCATAAACGTCATAGTTCTGACATAAAGGTACTATCTCAGAATAAACATATGCTCGATCTAGTCGTGCGTGACTCGAACCTTGAAAATGTGTGAAGTGCTGGCGACTGCCACCCATCGCAAACAGAGCTACGTCATGTAAAAAGTACTTATTAAGGCTGTCTCTAAGCAACCCAACGCTTTCATCACCTAATTTAGCAGTATACGTGCAATCTTCTTGGGTCAAAACACAATTGAAGTCACCCAACAGAACCACACATTTCTGACATTCAAAGTACGCTTGCATTTCCCGAAAAAACAAACATCTGTCTCTCGAATTTGTAGGTGCGTATACACAGATAACTCTAAATTTAGTGATCCCGTAACAAAAGTCACACAAAACAAAACGCCCATGTAGGCAACTTTTGACCTCTTCCACTACAATACCAAGAGAGTTCTTGACAAAAATAATACATCCGGCTGATGCTCCCACTGCATAGCTCACACACGCATTGTACCGCAATGAAAATTCTGCTACCAAGCTATCAGTCGCGTCCTCAGTACTAACTTTAGTCTCCTGGACCGCGAGCAAGGCAAGGTCTTTTTCTTGCATCAAGCGTTTCACCTGGTACTGTTTGCGACGCGTTCCTAGACCACGTACATTCAGCGTACCAATGCGTAAAGGCGCAGTCATGCTAGCCATGTTGATGACAAAGATGAAAACTACGATGCTGCGCTTACCGTGTCTCGTATACCGTGCAGTGGGAAAACCGGGGTCTTACGCGTCTAGATCGTGTCCCCGAACCGGCGACGATGACGCCGACCGGGTTTCGAGGGCATATTTTTTACTCTTAGCGCCCGTGACGCGATGCCACAGACGCTCCGGGCGTTTCAGGTTGCGTTCCGTGCTCTCCACTCGGTAACGCTTGCCGCGTCCCGTGGTCGCTTCCGGAGACTTTGTGCCGGCTTCTGGCGTAGCGATCTCGCCACTGCTACCCATATCTTCCTCCATCGATTCTTGAATGTCCTGCTGGCCGCCTGTTGCGGCCAACTCCTCGGATTCTTTCGTTGAGTCTTTGCCTTCTTGCGTTGTCGCGTCGGCTGTCTCTTCTCCAGTTGCCTGAACCGCGGCGTCGGGTCCCACGGCGTTGCTGCCAGGGAACACTTTCTGAGCCTCTTCGGCGTCCATTAGATTATCTTGGGCGTCGTCTGTTGGCAGCACGGTCTTCGTAACTCTGGCATAACTCCTGACGCAATCTTGACTTTCATGACCAAACGCTCGGCATACACCACAGCGGGGAGTCTGGCAGTCTCGTCGTATATGTCCTTGCATGTGACACCTTAGGCAAAGCGGTGCCCGACCCGGGGCCACAAGAAGGACGGTGCCCCCTCCAATCTTAAAAAGGTGCGGCAAGTCTTCTAGCACCACGCCTTCCTTCAGTTTCAGTCGCACCACCCTCGTCGTTGCAATCGCGTGTTCAAAGCCAGCGACGGTCCAGTTGTCGTTGGAAACCTCCAGAACTTCACCAAACTCACCCAACGCTTGTCGAACGCTCTCATTCGAGACCGCAAAGTCAACCCAGTGGATTTTCACGGTTACATCATGTTGGATAGGGTCGATGATAGCACAGAAGCCACCCTTGACTCGGAGTCCACCTGTTTTGAGTAATGCTTCTTTGTCATCCTTGCTTCGCATCTTCGCCAGCCAGATGTGATTCATCTGGAAGGCTCCAATGCCAATGACGCCTTGATGAGTCCCACTTCTTCCAACGGGGCCCGAAAGTCTTCCAACCGGTATGGTCTTTTTTCCAAATCCCCGTGCAGAAACACACACTCTTCCATACTGTCACCCGACGGCAATGTAGGCAACAAAAACCGGTAATCCGATGGTGCAGAAGGGAACCTAACACCGCGGCCGGCAGCGGCCGCCGAAGCACCTCGCACGGAGCGAGCCATCACACGTCCGTCTCCCACCGAAGCCGAACGCAGAGTAACCATTTTTTATGCATACACGTAATATGAAGTACGCATGTGGTATATATAACCCCTACTCTGCAAGGGCATGTCTGGCACAGGGGAGCATTTGTGTTTCAGGATGAATTATAGCAAATTAAAACCTACAGCACTACATTAAACTACGTGGTCGCGTATGTTTAGGGCCGTAGCACAAGACTTTTAATTAGCCTTACTTATAAAAAATTCTGTCATATTTATTTATTATGAAAAAGTCAGAAAAAAACATTATGGACAGTGACCGAAACAAGGTTATGAACTCCTTCTCAGTGCATTTGAATGATTCACACGAATGATATATCGGTGTTTACAAGGTAATATTTATTTTGGGGGTTTGACGCGCCAAAACAATGATAATGTTTCGAGACACGCTGCAGTGGATTGATCGTGACCGTTTTCGGGGATCATTGCAACCGTCTCGTTATTTTGATCCGCCGGTCTTGTTAATATGTGCTGTAATTTACTAAGTTTGTTGTAATTGTCTATTGCAACGCGTGTACACTTGCCTATGTTGTGTTAACTTGTACTTCTCTGTTTCGACCATATCTGTATCCCCTTTTACATATTTCAGTTGTGTAATTTAAAACAAAATGTATTTTCTTGATCTATATATATCCTCTGCGCAATTTTTTTTTGTTTAAATATAATACATCCCGACGATTCCTCTCATAAATAATCATAATTGGACTCACACACTATTTTGGAATAAATAGTCAACAGCTGGTTAGCAAAAAGGTAGTAACGAAGCAAGGAGGGTAGTAACGGCTGAAGTTACTACCTCTTTCATTCCAGTTACTTATTGTTTACTTACGTGGGTAGTAAACAGGTCGCAAAAAGTTAGTAACGGTAGCAGCTAGTAACTGTTTACTAACGAAGAATGTAAACAGGTAGCAAATATGTAGTAACGGTCCAAGTAAGGTAGTAACCGTTCCAGTTACTACCTATGTGATTGCAGTTGCTACCTTTTTACTATTTTTGTAAAGAATGTACGCCGAAATGATGCCACTCTGCTTTGCCATTTATGGCTGAAACTGACTTTCACTGAGTCATTCTCCTTTCGCATCGAAACGGCTGACAACCCTCTTTGTGGCACCTGTGCTAGCAAGGAGACAATACAGCACATCTACTGCGACTGTCCTCGGTACAATGCGCAGAGAAAATCGCTAATAGTTGTTTTAGCTCGCGTAGATCGCAGACCGATCACGGCGGAAACTATTCTGGAATGTCCTCCTGAAAGGTCACCACTGGTGAAGGCGGCGAAGGCGTCAGACTTGACCGGCGGTTATAGAGAAATGGAGTTATGAATGTGAGGTGTGTGGCGGCGTGTGCGTGCCCTCTCCTTTCTCTCTTTCTTCCTTCTTAAAACTCCCACACCATTTTTCCCAGTGTATAATAGCATACCGGTCTTTCTAGACCAGCTAACAACCCTGCATTTCCTTTCTCTCCTGTTCCGTCTTTCCTTTGCTGAGAATTGCCAGCAACTTGAAGCTTTTCCACCGAAAAGCAACGACACGAACACATGTCAAGGAAATTAAGCAGCCTAGAACACACCAGTGGTTCTGACGTCTCGTAAACAAGCGAGTGCATTTGGATGGGGCATCCACGCAAATTATCTCTGGATGGGACAGTGGCGGTGGTGGTCTGAGTTTGCATTTATTCTGAGGTTGTAACCGGCTATGAAGCACCAGAACGTCTTAAGAATGCATTCTTCCGCTTTCTCCTCCGAATAGAGCGACGTCGCACGTCGGAGTCGAAGGCTAACTTCTCATTCATTCTTCCGAAATTAATAATATGATGTAGACATAGCAACCGGCTATATACTATATACCGAAAGGTGCACGTTCAACATTTGCAAACAAGTGCCGTCGTCCACCGCTGTGGTGTAGCGGGTATACGTTGTTAAGCTCGGGTCCTGGATTCGATCCCAGTCGCGGTGGTCGCATTTAGACGGAGGCCAAATTCTATGAGGCTTGATGTACTGTGCGATGTCAGTGCACCTGAGATAACACCAGATGGTCGACATTGTTCGAAGGCCTGCATTACGGCGTCCCTCCTAATCATATCGGGACTATGGAACGTGAAGCCCCCGGTGTCTTCATTGTTAACTAAGTGCCGCCGAGCATCGGTAAACAACGGTCGCTTGAAATACGCGCTTTCGAAAACACTTTGCACACGCTGGATAATTTCGGTCGAATAAGTCAAATGCCTAAAAGAGCAACTTCCAAGAATCCTCTTCTTGCACGTTAAAGAACCCCAGGTGGTCGAAATTTCCGGAGCCCTCCACTACGGCGCCTCTCATAATCATATGGTGGTTTTGGGACGTTAAACCCCACATATCAATCAATCAAGAATCTTCTAATCGTGTAAGACAGTTTGGTCTCCTTTAACGATTTGAAGACCAGATGAGTTACCGGAATGCAGCTATACAGGCCTGGAATTTAAATCTATACGGCGATCTAACTGCTGTCCAGCTTCGTAAAAAAAAAGTCGGGATCGCTTTCTCTGTTGTGAAAATAGGGACAAAATGAGGTTTAGCGGGCGTGTGCCTGACCATTTTTTTCTTTCCTTATTTTTTCCTATTATCGCAGTGCGTGATGCTCCTTCCGAACTATTTGCTTAGTTCATGCCTTATAGTTCACGCCTCTATTACTACGCCACGGCAAATGCACCCTTTCCATAGAGGAAAACTCGTGAAATACCCCTCGATCTTGAAATCTTCCGTTATGGCAACATCCACGTTGCAAATGCAGCAACGCACAACAGCACCGTAAGGCGGCAGCGTGAAGTGACAAGTGACCTTGCTAAAAAATCAAATTTGCACACACGAGACCGCTTATCAAAAACTCCACGATCGATAGCCCACTAGTATTAGAAAAAAGGCGCATACAAATAAGCCTATGATCGGCGCATCTTAGAAGGCCTGCTTGTGTAGAGTCACGTTTCCGAAGATGTGGCGGCGACGCGTTTTCCGCAAAGTATACTAACTAGTACATGTATACTAGAGATGAGTGTTGTACAAGCGAGGAATGTCTCATTCCCGCCTAAATTTTTAAACTTACCACGGGACGGCTTTAAGGTCTCCCATAGTATAGTATCTAGTACTCTAAATCGTTACCCACTTTTTCTAAGCATACCATTGAGCGACCGTATCGCAACCACCTTAAATCTGTACCTCCTTCAAGGTTCGATTAAGGGAGGACGAAGTTCTCTCGCTGCTGGATTGGGCACTCGGAGCATACCACTTCAGTCCCATGGAACGATCCAGCACGCAAACATCGTTGCGAGACTTAAAAGCGGTACGTCCCCGACGTACATAAACACGAGGTACTGCAGAATACACAAATGCGGGAAACACTTTATGGCTAGCTTCAACCACAACAAACGATCGCCGCGAATGATAAGCGGCATATATAAATGGGACAGGACACCCTACGCAAACGGGCGAGCGGGTTTCTATAGACACGCGCCTCCCTCCGTCCGATAAATACCTGTCATCCAATAAATATCAGCGGCTTAAGGAACCTGGACACCTACACTCATATACACACCGACGCTTTTTCGAAGGCAAGCGTCATTCAGCCTCGGAGGAAGAGATGAACTAAACAGTGGCGTCAATCAAGGCTCGGGAGACAAGGAAAAAAAAAACAACGAAGCGTACAGTCGCCGCGGCTGACTCATTGGCCTCCTGTTTGTATACTCGACTGCAGCAAAAGGGTCTATGCATCATTTGGCCCGTGCTAGAGTCACTCTGTCATTCTCTCACTCCGTGCCAATGTTCCTCCGGCGGGGCTCATCAGCGAGCTCGAGCAAAGGTGCTGCCGCTGCAGGCGAGGCAGACCTCGAGGGGGGCGAAGACTTCGAGAAAAACAAGAACAAGAAACGAAGGAAGACGAGCGAGCGCTACTCGAGAGAAAGGCCCTTTTTCGCAATAGGGCTTATTCAGCACGGCGCGTACAAAACTCGGCGTTGACGTAGCCCTGACCGCTATCCTGCAGCGCTCAGTGGTGGTGAAGAGGCATCAGTCCTCATCGCTGGGCGCAGCTTGAAAGCCGAGATGTACGCGTACACAGGGCCTGGTGTACGCATACGGACGAGGCAACGAGTACGCGAGCAGCGCGTCTTGTTTCTAATCAGGGGCTCGGAAAGCACGTGGCGCCTCTCGCCGAAGGGTATTCAGCACTTGGAGGAAAGAGAGGGAGTTTACCAACGCCCGCTCAGCGCGTCGCTCGTGTATGTATGTACATTTGAATGAGTCTGTACCGCCTGTCAGAAGAAAAGTGGGAATAAAATAAAATGAGAAAAGAAAAGTGGGGAAAGGCGTTGTTGCCGCTGGTGCATGTCATTTTGTTGTCGCGCTATACCGCCAAGTAGAAGAGCACTTGCGTGCGTGGCTGGTCGGGGACAAACGGCGAAGTGTCGTACACACCGTCGCGCACGTTGTGTTTCAAGGTCTTTCCTTTATTTTTACGCTCCGTGCGTGCATAGGGTACCCGCAAGCTGCTTTGAACGCAACCGGCGAGATCGAGCAACAATTGTGTGCGAGTTGGCCAAGCAGGCAAGAGTGGCTCAAAGTTTTGCGCGTGCTATAAAGGCGAGGTCGCGAGGACCGGAGACAGCTGGCACTCGTCACTGTTTGCGACACTTTTGTTTTAACGCCGAGACGACGAAATTTAACGCCTTTTAGCTTCGAGGAGAGCCGGCGCCGAATGTTGCAAAACAACAAAAGTGTCCGTGCGTGTATTTGCCGGTTTGTGACAATGAAGTTGTTAGAATCCATCTCGTCATGCGCAGAACGGACGACGTTATAGCTTAAGATGACGCTATTGCAAGCTACGGGCAATTTTTTTTAAAATAAATTTTCGGGCTTTGTACGATTATTGATATGTGGGGTTTAACGATCCGAAACCACAACATGATTATGAGAGACGCTGTAGTGGATGGCTCCGGAAATTTCGACCTCCTGGGGTTCTTTAATCGTGCACCTATGTCTAAGCACACGGGCCTACAGCATTTTCGCCTTTATAAAAATGCAGCCACCGCCACCGGGATTTATCCCGCGACCTGCGAGTCAGCAACCGAGTACCTTAAATAGTCACTAGACCTACCGCGGTGGGGCGAGGCTTTACAAGTACCAACGAAAAAAAATAATAAAAGGGAGAAGGCATGCAGGTTAACCAAAAGCAAGTCCGGTTGGCTATCTTACGCTGATATGAACAAAAAAATGTAACAAAAAGAAGGACAGGAAATTAAGGAAATGGGCAGCAAATACGCTGACATGTATGCGAATGTTGCATTATATAACAGTCAAAGGCATTTGGATAGGCCCGTAGTCCTAATAAAGAAACACGATACGATTGCGAGGCGCGCCACGGCGGGGAACTCTGGATTATTTTGCTGTACCTACTTGAGTTCATTACCGTATATTCCGATGGCTTTCGATTCCGACGCCTCAAGAACAGATGCCGGAAGGTGTTCTTTATGAACGTATAGTTCACCACTGAACTGGGCTTTATTGAATTTGCACCAGGTATCAGCGTCCTTCGGGCAGAGGCCGTGGGATGGATTGGTATCCGTCGATGCCATGTGGAAATATGTGGCCCGGACATGCTTTAGAATGTCCTCTAAGCTGCCTATATTTCTTCTAATGTTTCTTCTAATGGATAAACCATAACAGTTTTGGAACTCTGCGAAAAATGCGCGCAACGCACGCAAACAACACCTGCAAAAAAAAAACGCCCGCGAATTACATTTACCTGCGGTTAAACATTGACTCGGCAGATAAAGCACTTGTTGCCACCAAATATCACTGCTACTAAACTTGTAGAAAAAAAATTAATTCCCTTCATTTCAGCGTGTTTTTACCTGCCCACGTGTGCACTCCGGTGAAGCGTACCTAAGGGGTGAGGAGCAGGCCACCGCATAGGTTTTGAAATATGTGATATTTAAACAGAAAAAAAGTAGCGCTAGAACAAACGAATGACTGATTCTGGTTCAGAAAAAGATTTCAGATTTCAAATCGCACAAAATAAACGTTTTTTTTTTTGCTATAGTTATGCTTACCCTGTCCCCTTAAACACGGTTGGTTAACAAATTAGCCATGTGTGTCGACTCAGTGTATTCCATTTTTATTTTATTTTTACCCATTCAAAGCGTTATTGCCGGGGCAAAGGAATTGACCCTGCGACCTCATCGGCGAAACGCTGCAGCCTCTAAGCCAGGCCGTACGTCAACCATGCCATCACGACCAATAGACGCTGCCTAATTAATCGCCTTCATCATTAGCGCGTACACCACCCACGTTTCGCACGGCCCAAAGTGGAAGCCCGGGCTGGACGTATACGCACGCCCCTCTGTTGTGCCCTCGCGTTACGCACGTATACGTTCCACCTTGCACCTCCGAGCAACGCCGCAGATCGTCATCACACGGTGGCGCGCGACGCGCTATGCACGGCGCTGCTACAGCCCGGGGGAGGGCAACCTTGTGGCAGAGGCTCGCTCGTCAATTGCATCTACGTGTGACCCGTGAAAGCGTGACAATAAGGGGGACGATTTGCCCCGCGGCGCCGCGCTTCTGAAGGGCCCCCGCTACTTGACCTTCCGTCGCCACGGACGTGTAGGCAGAGGGGAACCATTGGCAGCTGTCAGACGGAAGGAAATGGGCGGTGGATCTTGCCTTCGTCTCAAGCGGTTCTCTGGGGGGGCTGTCTCTCTTTACATTTCCTTATCCGCTCTCTTTCACCTCGCGTCATGACTATACGGCGTCGACAAGCAGCTCAGTCATTAGGCTATCGCCTTCAGGTGCGACTTGGGCTAGCTTCCCCTTTAAACGTCGCTTTTGCATCCGGAGTAGTGGAAGTGCAGTGGCTGAAGAAAGCGAAAGCAGCGCGGGAGGTCGACTTCATTTTACTTTCCGCTGAAGGGAAGCCGCACTAACGCAACGCCGTCGCCATCCCCGTTACTGACCGCGTGAGTGACACGCGTGTAAGAGCTATACCGCGAATTGGGTGGTCACGGCTTGCCGCGGTGCCCGCGTAAGGTGAGAACGGGTGCCTAATGAATTCTCGCTAGATAGCCTCTCAAAAAACCATTTGTCTATCAACTGCCGGAGAAACGCTTGCGTCACAGTATAGTTCCGACGCGCCTGTAAAGGTGCACAGCGCAACTGCCGGCGGATGTTTCTCCAAGTCCCGCTCTCGTAGTACACTTAGAAGTTGTAACTTTTGTCACGTGTTGCGACATTCGTGGCTGCTCGTTCCCGTCCGAATCTTGTTGTGCTTGTAGAAGCGCCGGAGATGCGGCCACCCTTGCATTGACTGTGATCCCAACGTGAAACTGGCCAGAATCACCACATGGGTCCAACGTATAGATATCTATGCTGTACACCGTGCCAGTGATGCAAGATGCGCGTCATCTAACGAGGGCATGTTCAGGCTCACAATCGGAACGCTTCCGCTTCATGCTGGCAGCCGGCCTCCGCTAGCGTCTGCTACGACCTCTGGATACATGATAACAGATGCCACAAGACAATGATTACATTCCCACGAAGCACAGGCCATACGGAACACTAATAATGCACATATATACGTATATTATTAAGAAGCATGCTTTCGGGTAAAGACGTCCTCGCAATAAAAATAAACGGCTTAATGTTGTGATGCTGTCTTACACTTCTTTCTTTGATTTTCCAGTTCTTTGGTATACGCAAGTTTTTCTTATATCCTTTCTTTTTTTCATTTTCGCCCATGTGTGGACGTTGAGTTCATGAGCGGATAGGACAGATTTTAATTTGTCATTTTACAAGAAACAGCGAGCTCCATTCTTAAGTGTGATGACGTTATTTCTTCAGGGCAACCACAGAACTTAAGACTATTATTCGGGTGGAAATAAACCAAACAGCATGACTATAGGTATCTCAGGGTCACTGGAGGACTTCCAGGACGACTTTGGGTAGTGAACAGCAGGTAAATTGAAAAATTAATGAGGCATATTTACATTTCCTGCTAGCCAACACGCAGATTAGATCATTATGATGCTCTGAGCACGATATTGCTGTTCCTTATACGTGAACGCAGGTCACCTGCGCCTGAATGCAAGATCTCTCGCGCAGTACCCAATTTATGCTGCAAAAGATCACGCTATCGAAATCACGCCACAGTTATTTATTACAGCGTCGTCTACTCTCAGTTCCTGAAAAAAAAAAAAACCCCTAGTCAATCGATCAATCATCCAACGTTTGGCTGGTCCAAAGCTTCGCTTGTGCACAACGAACGACGACATGCCGAAAAAGTTAACTCCGAAATGTGTTTCCTACATGGTCACATATTTTTAAGCGTTGCTCCGCGCACGCCACCACCCGCATGTTTAATGAGAAAATCTAGCCATTATCACATTTCATAATGCGTTATCGGGGTATCGCAGACGGAAAGCCTAAAACATCAACTCTTCCGGCGCCTCAAAGTTTGCAATAGCCATCAAGTATGCAGCCTCGCTTCCGCCGTTTGGGCACGGTGATGTGCAGCACTGTAAGTGTGATAAATATTATTTGTTTATCTTTCTTTTTTTCTTGTGATTTATGGTTCTCTTGAAGACAACGTGAAGAGAAAAAAATTAAGAGCCAAAGAATTATTTGTGTCAGTGACAGAAAACCCTCGCTTATGGAGCGGTGATATACAAACGCGTCGCGCTTAACTGCTACTACAAAGCAAATCGTGCCATCGTGAGTATATTGCGCACCTTGTCGGAAGCAAAAATAAAGAACTCATGACTGGAAACTATAAACATGAACAATATCAATATTGACAGCTACCGCAATACCGGTAATAAAAAGAGGGGGAAAGGGGAGGAAGAAGAGAATACTTTAGACAAAGCCATTATAGCACAAACAATTAGTCAATCCCTGTGGCATATTCTGCGGAAAAAGACAATCATGTTTCATGATGCGCCAGCCTTCCAGATAGCACCTCATGGAAGAGAGAGAGAGAAGGAATGTAGGAAAGGTAGGGAGGTTAACTAGACTATGCGTCCAGTTTGCTACCCTACACATGAGGAGGGGGAGAGGGGAGTAAAAGAGAGAGAGAAAGATAGACACATATCACATCACACACACAATGCCTAACCTCATGGAAAATTTATACTTTAGTGTACTAGGAGGAATAGAACAAGCCATTACATATCTGAAAAGGCTCAATTTCGAGAACACTGCATGCTATTCACTGGGTGTCTACTAGTGGCTGTACGTCGTGGGTAATGTTCTGTGTATCCGTACCGCAACACCTAGTACCATATACTATACTTAACAAAACTACCCCCGCTTAATCTGTGGTCTTCCGTATAGATTGCCTGCCTCCTTCTTTGTCTATACAAAAATAGAGGCAATGCGGGAGTTGGGGCCACACGTGTCAATTTCCTCGCAAACGGATGCAATGCTGCAACGCATCAAGGTCGAGATTGCCTGCTACCCGTGGCAACATCCTAAAAAAAAAAATGTCCTTACAAGTTTGACATGCGCAGTGGTCTAGTGGCTAAGGTACTCGGCTGCTGACCCGCAGGTCGCGGGTTCAAAACCCCGCTGCGGCGGCTGCATTTCCGATGGAGGCGGAAATGTTGTAGGCCCGTGTGCTCAGATTCGGGTGCACGTTAAAGAACCCCAGGTGGTCGAAATTTCCGGAGCCCTCCACTACGGCGTCTCTCATAATCATATGGTGGTTTTGGGACGTTAAACCCCACAAATCAATCAATCAATCAAGTTTGACATGACCAGGGCATTAGTCTTAAGCGAGCGTGGCCCAATCGAGCTTCCTGAAAACACAATCATTCGGCCGCAACGAAGCGCGTTTCTCAACGTGTCGACGAAAAAGCTTATCAAGCACTGCGTGACAGGCAGCGCACGAGAGGCTCAAGATATATCGTCGTCTCGCCATTGTCCTTGCGCTTAGATCGATTCCACGAAGAAGCGACATGATTAGTTGTGATTTCCCGCCGCCAGCGTTAGGACGCTTTTCGTACTACCTTACATTATTCGCAAGCCCAATCTGCATCAAAGCGAGCTGCGATTTTGACACCTTCCCGCGAAACGCTGCCAGGCTTGGGTTATACAGTCACATTACGCATTTGCGAACGGAGCCTTTTGTTCCGTCGTGAACGCGTGTCAAGGATCGAACACGCCTGTCGCGCAGTCGTCGCTTTCAGCCTTGAAAGCTGGCACACTTTCTCTTTTCTTACACGCAATAGTACTTTCTTTGTTCCTTTTTTTTTCTTTCGTTGTTTCTCTCTTTCTTCCGTTCTTTTTTTTCTTTCTTTCTTTCTTTCATTTCTTTGTTTCTTTTCTCTTTCGCACTCTTAAGAAACCACGTCATTGAGTGACTCCTTCCAGCTCCCGCTTTCTATCTTCGCAAACCTCGGCACTCACAAGTTTCGGCATTGCCGACTCGAACAAGAATGCATGGTAATTATGAGATGTAATTATGCAGATGTAGATCCGGTTGTCTACCCTGCGCGGGAGAAATGCACCGATGAAAAGAAAAAAAAAGAGTGGAACCGAGGATAAAGTATGAACAGTCGAGGAACATGAATTTTAGCTACTAGGCCAAGTGCCAAGGAGCGAAATTGCCGATTTTATCTTGGTTATTTCGATTCAAATACATAGCTAACGCACCCTTATCCCCTTACTACCAAATTCAAGAGTCGAGACTTCAATTTCTCAACCACTTTCACACTCAAGCCAATGCCGATTTCAATATACCTCACACAAATATCAGGGTATTTGCACAAGTGTGAATATATAGTAAGTCAACAGGAATCACTCAAAGTAAACCTCCCTGATGTCATTTCACCTATTTTTATCCTTCATTAGCTGTTTTCACATAGGGAAGGTTCTTGGCAAACTCAACTGGCACTGCAGAAGAATCGACATTTGGGCAAGCTATAATAATTGGGCGTCTTGAAATGGGCAGCGCAAGAAACAAGAACGCAAAACGTGCAGGCGTTGTGTGGTGTGCTGTACGTCTTTTTGTGTCATCGTTTTTTAGGAGCGAAGCTCCTTAAAGCGCGGGTATGTACTTCCTCGACGTATGTAGTTGCAGGCAGCCACCTCTAGTTTAGTTCTTGTAGTGTTCGCTAGATGGCGGTATTTATATGACGAAAAGATGCGAGATGGCCGTACTTAGAGTGTTCACTAGATGGATGGACAGACGGACGGGCGGACGGACAGGCAGACAGACAATTTACAGTTTACTGATAAAACCCTCCACTTCTTCGCCCCACTCATCATCATTCAATCCATAAATATGCTGCGATTTGTTTTTCTTGTTTTTTGCGCTACCCATTTCGTTGATTGATATGTGAAATTTAACGTCCCAAAACCACCATATGATTATGAGAGACGCCGTAGTGGAGGGCTCCGTAAATTTCGACCACCTGGGGTTCTCTAACGTACACCCAAATCTGAGCACACGGGCCTACAACATTTCCGCCTGCATCGGAAATGCGGCCGCCGCAGCCGGGATTCAATCCCGCGACCTGCGGGTCAGCAGCCGAGTACCTTAGCCATTATATAGACCACCGCGGTAGGGCGCGCTACCCATTTCAAGATGCTCAACCGGCGCTTTAAAAGGACGCAGACACTTAAAAATTACAAAGGAATACGATGCACAGAACAATTGTCGAGGTAAACTCGGGGGCAAGCACCGGGGTGCACAGCAACTATTACCGTTTACGGTACTATTTATCATTCACATTTGTGCATCCAGCGTACATTGCGCGCCCTATTCATCGTTTTCCAATGAACCTTCTCATATTGACACAACAGACAGTGATACCACTGATTGCCTTGCACGCAATTAATTTTACGAAAACCATGGAAGCTCCTTAAGACGCTACAGGACCTATAAAACATGGAACCTTAGACCATTTCCTATGTGTCTTGTATCCAACGCAAAAACCCTGCGTCATTAAAGGAGAGAACTGTATACGGCTCTCTTTGACCAAATTCGAAATGGTCAGCATGATTCCACACCGGACTTAATACATTATAATCTTATATGCAGCGAGTAATTATAACGGTGGCTATCAATGTTAAATATAGAACACTCCGAATTTGACTGAGAATGTAAGGTTATGATAACTACAATATTACCTGAAATGGCTCTGCACTGAAATACAGATCACATTTTACTTACTCGATGAAAGTGTACATCTAGGAGAGAGGTACTTTGGCGCTTGCTAAAGTACCTCCGTGATACCAGCTTGAATTGTGAACGGTGAATTCTGCGCGTCCATGCACTTCGAATTGCAGGCAACGAATTGCTGACTATACTGCGTTTGATTGGTGGCCTTAGGGCTGGTAATTATTGTTGGCAAAATTTGCAATGCTAATCCTCCTGCAGCAAAAAACTCCTCCCATATTGTCTTAAGACGAGAAAAAAAAGGAAGGGGTTAGCTTGTCCAGCCCGAACCTTTGTACCACCCAAGGTCTAGCCCCGCCATGGTGGTCTTGTGGCTAAGGTACTCGGCTGCTAACCCGCAGGTCGCGGGATCAAATCCCGGCTACGGCGGCTGCATTTCCGATGGAGGCGGAAATGTTGTAGGCACGTGTGCTCAGATTTGGGCGCGCGTTAAGGAACCCCAGGTGTTCGAAACTTCCGGAGCCCTCCACTACGGCGTCTCTCATAATCATATGGTGGTTTGGGGACGTTAAACGCCACATATCAATCAATCAATCAATCAAACCCAAGGCCTACACTTTCTTTCTGAGCCAACCGCTTGCGTTACGCTTCACGTTGTGAACCTCGCACGCACACACATGCTTCACCCTCGAAACCTAGGTGAAGAATCAATACGCATTGAAAAAAACAAACAAAAACGAACGGTTACCCGCAGTGATAACTTAGTGTCTTCGCCATCGCGCCGCATGAGCACGAGGTCGCAAGTTCGATCCCTACTACGGAAGCAATAGGCTTGCGCGATGTTCTCTATAACCAAGTTTCACCGGAGCCTTCCCCGACCACCGAGGCATCAGCGTAAGCTGTGTAGGTTCGCAATAGTTGTAAAATGAGAAGATCAGGGCCCCTATAAGAAGGGCTACCCGTTAATCCCTTTCTTTTCGAGGCAGACGTGCGAAGCAGACAGTTATCGGAGAGCAAAATGAGAGAGGCTCTCGCCCACCACTGTCGTCGAATACCTGAGTGTTCATAAACGACCGTAACTCCGCACTGCAGTGCAATGACAGGCCAGATTCAACTGAGTAAATAAATTGTATGGGGCAGACTTGGTACACACCTAACGTGCTTAGGAGCGCGAAAGCAGGATAGCAATGAGTAGAATGCGGGTGTAAAGTGCATCCCCATAAAAACGACCATTCTCACGCCTATTCAGACGTGCACAGCATGGTAAGACCTCCCATAGTCGGACACGCGACCTTTGCGTTCGCGGATAAATTAAGTGGTCTGCGAACACTGTCAGGCCGTACCCTTTTAACAGGTAAGGTAAAATTGATATTCTTCATTTTTATCCTCCTTGAAGTTCCCTTCCGAGTTCTGCAGCTAAAGCTGCAACCATCCGGACGCAAGAAAGCATGCGCGAACCAAAGAGCGGTGATGCGCATCAACACAAAGATATCAACGGAAACAAAAACACTCCGTCCTTGCACGCGAATTCCACGCACGCCTAACACACTTTTTTTTAAAACGCCGACCCATCGGCCACGGACAAGGAAGCGCACAAAAGTGAAAGTTGTTGTTGCTGCACTCACCGAAACACCTGGCGAGTCTCCAGGAGCAAGCTGTGCCCGTTCCTCATGTCGTCTCCGCGCCGGGGCAGGCCGCTCAACTTCCGCGAGTGGGGACACGAAGACCACGGTAGTGCCTTACTTTCTGGAGTGCGCCCGTAGAACCACAAACTGCACAAGTGGCCGCAGTTCCCTATTATCCCACAGGAACAACGGCGCGGCGCAGTCACTTCGTTCATCCACGTGCAGCGCCACAGTGGATGCCGGACAGAGATGCCAACTGCCCGCTACGTTTCTTGCTGCGTGTTTCTATAGTCTCGAGCTACCAGTCCCGAGGTCCCGCTTCAGTTGAGCCGCAGTGTTGTGGCGATGTGCGTGAGAAAGAGCAACGATATCTGCCGGCGCTGATTCGACGCCTCCAATGCGCACCGGCATCTGTCTATCCGGAGAAGGAGCTTGCAGAGCGCGAGACGCGCGTGGAGATGAGTGAGCTCCCGAGGAGACGGACGGCTCGGGTTATGGCGCGCATGTTTCTGTTTTCTTCTTGTCGCTTTCGCCGGCGTGGCCTCCCCGTTTGTTGTATTTCGAACGATGCCTTTCCCTCAAAACGTCGTTCGCGCTGGCGTCATTCTCCTTCTTTCCGCGCGCGCCGTTGATCTCCGCTTCAGACAATTTTCTTTTTTGTTTTTGCTTGGCGCTTCTTTCGTCTCGCCAAGCTTTGCGGTTCTCTTTCTCTTCCGTCAACCACCAACACCACCCATTTCGATCATCTCTCTCCTTATCTCTCTTTCTTTCACCAGCAACGCGAATTTCTTCTTTGTCAGTCTACAGCACGTGCAGAAAGTGTGACAGAACCAGGTGCAAAAAGAAAGGAAAGAAATGAGCATGTAGAGACATACATTCGTGCACGTAAATAGAAAGACGCTCATCTCTCTTGGCGGAGAAGGCGATGGATCACAAGTGGAGAGGAGGCAGAAGCCGCCGCCACAGGTGAAGGCGCGGTGCCCGCGGGACCTTGAAACGAACGGGGTGCCGCTGCAGCCTCTCGAGGCGAGGAGAAAGCGATGGAAAGGAGAAAACGCACGTCCCTCTCCTCCTCTTCTCTCAAAGGCGTCAGCCACCTCCTCCCTCGAGGAGGCCTAATCCGTGGATGCTATCGCGCGTCGTTGCGTCACGCCGGCCGCCTTCCGTAGTGCAGCAAAGATAGAAAGGGGGGGGGGGGGAGCCACTTTCGCTCTCAATTATCTTTTCATTGAGCGCCGACACATCACTTTCGACTCCATGTGTCCTCTCGATGCTTTTCAAGCGCGCCCTTTTCACAGCGTGTGCGTAGTCTCTTGCCGCATCTTTCGAAAAAGCGAGGTGTTTACGCGCGTGAGTGCCTCGGCTCAGCTGCCGGCAAGGGGCGCAGTTCTTCCGCTGAAAGTAGCTGGAGTGAAACATGCCCCTGCGAAAGTTTAAAGCGAAAGAGAAAGAGAAACGGAGACACTGGTGAGAAACGCGGCACAACACCACAAGGGAAGAAGAGCTGTGGTGGGACATGTTTGCTCATACTCGGGAACAAGCGAGCGCCGTTTGCGTTCGCGACTTTTCGTCATCCGCACCTGTCATCGTCTGCTGCAGCTTTCGGTCAAGGCCCTTCTCGGCGGCTGCGTGCGCATAGCATATAAAGGTTCGGGTGCTGACGCCCGAGAGGTGGTGCGTGCCCGGATGGTTGTGTGCACGATCCGTCGCGCTCAGCTCCGGCTCCAGCCGGCCGTGTTTGACGGCGCGCCCCACACGCGGCTCGCACACAGCGCGACTGTTCCGACACGGTCCGGTGGGCCGTTCCAGAGAGGAGACTCGCTCGACCCAAATAAAGGGCTGCTGCGGGGCGAAAGCGAGAGCTCGCGAGGTTATGCGATGACGGGCGTGTCGTGCTCACTTTCGCGAGAGCTTTGTTTCTCCGCAGGCAGAACGAACGCACTGAGTTAACAAAAGCTCAAGTGTTCTTATTGGAAATAAGTGCGGAGTCGACGGGGACATACCTTACAGAGCACACAAGAGCGAAGACTAATAAATACAAATTCGTTGAATCAATTAGGCGAGGACCGATACGGGATGAAGGAAGTCGGAGATTCCCAGCCGACTTTGCGAAGTTGTAGATGCCGGTGTGAACGGCGTTCCGCCAGCCCCGATGTCGCAAGCGTCCCGTCCATCACACAGCGTCATTCAGGAGGCTGTTTCACGCGAACGCCTGCGAGACAACATCCTCGAAACGGTCAAAAGGGTCATTTCGATTCTCTCATCAAACAGGAGGCACGCCGAGACGCCCGCGTAATATGAGCTGTGAGAAAAGATGAAGCTGGCTTGCGTTCGACTGAACACGTTGATCGCGCGTCCAACTCTCTCCTCGTGCCGATAAATTGGCAGTCATTATCGTTTACCGGAAGGACGCAGGGTGCAACATCCGCGCGCGCGCGGTCTTCGCGCCTCATAAAGTCTCGCTACAAAGGTTAGTATACGCATAAACACCATTCGAGTCTTTTTTCGAGGCCGGCACTCGATCTGTCCGAGACCTTCGATAGGCACAGTTTTATTTTAATGTTCTCGCCTTTTGTTTCTTCCTCCTGCTTCTTTCTCCTCACCATATTCCTCTCCTCCCCACCTTTCGGTGAATTGTTTCGAATTATTGGGAAAACGCAGCCGTAATATTTAACTCGAAAGGCCGAGTGAGCGACCACCGGTGAGTCAGTGCTGTGGTTTTTACCCTTGACGACTGGCCACTTCCTCCGGCAAGGCGCCAGACCGTTACGGGCATTCGCGGTGCGCTTCCTTGCGCGCGCTCAGTGCCACTCGCCTTTGTGCTCACCCAGCTTGGTCGACAGTAGTTATGAAAAAACAACAACAGAGCAAGGTACGAAGAGCTCGACATGGTCTTAGTTGTATATAGCTGCGTATTGTTTTTCTTTCCACTAACACACGTAACAGCGCCTGCCACAGGGCAATTTAAATATGAAGTAACAATGAGAACGGTAGCGACAAAATATGCAAATGATGGTTCGCGCAGGGTAGTCTTCAGAACTATACCGCAAGGTCTTTGCGCCGGAGGAGTGCGCTCGAACCTACTCGACAAACGAGCGAGCCTTTCTTTTTTTTTTTTAAGGCCGGCCTTTCCTCATCGACGCTGATGACCGCTCGTTAGGCGCTAAAGGCCATGACAGCCGCGGCGAGGAAACCGTTTGCGAAAGTGGGAGGACGTCCTCCGCGGACAATGGGGAGGTGCTGAGCTGCTGTAAACTGCAGCAGGAATAGCAGCATGTCACCGACGAGACGCAGACGTTCAGACTATTCAGCGTCCTGGGCGCTAGAACGACTGACCAATGTTCAGGCGAAACCTGAAATTGAAGATGAATGCACGCCTGAAGGCGTCATTGTTGTCTTTTTTTCTTGTAGTCGCGCAAAGAACCATGGTTAATTAGGCTGATAAATCCAGTCAGTTGCTTGCTGTATGGCCCTTTGCTTTTTATAATATTTCAGTGTTACTCATCAAGTTAAAGTATGGAGGGTAGTGGCATAGCATAAGCAGATGACAGACAACAGCATGGGTTACGAACGGAATTCAATAGTTGATATTCAACGTAGCTACTGGGAACAAGAACTGTAGTTCGAAAGGTCAGATAATGCGTGACCGTGATAACAACAATCATCGTCATTCATTCATTCATTTATTCATAATTAATTCATTCATTCGTCGTTAAGAAAGAGAGAGAGAGAGAAATAAATAAAAGGAAGAGACAGGGAGGTTAACCTAGACGAACTGGTTTACTACCCTGTACGGGGGTGGGGAAAGGGTCGGAAAGAGGATAGATATAGAGAGATATAAAATAAATTAGAAAAAAAACCACATGCGCACACTTTCAGGGAGTTCCGATCACAGTCGTTTGGACAGGCCGATTGAACGCAAGAAGCGCGGGAGCGCCTTCACAGCCTTCTTCTGCGACATGAAGTCCTGTCGGCAGCGCAGGATTATTTCTTCCGAAAGAGGCTGGTTGTCCAGTTCATCTAGTGCCTTGCAGAGTGACTGTCTCTGTGAGCAGTATTGTGGGCATTCACGCAGAATGTGCCAAGTCGTTTCATCACTGCCACAATGGTCGCATGCAGCAGGGTCAGCCATTCCTATGCGGAACGCGTATACGCATTGGTAAATGCGACGCCCAACCATAATCTGCACAGCATAGTAGCGTCTCGTCGGCGTAATTCCGGAGGAATTCGAAGACTAAGAGTTGGGTCTAAGGTACATAATCGTGCGTGGGTGAAATGTGACTCGTTCTATTACGACGTGGTGCACTTGCGAGCAAGCATGCGTAGTTTCCGTGCAGCGTCATTTCTGGAGGGCGGAATCAATATTTGATCGCTTTCAGTATGGGAAGAACGGGCAGCTCAATCGGCCCGTTCATTGCAAATTATTCCACAATGACTTGGAAGCCATTGAAAGGCTATTTCTTGTCTTTTTTCAATGAAATGGTGAGTCTTTTCTGCAATCTCGAATACCAGTTGTTCGTATGGGCCGCGGCGTAAAGGTGGTAGAAGGGATCACAGTGCCGCCTTTGAGTCACTAAAAAGTGTAAATTTTTGTGGCTGCTGATCGTTGATGAATTGCGATGTGGCACGAAGAGCTGCGAGCTCTGCTCCCGTTGATGTCGTAAGGTTGGAGGTCTTGAATTTTCTTGTCGTGTCTTTTATCGGTATAACAAATGATGCCGTTGAACTCTTCTGTAAAACAGAGCCGTCGGTGTATACGTGTATACAGCCTTGATACGTCTCGTATAACAAGAGCAGAGCGAGCTGTCTAAGAGCAAGTGACGACATATGTGCTTTTTTCTGGATGCCAGGTATAGTTAGCCTGATGTTAGCCTGAGTTAGGCACCAGGGAGGAGTCGAAGGCCTGGCGGCAGGTGTGAAGCATGTTGGCAAAGAATCGCGATATGTGGTGACCGTTTGGCAAAATGATGAACGTGGTCTGTCTGCTGGTAAAGAGGCTATAGGTGGTGGCAGGGTGTCCGAGCAATAAGCCTTATGTGTCCTGAGTGCCTCAACGTCGATATGTGTCGCGAGGAGGTGGTCACCGGCGATAGCTATAGTAACCATCGTCGACGCACTACGAGGCAAGCCGAGGCAAATCCGAAGTGCCTGGGACTGAACACTCTGTAGCGTTCGAAGGCTTGTTTTGCTTGCATTGGTCAATGCCGGTAAACAGTACCGCAGGAAACCAAGAAAGAGTACTCTGTACAGCTGTAGCATTGCACTGGGAGACATTCCCCGAGTCTTCCCTGCAAAGAACTTCAGTATATTACAGATGTCCATTAATCGTTTCTTCATGTACGAAACGTGATCGCTCCATGATAGATTCCTGTCAATTATGACGCCCAGAAACTTGTGCGATCAAAGTACAGTTTGACCATTGATGCTTATAGCGTACTTATCCATAGGCTTTCGTGTAAAAGCTACGAGGGCACATTTTTCGGCAGAAATTTCGAAGCCTCGATTTCGGAGGTAGCGTAATGTTTCAGTGGCAGCTTTTTGAATTCTCCCTCGTAACTGCAGGCGTGTTACAGCCGATGTCCAAATGCAAATATCATCTGCGTACATTGATAGCCTGACCGTGCTTGGCAGATGCTCAGTGAGAGCAATTAACGTAAGATTGAACAGCACAGGGCTGAGTACGCCACCCTGTGGGACGCCACGGTGGCTGTAATGTGGAGAGGTTGGACCGTCTTCAGTGCTCACAAAGAAGGATCGCATTGACAAATAACTACATATCCAGCGATACATCCGACCACCTACTCCTATATCTTCGAGAGCGGTGAGAACAGCTTCATGCGTAACGTTGTCATACGCCCCTTTGACGTCTAGGAACAAAGATGCGCACAGACGCTTACGGCCTTTCTCTTGTGGGACATAAGTGACCAGGTCGACTACGTTGTATATCAATGCTCGACTACGCCGAAATCCTGCCATTGCATCTGGGTAGATTTTGTTACACTCCAAGAACCACTCCAGGCGTCACAGGATCATCCTCTCCATAACTTTGCCTACACAACTGGCCAATGCGATCGGACGATAAGATGAGAGCTCCAACGGTGACTTGCCTGGCTTCAGAAGTGGAACTTGTCTTCCAGCTTGTCGGGAGCGTTCCATCTTGCCAGGATTTGTTGTACAACTCCAAAAGGAGGATTCTCGCGCGTTCACCCAGATGACACAAGGCCCTATAAGAAATTCTATCGGGCCCTGGTGTCGACGTGCGTCCACACAAAGCTAGTGCTGCTCTGAGCTCCACGATGGAAAAAGGCATATCCATGCGGGAATCCAGTGTTTGTGGACAGTTAGTCGAGGGCAATAGGCTATTGGGCACTGCGAGTGGCCCAGATACTCTGGCACAGAAATTCGCCAAACAACATCCTTCAGTGTTCTTTGACTTGAAGTATGCAAAACAGCGGCTTATAGTATTTTTGCGCTCTGCGCTTCTAACAATACCAGAACTCTGAGAGCACTTGAACTTCTCGTTCAAGAATAGAACGCGATAGCGTGTTTGTTACAACCTCTCCGCAATGTCTCGTCATTCGCCATTCAGGCTTCACTTCTCGGAGAGCAGCTCAACGTCTGTGCACAACAGTGGTCTCTTAAACTACACTAAAATGCGTACATCTCCGACGACAGTGCAGCTCTGGCCGACTGGGTTGGTCCTACGCCACCTCCTGACGCCGGTCCCCGACTACGACGACAGCGTAGCTCTGGCCGACTGGATTAGCCCTGCGCCACCTCCTGACGCCCACAAGAGCTCTCGACGAGTGGTGCCCATCCTCGGATTCCTGCAACCGTGTTCTCTTTCCTATCTTCTCTTTACTTCTGTCGCTCGCTGTCCCTGCGCCTCGCTCTCTCTTTCCTCTCTATCTCTCTACCTTTTAATCCTATCCTTTTAATCCCTCCTTACCCCCATTCCTTGTGAGCTACTGTTGATGTGTCACACCTGATGCAGACAGTTACGGGGCTCACTTTTTCTGTTCTTTCCTTTTAAGAACCACATAAAAAAAGCGAAGAGCCCACTTTGCCATAATTCCTCCATCATTCTTCGAAGCCCACCGCGGTGGGCTTCGAACACGAACACGAGTAACACGAGTTCAGCCGCGCTTGCAATATATTGGGTCAATTTCTTGCAGCTCACGTCGACTCGTTGGCTAAATGCGGGTGTCAGGCGAACGCCAACCGACATATTCGGCTGAATGGGCAACGACTCATTATTCTTTTGTCTGTCACAGGTATCTGTCACAGGTACCCCTCTCAGAGAAGGCAATTCGCGAGTTCGAAACGACGTCGTATTCGAGTGTATGTAACTGTAATTTACAATTCCTCGTGTCTGGAGCCCCACTATTCCTTAGCGTCCATAAAAAGGTGACAACGCATATTTATGTGACTGCGGACTGTTATGTGCACAATTGTGTGACTGCTTACTGTATGCATCGGTTGCCCTCCACATTCTTAACGTCACCGTATATAACGATGTTCAAAAGGCTTCCATTCGCTAATAGCAACACAGTGCTGCGCGAATAGATTTACAGCGAAACTACAGCGCGTAAGTGCAGTGAAAACGGATGCAATCCTTTCCAGGGACATCTGTTTCTTTTCCTTTATTGTGAATTTTGTTGCCCTTTGGAATCGTTGTTTTGGAATCTCATGTCCTAACTGTTATACTAAATTGTCACAATTTTTTTCTTTTTCGCGTGTCTAGTTTGCCTTTCGCTTCCTTTCCCGTCTTTCTTCCCCTTTCTGCTTTTCTTTGGTGCAGGGTAGCGAAACGGATGCTCCAAGTTCTGGTTAACCTCCCTGCCTTTCGCTTATTTTATTGTCTCTCTGTATATAATATTGTATGCGCTACGGACTTGTTACGCTTGGACACTTGGACTCTACGTGAGCTTTGCTATACTATCGGCACCCCAAAGGGATAAGGAGTAGCCGGCGTCCCGTTTGTGTGCCAACATCTCCCTAAATTACGCCAATAAAAAAAGAAAAAAAAGGTGTCCTTGAGCCACATTACGGTAGACTTCACAAAAAACTGAGGTGGTATTGATGGCATTCATGCTTTTTCAGCCTTTCCGTAATCTCTACCGATTTATTTTTCATTAAGATGCCATTCTAAATTTCAAGTAGCGATTTTTTTTCTTCTTGCTTATGAGGGCAACTACTTTTTGATATATTTTTGTGTTAGCGCTCTTTCGTTACACGTGTTCGTTCTTTCTTTTTTACATTTATGGTAATATATATCCTCTAGAATCAGCTTGCACAAGTGTTTGAGGACAATATGATTATAAATGTCCCGTCTGCTATCCAAAACCAGCAAACACAGGCTTATTTTGATTTATTAAAACTTTATACCTTACACACGTTTTCTTTATTGTCTAGTGGCTAAGGTACTCGGCTGCTGACCCGCAGGTCGCGAGTTCGAATTCCGGCTGCGGCGGCTGCATTTCCGATGGAGGCGGAAATGGTGTAGGCACGTGTGCTCAGATTTGGGCGCACGTTAAAGAACCCCAGGTGGTCGAAATTTCCGAAGCCCTCCACTACGGCGTCTCTCATAATCATAAGGTGGTTTTGGGACGTTAAACCCCACATATCAATCAATAAATCAACGTTTTCTTTATTGTAAGAGAACTTATACTATAATAGCTTGGCAGGTGAAGTATCGCGACGGTAAGCTCGAGGATGCGGTCTGGAATACTTGCCTCAGCGACAGCGATTCGGTCTGGAAGAAATGCCGGAACACCAGAACGTGTGAACGGGAAACAAACGCAGGATGTAACGATTAGTCGGGAGGCTTTTCTACCCGAGCGTGCCTCAAAATATATTGTCGTATTGACACGTGAAATTTCCATAATCCTTTCTTTTTTGTTGGAGCTTTCATTGTTAGAGTACGACGCCGAAACGAACCAACCCTATATGCCGCCCGTAATAGACTGTACATGCGCGATGTAAAGGGCGCGCCCTTTTCCTGTTCTCGGGGCTTTTTAGTGCACTAAACGTATGACTCAAAAACAAGCGTATCAGTTCTGAAGAAAAGACATTAGTGGATTCTTCGGATGGCATCGCGGGGTTCTTGTCTACATAGATTGTGTCCGTCCTTCCTGTTTTATTATGTTCAGCCTTTACATCCGACACCCGCTTACAAGGAAAAAGTAAAATGCGTTTCTCTAGCTTTACAGCCCCGAGTGCAACGAAAGAGCAACAAATTTCACGATAAAGGAAACGAAACAGATGACCCTGGAAAAAAATTTCATCCTTTTCCACTGCACTTACGCGCGTTAGTTCAACTGTACATTCATTCGCACAGCACTTTGCTGTTATTAGCGAAGGGAGGCCTTTCGAACGGTGTTATTGCGCGACGCATTTGGCTCTTCGCGCCACCGGGTAACAGTCAGCGAGGAAGTGGTAACGAATGAATAAATAAAGCGTTCCGCTAACGAGGTCACACTATCACTCACCCATCCGTCGCCGCTGCGTCGCTTACAAACAGCGACGACGCCTCGGCGCCCCCCCCCCCCCCCTTCCAATCTCCCCGTCCATACACATACACACGCTAACCTATTGCACGTCCCCGCATTACACGCGAGGTGTAGCGTGCGATGCCGCGCGAGTGGCATATCACACGTGTTTTTCTTTTCTTTTCTTTTCTTCGCGCGTCCTCAACGCAACGCAATATGTATGCTACGAGGCACGCTGCGTGTTGACCATGAATCGGCTTTATATGCACGCTGCTGCAGCTGCTAACCTCGATGTAGACGTATACAGATGAACGTATATACGGTATGCAGCCGTGGCAGTGATGACACAATCCTCCCGAGGACGTGTGTTCATGAATATATAGCCGGCGCGTTTTTAATTCTGAAAATGTCCTCTCGTCCCCCGATAACAACGGACGCTGCGGGTAAGAAAAGGTTAAATATGTTAATAAATGCACAAATAAAGGCGCGTGGATGAATCTGGTGAGAACTCATTGGACCCGAAAGGCGCTTTCATTAAGAAAGCCAATGGCCTCTCCCGGTTACATGTGCTTGCTTTGTCAACATTTTTTGGTTCGTATATGTCATCGTGTGCATGACCTATTTTACGCCATTTTCACCTCGCGGTTTTTTTTCGTTGCCATTTCGGTGCCCTGCGTTTAGAAAACAGCCCTAAACAAATTTATTGGTCTTATAGATACGGTCATATACTTTCTCGTTCACGCCCACACATTGCGAAGCATAGGCCTTCCCAAAGACGCCACAAAAGCCACTGTACTGTGTCGGCTGCAAAGGCGCATCCAGAAGAAGAAAAAAAAACTCTTTTCGGTGGGGGGGGGGGCGAAGTGCGGCACCCCTTAATATGGTAATTTTAGTCTCTTTATGACGTGGCGAAAAAACATTCCAGGTGGGGGGAAGGGGGGGAGGGCACGGGCCTGGTTGCCCATTTCTTAGCTACGCCACTAGTCGGCTGGGTCGTCACCAACTCTTCTGATCTTTCCCTATTTCACGCTGCATGTCTCTTTTTCATGTAGGGGGTAGCCAACCAGAGATTTTGCCTGTTTAACCTCACTGTCTTGCCCTTACCTGTCTCTCTATCTGTCATTCTAGTGGCGTTCCACTGAGTATACGATTCACACAACTTTCCCACCCGGCGTTTACACTTAACCTCCAATGGTATTTTCCTCAACAGTGTTTTTCTTCAAGAGGATACTACTTTCTCGCTCTCTCTATTTCTCTTCGAGCTATAAATACACAGTCGATCCAATCTCGTCATAACTAAGTAGCACTGAAACCATAAAATAGTTCGTTATATCTGATCTTCGTTGTAACAGCAGAGATAGCAATCGGCGCTAGGAAATGGACAACCTGGCTCGCGCGAAAACCTATGATTACGACTAGACAAAAACTTGACAAACATCTACCTCCATGTCTCCGGTCGTCACAGAATTATAGCACGATTACAATTGCGTAGGCGAATGTGCGCATGCGAAGTGAGGTAGGCAATGTGTGAGGAGACAACGCCTATTTCCGCCCTGGCATAAATGTCGGCGATCCGTGGCTATGTTACCTAATTCGCTAGCCGCACCATCACTATAGATGGAGCCACTCTCGACTGTGTGTGCTTGGTGAGACACGCTGTGGTGCTGCCGAGAGTTTGCTCAATCACTATATACGCTGCAGAACTGAATTACCCTTAGATATATAATAAAGCCGAGGCTTGCAAGGTCGTATCCGCGGTCAATAACTGCAATCGCTTCCTTGCTTTTATTCTTTTGTTTTTGTAAGTCTTGCCAGCACACAATATCATCACCGTTCTCTCGGCCGGTACTCAGGTCAACAGTGCTATTGGCTGCCAGGTATAAATAACGCTGTGAGAAAAATATTGGCCACCGTGGCTAGCAATGACCACTTTTTGAAAACACATCCCAGAGTCAGTACTGGGAGCTATAATGCGAGCCGGCGTTAAAGCAGCCCGCATGTATGTACCGTGTCTGCTCATAAATTAATTGACCTTATTCCTATCGCAAGTTTTTTTCCACTAAATAAATTTCACAGTGGGATTGTCAGAAATGACGCAGTAGTCTTTCCGTGACGGCCTCTTACAAGAGCATACACACAGTTGCTGCGTTGTGCAACGAACGCAATCTCATGAAGGTCTTGCCTATTTTGCAGAACTAAACCAGTTTTACCGTTCAGCCAAGTTCACAAATTACAAGGATATGTTCATGAACAACGAAGTCTAACGAATTCGAGGTGTTTCACGAAGTACACCTGTTCAGCGGAATCTCAGTCCTGCAGCAAAATCTCCAAAAAAAATGTCTAATGGTTTTCTCGGCGTCATACATCCCAGAAGTAGTACTCTTGCACAAGGCAAGGTTGTAGACTTTGATCGCTCATGAAGCAGCACAGTGCGAGATTTCCCGGTGCATTAGCTATGTTATTATTGTTCATGACAGTGTTGTCAAATACACTGATTTTTCGGGAGGTCTATTTTTATTTTAGAATTTTGGTGGTCCAGAGATTAAACCAGCTTAGCCAGATTGCTTTTCTGATCAGTCATTATACTTGAAGAACCATAATGAACGCAAGTAATGTGCGTTGGGGTGCTAGTTGGCACGACATTGAAAGTTAAATAAAAGTGCGCGCGCGATGGAACACGAGCAGAAGTTGACGAGATGCCCTGTCAATTTATTCTGTTTGTGTTCCGTCACCCACGCTGTTTTATTGCAGTTTTCACTACTATAATACCAGTTATATCATTTATATTGCCGCGCGCTTGATCTGCCAGCGCAAAAGAGGCAGACGAAGTGGCAGTTCCCCTCGTGCCATTGTTCTGTTTTTGGCTGCGCTGAGCCGACCGCTCTTCGGACTTTTGTGAGGACGCCTTAAAAACGTCTCCTGTCTCTTTAACGTGACATTCTAATGGTGGAGGTGCGGGGTAATCTCACCTATGCAACAGACTCCTTCTAGCAGCCGGAACGTGACCCAAAACCCAGAGCTTACGCCGGTACACCGTTTCAGTCGGAGGATTCGAGGACTGTCCCCCGAGTTTGTGCCTCACAGTACAAGTACGTCGACTGGTATGGAGAATACTGTTGCTGTCACCGCTTCCCCTACCGCTGGAGCCGCCGCTGCTCCAACCGCTGCACCCGCAGCTGCACCCACTCATTACACGCTACAAAAACCACGTGTTCCGAGTCCCTTTCGTGGTGGCCTCTATGAAGATGTGGAAGATTGGCTGGCTGAGTACGAGTACGTAGCGGATTTCAACGGGTGGGACGAAGTAGCGAAGCTCAAGAATGTGTACTTTAGTCTTCTGGATGGTGCTCGCACATGGTTCCAGAACCGCAAGGGCCTCCTAACGTCGTGGCATGAGTTCTGTCACAGGCTCCGCGAAACGTACTCGAGTCTCGATCGTCGAGAGCGCGCTGAAAGGGCCCTCCAGTCCCGCATGCAGATGCCTAATGAAGGTGTGGCTACATACGTGGAGGATATGGTTCATCTGTTCACTCGCGCCGATCCAACCATGCCGGAAGACAAGAAGCTGCGACACTTGATGCGAGGTGTGAAAGAGCAGCTCTTCGCTGGACTCATTCGTAGTCCGCCTAGAACGGTCGCGGAGTTCCTCACTGAAGCCGTCGCCATGGAAAAGGCGCTGCAGCAGCGGAACCAGTACGATCGGCAAGTGAATGCTACCTATACCACCGGGCTAGGCTCGTTCCCGACCGACGTGGGAGCGCTTCGCGAGCTGATACGTTCGGTTGTTCGCGACGAGCTACAACAGCTGCAACAGCTGAACCAGGCGCAGCAGCAGCCTTCCACGAATTGCATCGCCACCATCATACGTGACGAAGTTCAGCATGCGCTCGGCACACCTCGCCGCGAGACACCAACGCAGGTTGCTGCACCACTTCAGGCGTTCGCAACTTCAAGTGAACCTCTAGGGGTGACCTACGCAGACGTATTGAGACGCACCGTTCCGTCGTCCACGACACCATCCCCAGTGAGTGGTTTCCAGCGCACCACTTATACCGACACGTTCGAACACAACGCACCTGCACCAGTCCCACTACCAGCCGCAACCCCGTACGCCACACTGCAGTCCGCACAGGTGGTCCCTTATTTTGCAGACACTCGACCCGTCATGCGTAAATCCGACATATGGCGCATGCCCGACCGACGACCGCTTTGCTACCACTGCGGTGAAGCGGGTCACCTCTACCGAGACTGCCAGTACCGCCGACTTGGGCTGCAGGGTTTTCCTGCCAATTCACCCCGCCCCCGGTTTGGACAGAGACCACCAGAAATTGAAGATTTTATCGCTCGGCAGAACGTCCCACTCAGGCGTCAGTCGCGCTCACCGTCACCGCGGTCGTCATCTTATTCAGGCAACGGAAATCGAAGGCCGCAAGGACGGTCTCCGAGCCCTCGCCTGGAAAACTAACGCCAGCGACCTTTCGAGGCGAGGCCGCTGATTCTCGACGTGATGAAGACCTCGCCCTCCAATCGACGCGACATCGGACCAACGGAAATTCGACTACGCCGGCGCCTGTATCCCAGCTGAGCGACTTTTCAATGGACATACCTGTGCTGCTCGACGGTCGCAATTTAACTGCCTTAATAGACACTGGTGCTGACTACTCGATTATTAGCGGACAATTGGCACGTACCTTGAAGAAAGTGATAATGCCTTGGACAGGATCGCATGTACGTACAGCTGGCGGACATGTTGTAACGCCGGTTGGTTTGTGCACGTCCAGGCTACAAATACGAGGCTGCACGTTTTTGGTCAGCTCCATCGTGCTACGTGACTGCTCCCGCGAATTAATTCTCGGCCTCGATTTTCTTCGGGAATATGGCGCCGTAATCGACCTACGGCGACGCTGCATTTCCTTTTCGACAGTCAACGCTACGTCAAGGGACTCCAACCGCCGTACAACCGCCCTCCGTGTTTCCGACGACAGTGTCACAATACCACCTCGTGCAAGTATCCTAATTCAGGTGACTTCCGAAGGAACCAGTGACGGTGAAACAGTGGCAGAGTGCAACGTCTCCCTGCTGCTGGCGCTTGGAATTTCTGTGGCACGAGGCATCATTGACATTCGGAACGGTACAGCCGAGGTCATGATTACAAATTTCACCAATGAGCATCGTCACCTTTTCCGGGGCACTGCGGTCGCCTACGCTGAAGCCTTGGAGGACGTCATTGAGTGTTTTGCCTGTGAAGACAGTAGCCGCAATGGACAAACCGTAATAGATGTTGACATGAACAGTGCACTGCCAGAAGAGAACCAGAGGGCCTTGCGAGAGCTATTGTTTGAATTCAGGGCGTGCTTTGCTCAGTCGTCTAAAGTGAGTCAGACGCCAATTACACAGCACAGGATAATCACTTACGACGACGCAAGACCTATTCACCAACAGCCATACCGCGTCTCGCCGACAGAACGCGCAGCTATCAAGCAGCAAGTGAAAGAAATGATCGACGACGGCGTTATCCAGCCTTCGAACAGTCCCTGGTCCTCACCGGTCGTTCTGGTTAAGAAGAAGGACGGTACGCTTCGCTTCTGTGTAGATTACAGAAAGCTCAACAACGTCACAAAAAAAGATGTTTATCCGCTGCCGCGTATTGATGACTCGCTTGACCGACTACGACGAGCGAAGTATTTTTCTTCCCTGGATTTAAAGAGTGGCTACTGGCAAATTGAGGTTGATGAGCGCGACCGCAAAAAAACCGCCTTTGTCACGCCGGATGGCCTCTACGAATTTCGGGTGCTACCGTTCGGACTCTGCTCTGCGCCAGCTACCTTCCAACGCATGATGGACACTGTGTTGACTGACTTAAAATGGCAAAGCTGCCTTGTGTAGTTGGATGATGTGGTCGTGTTTTCAACCAGCTTCTCCGAACATCTGAAGCGACTACGACAAGTACTTGAGGCGATTCGGACGGCTAACCTTACGTTAAAGCCGCAAAAATGCCATTTCGGTTACGAAGAACTAAAGTTCCTTGGACATGTCGTAAGCGCAGAAGGCGTCCGTCCTGACCCTGAGAAAACCGCCGCTGTCGCAGCCTTCCCGACTCCTGCCGATAAGAAAAGTGTGCGGCGGTTTCTTGGTCTATGCGCGTACTACCGGCGCTTTATAGGCAATTTTTCGAAAATTGCCGAACCATTAACTAGACTCACTAGAGACGATACGCCGTTCGTTTGGAGTGCTGAACAAGAATCAGCATTCACAGAGCTTCGGCTTCGCCTGGCATCACCACCTGTTCTTGGACATTTCGACGAGGAAGCCGAAACAGAAATTCATACCGACGCCAGTAACGTCGGTCTGGGCGCGGTACTCGTCCAACGGCAGGAGGGAATTGAAAAGGTTATCGCCTACGCAAGCCGAACCCTAACACGCCCGGAGTCAAACTACAGTACCACGGAGAAGGAGTGCCTTGCTGTCGTGTGGGCAATTGCTAAGTTTCGACCTTACCTTTACGGCCGTCCATTCAGAGTAGTGACGGATCATCACTCGCTGTGCTGGCTTGCGAACCTCAGAGACCCCTCCGGACGACTGGCAAGGTGGAGCCTACGTCTGCAGGAGTACGACGTCACTATCGTGTACAAGTCCGGTCGTGCACACGAAGATGCGGACACGTTGTCACGCGCGCCAGTTGAGTCTGCCGCTCAGAGCTTCGAAGAGGACTGCCCTTTCCTTGGCTCCGTAAGCGTAACAGACTTGGCTTTACGGCAGCGAGCAGATGCTCAATTGCGACCTATCATTGAACATCTAGAGGGCCGCAACGTATCACTGCCCCAGCATATAACTCGCGGATTGTCATCCTTCTGCTTACGACAGGGCGTGTTGTACAAGAAGAACGCAGCCGCCAGCAACAAAACTTACCTGTTGGTCGTCCCCGCAGAGCTGCGTGAGGAAATTCTATTTGCCTGCCACAACGAGCCTCCATCGGGCCATCTGGGCATCACCCGAACCATCGCTAGGGTACGAAAGTCTTACTACTGGCCGAAACTTGCCGCTTGCGTTAAACAGTACGTTCAAGCCTGCCGCGAATGCCAGCGCCGAAAATCCCCATCTGTTAAGCCTGCGGGATTACTTCACCCTATCGAGCCACCCAGAACACCCTTCGATCAAGTCGGCATGGACCTCCTGGGTCCGTTTCCCTTGTCATCTTCCGGCAACAAGTGGATAATCGTCGCTACAGATTATCTAACCCGCTATGCTGAAACTAAGGCGCTTCCTAAAAGCACGGCTTGTGAAGTTGCTCAGTTTTTCATCGAGAGAATTGTATTACGCCACGGTGCTCCATCCTGTGTCATCACAGACCGAGGAACAGCGTTTACAGCAAGGCTCCTTGAACAAGTTTTTCAGTTAAGTTACTCCACGCATCGCAAGACAACAGCGTATCACCCTCAGACAAATGGACTGACCGAGCGGCTTAACAAAACGATGACTGATATGCTGTCTATGTACATAGACGTACAGCACAAGACGTGGGATGAAATACTGCCTTACGTAACATTCGCGTATAATACCGCTACGCAAGAGACCACACGATTCACTCCGTTTCGTCTTCTATACGGTCGGGACGTTCAGACGATGTTGGACGCAATGCTCCCATGCGACATTGACAACATCGAGAATCTCGACGAAGATGCTGAGTGTTTCGTGCAACGAGCCGAGGAAGCACGTCAACTAGCCCGCGTAAACATCAAGAAACAACAAGGCGTCGATGCACAGCGCTACAACCGCTGCCACAGACAAGTCGATTATAAACCAGGTGACCAGGTGTTGGTTTGGACCCCTGTGCGCTGCAAAGGTCTCTCTGAGAAGCTTCTCAGTCGGTATTTTGGCCCGTACAAAGTGCTACGACAAGTGAGCGACGTCAATTACGAAGTCCTTCCGGACGGAAGCCAACCACCCCGACGCCGACAGCTACGACCCGAGATTGTGCACGTGGTGCGGTTAAAACCGTACCACACACTGTGACAATGTTTTTTTTTTTACGATACACGCTTCGTTTAGCATCGAGGCGATGCTCTTCAGGGAGGAGGGGCAGTGCCGCGCGCTTGATCTGCCAGCGCAAAAGAGGCAGACGAAGTGGCAGTTCCCCTCGTGCCATTGTTCTGTTTTTGGCTGCGCTGAGCCGACCGCTCTTCGGACTTTTGTGAGGACGCCTTAAAAACGTCTCCTGTCTCTTTAACGTGACAATATTGATATGCGAACTGCTGGTACTTCTATCGCATTACTTTTTGCTGCTAATACTACAAAACTTTTTTTTTTTGCGAATCTCTAGTACCACAGTTCTTTATTTATTTTAGCGTCACCACAAGTCATACTACAGGTCCATTTCGGGACCCATGTCTACACTAATAAAGAGTCAATGTATCTATTGCATTACTTTTTGTTGCTAATACTACAAAACTATTTTTGCGAATCTCTAGTACCACAGTTCTTTATTTATTTTAGCGTCACCACAAGTCATACTACAGGTCCATTTCGGGACCCGTGTCTACACTAATAAAGAGTCAAGGTATATAGCTACGAACTACCTGTTCTAAAAGTCTGAAGGAAGTAAGGATCTGACCAGCCTACGCCTTCATGCATCGTTGGAAATAGTTGCCTAAAAGCAGGGGCGGGGCAACCAGGTGTTTAGAGGAACGGGAAGAACAAACCAGCATCCTCTACAGATGTCGTTCAAAGCTGGCAAAGCTCATCACGTGTCAAGGTCCAGCTCCTCGTTCATGTTTGTCCCGCTATCATCGGTGCGCATCAACCGTCCATAAGCGATTGTCATCACCAGAGACCACCCACTATAAAGACACATGTAAAGCTGCCGAGGCTCGTTCGTACGCATCAGCCGACAGTACCACGTCCGCCACCCTTCGCTCACTTGCCAGAAGATACAGGCTGTATTATCTAGAATAATTTAGGCTTAACCACGCCTTGCTATTCAGCTGTTTACACGTAACAAGAACTTTATTACATTCATCATTTTCAACAATGCCGTTTCTGCATTCAGTAGTTCCTATGATATCAGAAAATGCCAGAAAATCAGGATAGAAGTATTATTACCGGCTTTCTAAGCTTACGGAATGTACGCATTCAGATAATGCTTGGTGTTTGGGTAAGTAGGTGTTTCGGCCAACCTATGGCAATCCCCTTCACTTGTCACCATATTCAAGTTATGCGTTTCAATAATTTCATAAGTCTAAACTCACTTCTTTTTACACCGACGAATGATCATAAATCTAGACTATTTTCTAGGGGAAAGAAAATTGTAGCTGTCGCCTAAAAGAACAGTTGAGGATCGTAATAGCCCGAGAAAAGGTGGTATATCTTATACCACTAAACTGCGAAAGCATGTACATAGGAAAGACTGGCCGCTGCATCAATACAGGGCTAAAAGAGCATGCTAACTCACTAGCAAAAGAAACATTTTTACACTTGTCAGATCATTCTAATTCATGTCATTGTGGTGCCGTGTTTCACGATACACACATTGTGTTCTGAAATAGAGATAAACTAACACGTGAAATTACGGAAGCGGGAAGCCTTCCACATAAATAGGTGTACAAATGTATTAGTCAACCTTCGGTGGCTCTGTAGGTAGGGAAAAAAGTTTTTAAATTTCATCTAGCCATATTTTTTCATGTTTGCCTGTCACATGACTTGCACATGCGCTATACTGGTTTCCAGGTGCTGATATGTTTTGTTCCTTTCAAAAAATAAATCTGTTGAGGGTTAGCGCTCGTCTGTCTCTTTCTTGTCCAGTTTGTGTGTGTGTGCGTGCGTGCGTGTGTGTGTGTGTGTGTGTGTGTGTGTGTGTGTGTGTGTGTGTGTGTGTGTGTGTGTGTGTGTGTGTGTGTGCGCTAAAAATGTTATAATATGGATACATATACCAACTCGGCCAGCTATTTGTTTTTCTACTTGACTATACCCCCACAGTTTGTTCAATGGCCTACGCTTATTCGAATTTTCAAACGGTGGTAAAGTTGTTGTTATACAAACGGCTAAAAAACTGATAGTACACGGAACGTGGTGATGCCAAAAATATTTAAACTCCATAGCCTATGCCATTGTTGTATAGAAATAATGTGGGACTGCTCTGCCACTGTACTGCCCCGCCGTGGTGGTCTAGTGGCTAAGGTACTCGGCTGCTGACCCGCAGGTCGCGGGTTCGAATCCCGGCTGCGGCGGCTGCATTTCCGATGGAGGCGGAAATGTTGTAGGCCCGTGTGCTCAGATTTGGGTGCACGTTAAAGAACCCCAGGTGGTCGAAATTTCCGGAGCCCTCCACTACGGCGTCTCTCATAATCATGCGGTGGTTTTGGGACATTAAACCCCACATATCAATCAATCTGCCACTGTACTGCAGTGGTCAAAAGCGGATGTGGGCCAATGTCTACTTCGTGACTTTGCCGGTAATGCTAAGCGTTAATTATAAGAAATCGTAGAATTTTACGTCCTGAAACCACGATATGATTATGAAAGACATGCATGGCGGAGGGCTTCGGAAATTCGGACTACCTGTGGTTCTGTAACACTCGCCTTAGGCGACTGTATATATAGGTAGACTTTCTCCTCACATCCGCTTACTGACGTTCTAAAGAAGTCCTTTTTTCTTCTCGCTGTGCTACCCTCAACTTCGTGGCGATCTACGTAGAACTGAAGCAGTTAACTACAGGTAGCTACAAACTAACACTTCATGTTATCCACTGCTATATAATAGAATCCACCTTGGAATCTATCACACCAGCATCTGTATAAGGTCTGCCAGGAAGATCTTAGAAATGCTGGCATGACAGATCTTAGCGCAGACTGCAAGGCACACACAGCTACGCTTACACATATGCTCAGAGGCGGTCATACTAAGCTAAACGTTTTATTCCCGACGCTCTCTCGGTGAGTCACGAAGCTGGCTTGCGCAGCTCCGAGCCCAGGTACCAACTCTGGGCAGTCCAGCGGGCCTGTGAAGAGTGAGGAGGCAAGGCCCTCACGTCCCCGCTGACAGCTCGCACAAAGTCGCGCAAGGTTGGGTCACAGCAGAACTGGTGGGTACGTACTAGCTCGTTCCGACTTCACTAAACTTTTACCCTCTTACCTCTTTCTCTCACATCGTTTGTTACACTGTACTATACCAATACTGATACTGTACTATGCTATACACTGTACTGTAATATACTACGTTATGCTATGTTACGCTACGCTATACATGGCTGTCTTTCTATCTTTTTTTTTCCTACTTTCTGCATCTGTTTTCTATCTGCCAATTACGTTTTTTGAATTTCCTTTTTTCTTTCTCTTTCTCCAGTGTTTTAATTGCGGGTCACTTTATGGGGCAGCGTTGTCGTGTGCTGTGATCGTATACTGTCGTCGTCACTTGGCGGAACGCTGGCGAAATCACATACAGCACAATCATCTGCATAGCGTATACTCAACGCGCGCTCGAACAGAAGACAGGTCTTTTTTTTTCCTGTTATTCTTCTAGCGCCTTGACGATGATATTAGGCGTGGAAAGCTTTGGTGGCCCGCGCTGTCGTATGCTTTCGTCGCTTGTAGCGTAAGTCAGAAAAAATCACGTACAAAAATTCAAAAAAGAGGAAGAGGGCGAGAAATAGAAGGTGAGAGAAAGAAAGACAAATAGGCAGAAAATGGATATCAATGGAAATAAGCAGCAAAACACTGAAGGTGAGTGGAAAAGACATTTGTAGGAACGAACTAGTTCAAGGTTAGCGCTCGCAATTTGGTAAGAAAAAATAAGTGGATTTTTACGGCAGTGGAAAGAGACGGTCTTGAGTATGCTAGGGTTTAGTAACATTAGCCATAGGATACACCATCGCTTTACACTTCGCAAGTCGTTTCGAAAAAATATGTTACCGGAAACGGTAATAATGGTACGATAAATTACGCAATTGTCAAAAAAAAATATGGATATCAGACGAAACACACAATGGTAAATCATTAATGTAAATTAAAAACAACAGTGGACCAAGTACGAACCCCTGAGGAGCACCTGAAGTTAAGAGAGTAGCAGCAGATATATGATGAATTTGAAGTGGCTTTTATGAAATTGCGATGGTGGATTCCACCTTTAAATTTTTATCTATACAGACATTGATTTCTTGCTTCCCCCAATGTTACTTTTATAAACAAGCAGAAATCTAAGAGCACTTCTTCAAAGAATGCCGCAGGTATCAAGATTTAAGACAAAGATTTCTGACACCAGCTTTCCGGAAACGTGGGCTCGAGTTGTCTGAAACGGTATTACTCTTCCTAGGGGTGTCGGCATTGGGTCATCGAAGGGGACTTATAGGGAGCGGTATATAAAGATATTGTTACGAATAAATATAGCACCTGGTACTGTATAAACTCTTTATTTAGGGCGAACTTGTGCCCGTAAACTGAAAGCTAAAAATGGTCATCCAAAAATGTCTCTTGCTCGCTGACTCCAACTTCGTCGGTCTCTTCCTCTGCCCCTCGAGTCTCGTGCCGGTCCCGTGGCGTAGCATCGTGGCGCGTGCAGGACGGCGTTCCATGGCGCGGCTTTCCTGCTACTTGCTTGGCGGCTTTTACGAACGCGAATTGTGGCACGCGTCTTCTGCGATGGTCGAGCTGTGACAATATAAAAGAGGCAAAACGGCTACCATGCTAATATCACAACATAATACTTATTACTTATTTTCTTCATTATTTATTTCATGTATTCTAACTCTCATTTTTCCACAACTAATCCTTTCTGTCACCTAAAATATAGACTTTCTAGGCATCCACCTCCTCTATTTTTTCCAACAAAATCCCACTGCCGCGCGATTCATGGCCGATCCTCCATGGTGGGTTGAGCAACTCCTCTTGGGTGCAACCAACCTACCAATTAAAGACAAAGCACACACCTCGAACATAAAAGCTCTACTGCCTTAATTGTGGTGCTTTGCGTCCAAAACTAGGATATTATGAGAGACATTGCATTGAATAGCTCCTCAAATTTCGATCCTTTGGGATTCTTTAATGTGCACGTAAGTCTACGCACAAGTCTCTACATGCGGCCTCCGCGACAGGGGTTCGATCCCGCGACTTTCTGTTCAGAAGTCGAGCACCATCAATGCTACACCACCGTGGCGGATGTGTGTTCTTACGAGCCGATCTTCGAAAGGCTACTTCTCTTTAGGGCAGTGTGCCGTTCTCGAGTACTAGGGCTACTTCTTTTCAGTCTCGTTTCAGATGTTACTCGAAAATCGGTAGACACGTTTTCAAATCACCGCTGCCAAAGGCAAATCTGAGTATGAGTTTGATGATGTTGTAATATGCGCAGGCTATACTCAAGGTACCGATGAACACTCCTACACCGGGCGTCCTATTTTGATCCTCAGTTCCAGAAACCCGAAGGCGGCTATCCTCTTGCGTTCAAAGACATCACGACCGACTACAGAGATAGTAATCGTCAATACCCACCTCTTGCAAAGAGGCCGGGTATGGCCAATAAACGCATCTTGCTGCGACTTTTCATTAACACTTTATCGTGATCGGCAATCTTAAAACATTTCCATTCTTCCTTCACTGGCAAGAGTGCCAATACTGTGGGGTGTATCTGACACCTACCACATCGTTGTGCTTGCCAACTCAACTCTGACATGCCGCCCGACTCTAACGCAATCAGAGAAATGTAGGAGGTGGCCCTGCTCGGCTGCTCGGATCTTCAGGAGCAATAGGTCTTGGTGCGGAGTACTAATCTAGTTGCTGATACCACTGGAGGCCTGGAATTGGGGCGCAATCCATCAATCAATCCTTCCGAATGAAAAATGACAGCACCATTTATTGTCAGACAAATAAGAGACTGCAGCATGCTTTTGTGTTTAAAGACACAATACTATACCAGAGGCTATAACTATAATTTGTATGCAAATCTACAGTATTTCCAAGCTGTTGTATATAAGTAAGACGCTTTAAATTCATTCTGTATGCTGTACTAACATGTCGTTACATAATAGTAAAACTTCGTTTCCAGCCTGTACATTTATGTATGTTGTAGTTGTATGGATTCGTACCAGAATTCTCCTGAGGATTCACATGCTTGTAAGAAGCTTTCGTCTAATCACAGCCTGTCCATTAAAGCTAAATTGAACCTTCAAAGTTCAAAAAGGGCTATCGATTGCCTCGTTTTCTTAGGTATCACCTCATGATATCATTGCTATAGCTTTCAAAATGAAAACATCCGTACTCATGCGCGGGAACGTAGTCGTCCAATTACAGCAACATGGTGGCCGACAGGCACAAAGCCGATTTGGTTTTACCTTCATGCAAGCTTATCAACGGTTTCACTACTCTGAAATGGCAAGCGCCAAGGTAATGGGCCCATTCCGTTTTGTTTATTATACCCTAGGAAACACCCCTCAAAATGCCCCCACTGTCGTCGTAAGCGGTTTAGCAGATTCATCACACTCCAGCCGAGCATTTTGACCCATCGCGCAAGCAGGAAAACGTCCAGCTATCAATCCGAGATGCTGTCTCCGTTGCTGAAGGGCACCACTTCTCCCTGCGTATATCAGCTTATGCAAAGGAATCCGCGAACGGCCACTCGACAAGCGCGGGGACAACAAATCGGGGTCTCGGTCACGTTTTATCCTCCGTATTACGCGAGTTACGTAAAAAATCACATGAGTTTAACGCCTGGCAGTGCAGTGAAAAGGATAAAAAAAGAAGAGGTGTGCCATCACTCAGCCTTGGCGTGAGGTAATCCTTCGCCGTAATCCCAAGGCTCGAATGCGCAACAAGGGTCGCACCTGAAACTTCGCCTTTGTACCATCGCTGTCACATTCATATCGATGAATGCGGGTTATACTTAATACTCGAAACCTTCGAAGTGCGTATACGCGAATTTTTCTCTTTTTCTCTCGGTGAGTGCATGTGTGTTTCTATTTTCAAATGTGTGATAGTCAGGTGATGCTCGCTATCGATTGGTATCTCGTTAAGGTAAATGACGCAAACAAGGATTAATATTGAAGTCTTTGAAAACTAATGCATAATATTTGATTTGCTTCAGTCCATGCCTCACGTGCGCGCGCGCGCGTGTGTGTGTGTGTGTGTGTGTGTGTGTGTGTGTGTGTGTGTGTGTGTGTGTGTGTGTGTGTGTGTGTGTGTGTGTGCGTGTGCGTGTGCGTGTGCGTGTGTGTGTGTGTGTGTGTGTGTGTGTGTGCGCGCGCGACGTCACACTGTATAAACGCACATACACAGCGACGCGGCTGCGCGTAAACATGGTGCTGTCATGGGTTAAGATAATTCCCAGAAGGAGAAAGTTTCGGTCGAAGGATGGGCGAGAGTGGACGGGCTGACCTTTCGGCTGAATCCGCTGCCTTCCGGCGTGACTCTGCAGAGAGCCCTCCCGTCGAAACACAAAAGGCGCATCCACGACGGCGACGGATGCGCGGTGATGAGCCAAGCGTGAAAAGATATTATTTTCGCATACTGGCGACTGACTCACTGCGCCTATGGCTTGCTTCGTCGAGAGTGAAAGTTGCGCGGGATAGGAAAATAGGAGGGGAAGGAAGCACGTGCTGCCCGACGTGTACACACGACTTCTCGAGGTATATGACGGCGGGGCTCCGATCCTCGGGACTTCTTCTTCGAAGGCGCACCCGCGGCGTCCTTGTGACAACGCACGCCGGTACTGGCACGATAGCCGCTGCTGCTGCGGAGAGCCCCGCACCGACCTTGCGGTAATTAAGGCCGACGCTGTAGAGAGAGGTCCGCGGTGGTGGCACGTCTTCCTGTAGCACGCGCGCGGAACACTCGTGGTTAATCTGCCAACAGCGAAGACGTGTGGCGACGCGTGCCTGCAACGCCAACGTGCTTGAGTGCGTGCGGTGCTGCATTTAGAAGTGTCCGTCATAAGGCTATTAGTGGGTCCGCACGCACTAACGCAAACACCAGCACGGGCGTTTACCATTACATCAGGGGTTTTCTGACGCAGACGATCGGGTGCTGGACACCACGAAGGCGTCCGTATCACTGTCCAGACTTTTCTCCGTTTGATAGGTTCCTCGTTTTCTGTGATTGAAGGCCGTTTTGCCATTTCTACAAACGGACCAGCAATCCTAAATTGAGCGGACGTTCCGAAAGGCCTTGTCGCATTGCCAGGGAACGCGCTGCAGGCTTCAGACGCTCAGTAGATTTGGCGTACGCACACTACGAGAAACACGTCCCAATGCCTGTATAGCTTGCTCGTTTTGCACGTGTACCCAAATATTGTAATTGGCACCTGAGAAAACGAAATAGCATGGGCACGCACATTAAGTTGGTCACATAGCAAGCTTGTGTTGCGCGAACGCCATACGCTTCAATACATACTGAAGCCGCAGTGCAAGGCGATGTAACCAGAGATGTATAAACGATGAACCTAGTGTACCGCAACAGCCAGCCATGCCTTTCCCGTACGATACCGCCATAAGAACAAGAAGAAAATGAAGCTTTATAGGGTGTAATTATGGCGCAACGACTTCACGAAGTCATTGCGATGACATCCAATATTGGATCGTCACGCGGTATAACTAAAAAAATATTGTTGCGCCACTATGACTTAGGCACAGTGTGATAAGTAGGCACAACTACAGGTATAACAATACCAGCGTAACTATACAAGCCTATAGTACCGTGCTCCTGTGCAAAAGCACACAAATTAAGTCTTGTACTTACGGCGCCACGTTGAAACTGCATTGTACAGACGTGTCCACTTCGGCATGCCTTACGTTATAAATGGTATGGCTATTTCCATCTCTTCCTCTCTCTCACTCGGTTTCCTTCGCTTAGCCCTTCAGTTCAATGACAGCTTGGCTCACAAGTGTGACGCTTGATAACGGACAACAAATGCGTTGACTCATTGTAGGAGCTGGCAGCTGCCTCACAAAGAGCTGTATGGATCTACTTGATGCGCCTTTGTCCATTTTCATTGCATCGGCCTTGCGGCGAATCACGCGAACAGAGAAGGATGGGTCGATAGAAACGTGTGCTTTCATTATGGCAAGCTTACTGCATTAAGGCGGCCGCCAATCACTACTGTTTCGTGCCTGTACAAGAATGTTAGACTAAGGCAAAAAGTGTCTTATAAAATATTTAAATTTCTATAGTGCGAAGCGCCACGGTGGTCAAGTGGTTATTCGATTCAATTCAATTCAACTTTATTTTATTTTTCTTGCCATACAAAAAAAATGGACGAGGCCCGAACAAAAAGTGAAACACCGTTCACTTGACGGAGATTCGGGCCCCCCTAGCAGAGCATACAGCAGGACAGTAGATGTAGTAAAAAAAAAAAAAACGTACGGTACGCGCATATGCTCTAACATATACTGCTTGGTTATACATTTTTTTAATAACAAACATTCTTGGTACATGCGAGAAACCACATGCTATATTTCTGAGATGAGAGAGGCAAGTAAATATCTTAATTACATTATGCGAATGAAGGAAAGAGAAATAAGAACATTATATAAACACCTATGAACTCAAGAAACACAAAAAGACGTACAATTTCTCATTGGCGTAAACTATCGAAGAGACACAAAAAAATGTCTTAGTGTTTTCTTACTAGTTGATTTGACCACAATTTCATATTCTGTCAAGTATAGTTTAGCAGTTTTGGAAGCCTGTAACAGCGCATCTGCTCCCTCGTAACTGAACGGGTATACGTAATAATCCAGTTTTCTATAGTTTATAGAGCTCGACTGCTGGCCGCGGGATCAAATCTCTGCCGCGGCGGCCGCATTTTCGATAAAGGCGAAAGGCCCGTATACTTAGATTTATTTGCCCGTTATAGAACCCCACGTGGCCAGAATTTCCGGAAAGCCCCACTACGGTTTTGGGACACGCTAAACTCCATCGATCATTATTATTGCTGCAGTGGTTTTGGTTTCGGTGTTGCAACAGGCGAGCCTGGCTTAAATGGCCGACAACTGTTCAGCCTGAGCATCTCTTGCATTGTATCACCAAACGTCACACAGCCCTGTGTATCGCAGGAAAGCCGTGAGCGTACGTTGCACGTTTCTGCTCGTTGCCATGGGCCCTTCAGGAAAAATGATGTCTTCAAGTGTTCCGCGCCTATGAAAGCCTTATTTTGCAAGCTGCGTACCGTAGCTGCTCAGCCAAGACCATACGATTAGATGGCGTTCATTGTCGTCGTGTTCCCATAATTTACGCAAAGTGTGCCTTTATTTGCCAATGCCCTGTGACCATACTTTTGATTCTTGGTGTATACTTTGAACAAGCTTTGTCTTTCCGCTATTTTTATTTGCTCTGCCGTTTTCTCGGGGTTTCGTATTCTTTTAAGCATGTTTGAAACGTTACTAGACTGTGCGTATACTGCACGTCCACTATTCGAAACCTATGAAAGGCGCGCATTTTTCTATTTCTTTCTTTCTTTATTTATTTGTTCTTCGTCTCTTCGTCTATAGGTTCAATGAGCCTACGACAAGTCATATAAGCACTTCACTTATCTATGCTCTCTGCGTGTCAATCATCATCACAGTATGCAATTTAAGGGGGAAAAAAGCGTTGACTCTCTTTGGCGAGTTGTTACTTAGCAAGAATGTGGCTTTCCTTAAAGTGATTTGTTAACTCCCATTTTGGTTGCCACGACTCTTTAACGCGAGTATAATGGAATCCGATAAGTCTTCACATGTGTCCTCAAAGAATAATAAATATCGCAAGTGAGAACTGTCAAAATGCGTAGGACCATCCACGTTTACAGGGCGTGGACTGCCCGAAAGACTGACCAGCACTCACGCTGCCAATAAAGGGGTGGTGCCAATAAAGGGGGTATTATTTGGTGGTACGTGACACAAGGACAGTACTGTTATTTTCTACTTCTTCCTCAAACAATGCACGGCTTGTTAGCCCCAGACAGACGCGTGAGACAACGAGACTGTTCTCGCTAGACGGCGCTGCCCTACTTCGGCGCGGTTCCCAATAACTATACAAGAATCGGCGATCGTATAAGATCTGCCATTGTCCAATGGGGAGCAGAAGAGACAATGTGCAACAACACCCCGTATTATGCACAGGCCGTAATTTGTCCCAAAGACAATGGTCCCTTGAATGTAAATAATCGAACAAGGGCATCTTGCTCTTACGTGCGTGGTGCCTTCTTTTCCGAGGCTCTGAACCACTCCTGATGTATGGGAGTCAAGTTCAACAGGTCAGTCAACCTCTGCGGGGCGAGGGGGAGGGGTATGGCTCTTTCACGACACAAGGTCCGTGCTTCTGTCCTTCGTTCTCGTGATACTCTTTTGCCCACGCTTCTATTCGATGGTGACCATGACGAATGCTAACGATGACCTGCGTGAGATCGCAGGTATACAAAGAAACGCATGAAAGTGCTGGCATTGTTCTTCGAGAACAGGAGCGGACAGGCGAGAAATGTATGTGCGTGGACAAGAGATAGTGGACACACAGTTCGCGCTTGTAACGCTCCGCATGACTTTGACTCCAGTACGGACGACAGTCACGAGGCTGAAGCGTCCAGCATTGTGTGCCGGTGTTCGCCTCGGCTGTTTTGCACATACACAGAGTAGTACCGTCAAGTCGGCGAGATCTTCACAAAACGAGCTTCGAGAAGGCCTAGAATTAGTGCAGTGTTGAGTAAGCTCTACGCCATTCTATAAGAGACTGCGCAGTCATAATTTGAAGAAGCAAATAAGCTAAGCACTCGAAACATCTGTCTTTCGGTGTTCAGCTGAATGCACTCATCCACGACTGCATTCCTACATTAGTTCCTTTGTTGTGTCTTTGATTTTAACATAAGTGCATTTCGATGCGACTAAAATTTAATGTCTCATAACTGGGCGTCACATTTAGCAACACGTACTGTCATCGCGACATGGACGCCAGTTCTGTAACATCCATGACTGCAAATATGAGCCCATATAGCATATCTGTATCTACTTTTGACGTTTTCCTGAAAAGAAATATTTTCCTTTTCAAGCTACTTAATGCGTGATGAACAACGAAACATCACAAATAGGGATATATTGAAATCATGGCATCAATCCACGCCTTCATGATGCCACCAGAGCACGGCTGCTATGTTTAGCGACAGGTGTGCGCAGCTGTTTTGCATTTTTAAACTCATAATGAATGCTGGTGCGGTAATGTCTGTACACAACTCACTCTTTATGTCCTTGCTTTCGTGCTTTACAGTGTGTCCTTAAAGGCATGGTGCCCTGCAGACCAGTCACAGGAACGCAACAAAACAAGATAGAAATGCGAAACAACGAAAGAACAGAAACATGTCTAAGTCTCTGTATTATGATGTGCAACGATTTGCGCACACAGGTGATGACGCAAAACCGTGAACTGCACAGCAGCGGATCAGCCCATGCCAATCGAGGTATGGATGGTACAAATTTACCTTGTACAGGAGGAACTTAAATATTGTTTAAATCTGTGTAGGGCCTCAAGTGAAAGTCACAACGAGCTGCACAAACATTGCATAAAACTTGGAGGGTTTTCTTTTTGTTTGGTGAAGATTTCACATTTCTATTTTGTTGCGTTGACTTCCCGTGACCGATCAGAAAAGCAGAATGACTTTACGGACACATGGTGCTTTCCGTTATCCGCTAGCTTTAGCTTTATTTTATTGCAACCTGGTCTACCTCTTTCTTATACACTCTATCTTTCTTTCTCTCTCACTCGGTCGGTCTGTCGGTCACTCATTCACTCATTCACTCACTTATTCATTCATGTCATCCTGTCAATTTATTGTTTTTCATTGAACGTGGTCGAGAAGTTCTCACCAATATATCTCCTTCCTTTCTTTTTTTTTTCTTTCATTATTTCTTTCTTTTCAGTCTTGCACCCATAACGATTTCTTGGCTAGCGATATGTAGCTCCAAACATAGTAATTTGAATAAAATTACGCTGAACCCGTGACCACTGTACAACGTAAGTACACAAAAACAGCGCTACACGCCTGTACAAGCAGGAGCGTTAGTAACGCACTTCCACGTTCTTGTGATTGTTTTTCAAGTAAGAGGTGGGCACTACTTTTTGTCGCCCACAACATTCTGCAACACCCAAACTACGGGGAAACCAACTTTAGTAAATCAACATTTAGCCACCGTGTCACTGTATTTTCTTTATTACTCGATGACCGTCATTTGAAATTTGTCCACTAGATTGATGAAATTGCAAAAAACGGAGACGTGCAGCACGGATGTCCCGAAGTTCGACATATGCAGCCTATAATCCTCGTTTAGACTTTAAAAAAATATTTTGATACGTCTTCTCTGTATGTACGAGTGTACCTGCCCTTCTTAAGAAAGTAAAAAGCCATAGTACATTGTGAAGACGCACTGACAATGTTAATGGATTGTAAAGAAGTTAAGTCATTTCACAGTCGACCCTCGGTGATACGATCACCGCTCACACGAATTTCGGGGTGACACAAATTTTTCTATAGTCCCGGCGTGTAATGGAGTACGGTTGTTGCGAGCCGTTTTTCAACCCGCTATGATTAATACGAGCGTACGCTACAACGCAGCTTTCAACAGGTACTGCCAGCGCTACCGCAGAAAACATGGCAAATTGCGAACGCAAATCTTGGAGGCCCTAATGCGCCTTCGCATGTCCTAGTGTTAAGATTACAGATGGCGCTGGCATCACCTTTTTTTGTTTTTGTTTTTTCTGTTCTCGAGGCCGCAATGTTGTTGTACTGTGTTGTTGTACTGTGTCTACAGGTGCCTGCCAGGGTCGATGCAAATTATGTCTTCACAATCAGATGTCCTTGATCGGTAGACGATTATAAGAGAGGAAGTTCTTAGCGAAGGAGCTCCAGACGTCATCACGTCAACATTCACGATTGTTGGGGACGCGAACATCAGCCAATTCTGGTTCGCACGGGAGAGACTCGAATGTTGAGCAAACCTCCCGAGTTAACCTCCACGAGCTAACCTCCCGTGATAGGAAAACAACAAAAGACAGTGGTTCTAAAGATTCCTGGCCTTCGTCCATCATGTTCAAAGTATACCTTTGCTTACTTTTGCTTGCTGCAGTACTGTAGTGTTATGCGAAAAAGCATACCACGAATAAGAAGGGGCCACTAGCGATTGAAGGTCGTAACGCACCTGGTTCCGCGCATGAACCGTATATTTACGATACAAATGTAACCTTTGCCCTCTAAAAACTTTGCTGGCAATCATTCAGAGCTGTTCATGAAGTTGCTGCGGCACTGAGAAACATTGCATGAAAACGTATGCCATCTTTCGTTTTTCGCACACTGGATTTCTGTGCTTTGTGGTGATCCGAATTTCAAATTATACAATTACTTTTCATTAATCTGTGAGATTTGTATTACCGACGTTTTACTGCGCCCTGTTATGAAAATCTCGAACGTTCTGCAGCAGTTCCAAGAACGAAACTCGCCACAACGACAAGCTGGCTTTCCCACGAGTCTGTCAGCCTGGAGTGAAAACATTTCACGGGTTCCGGGAGGGTGTGAATTCTCGTATTTTATACTAGGGAGACAACTAAAACATATTAAAAACCTACCTCTTACCTAGCAGAGCTGACATCAGAGGTGGCGTCACAGCACACGGCACTCGAGGCCGTGTTCGAACGGCGGATCTGGTCGTGCGACAAGCCAAAGCTAAACGATGGATCGTGGATCCAATGCGCCACGACCACCCTAGCGTTCGAAAGCACTGTCATCCTCAAAGAGTAAGAAGTTCCCCTGTAGGTGTTGATTTTGTTCCTGTAGCGAAACGTTTTCACCATGTATAATCACTTCAAACGCCACAAAAAAGCATACCAAACCAAAGAGAATATCTCTGTTCGTGGTTTTTTCATTGTTTACTTAGCAGTTTATACATGACTTTATTGCTTTTGTTTATAACTTTGTGACGTTAAATACCATGGCTGGTAGTCATGCTGTATCTAAGTGCATGAAAAATATCTGAATAATCTCCGTTCGCGGCAATCTATGTGATCACCCTGTAAGTACCGGACTCTGCTTGTACATTCTGCTCATTTATTACACGCCGCGAATCATATTCTTGCACATACTGCTTTTAACGCGTCTGAATTCCGAAAAACGCTTATAGCGCTTCTGAATTTTTTCTTTGTTTTATTGCGTTCTATTTCTTTTTGCTTTCGCATGCTTCTTCACCGTCATGTTGATAAGGCACCCGGCTCGGATGTAGACTACCTTGCCACGTCCCTAATGTATAGGTACACAAAATATCAAGCGATCTCCGCCCACGCTCTCTCATAGACCCTTTCATTTCGGTCGGTCTGCTTTGTTCCTCCTTGGACAAAGCATCCCGCCCTCTGACGACCTCTTCGAAGATTGCGGTTCTCCACTCTTAAATAAACGTCCCACGCGACGCGCTTGACCATCTGAGAGCCAGGGTGACGCGTCCGACATGGCCTCCCACTCCGAAAAACAACGACTGAACGTGCATATGCCGCAGCGGCGTGCCACAGTCGTCAACGTTACGCCGCTCCGATCCTGCAGGCAATTCTCTCAACGCCTCCCATGCCAGCTTCAAAGATTGTATCTCTTTGAGAAAGCAAACGCGCACCCACCAACGCGCAAGCTTGTAGTGCCGGCCACGCGTGCAAGTCATCACTATTCTCGTCCGTAGGCATCAGCGACGAGGCGCTAAGAAGCCGTCCAAGAAACTCGCGAGCGAGCCCCCCGCGAAGAAAAGGCGGAAGGTCGTCGAGCTCGAGGGGTCGTCGTCCAGCAGCTGAGGAAGAGGCGCGCACACCGTCACCTCTGCTTCGACGCGCCAACAACGCACACGGCGCTTGATAGCCGTGGCTTTCGCGTCACCTCGTGTGACGCAATACGCCAGATTCGGACACGTATACCACGCGGCTATAGACGCGCCTCGTAAAGCCGACACGGAAAAATAGAAAGGGAAAAGAAAAAGGGCGAAGGTTAAAAGACAAGCGAGAGACGAAACGAGGAGGAACTGACAAAAAGGTGCTGTCAGAGGGGTCGACCTGTCTCCAGAGAAGCGAAGCCTCGCGCGTGCGACCGCGTCCGTTTAATGCTTTTAACCGGCTGCCACGCAGGCACCTTCTTCGCCACGCCTCGTCCGTGACTCCTTTTGTCCAGCCGAGAGGACTTTCGCGTCACTCGAACGGTGCCGAGTGGTTTTCAGGGCCGCGAACCCGCGAAAGCCAAGCTTTGTGCTGTGCTCTGGCTCACGCGGCTGTCTGCAAAGACAGCTCTACTCATTACGCAGACAGCACGCTGTGAGAGGAACTGCAAGCAGGCACTTCCAACCTTGAATCAGCTAATGCTTATGTGTGTGCTCGGAAATCCTGTATCCGTGGTCAGTGTGCCCGTATGGCTCGACCAATATGTGCGTTCAAATAAATGTCTGTACAAATTCTACATGGGAACACAAACGTGCCACACTGGAAGAATAATTTCTTCGTTGATCGTGGAAAAAAAGGTGAACTGTAACAAAATTAATCAGAACTATTTGTACATGTGATAAGGGCTTTAGGTCATAGCTTGTGAGTTAGAAAGTAGCTAGTTTTAGTTTAGCGGGAAACACCTAACGCAAGGAATTAGCGTTAGCTTTAACGGTGCGTGCCCCAAAAAGAGCATAAGAAAGCCGCAAACGTAGACGAAGCTCTTGTGTACAGACGCTATTTTTGGAATATCGCGTTAACGCTAACGCACGCAAGAAAACCCGTATAAAGGACAAAATGGCGATGCCTTGAAGCGGCAGCCGTCCCCTTTGAATCTTTCTGGTCATCGGCCTGCATTTATAATTCATCCCCAAATAATGCTCGTAATTCATTTATGTTACCGTGATGAGCGCTTCCACAATCGTATAACTCTGATGAAAAAGCTCAGTTTTGTAGATACAAAGTCTATTTGTGGCGCAGAACGCTTAATAAAACTTGTTTACAAAATTTAATCATGTTTTCTGTAGCCACGCTAAGATGGCGACGTAGTGTTCATTCGCCTGTTTCCAAGATGAGCCAAATGCATCTAAAAAAGGGGCCTGCAGAAACATTTACTAGGAGTACACTTCCTACATCGCGTATTGCATTCTTCAAAATAGTATTCACGCCCTGACGCCAGCGTTCCACTCACATGTGACGACGCCGCCCGCGTGCTCACTCTCCTGGCAATGCCTTTAGACCCTTCCGAAATGAATTCGGAACGCAATATAGACTTCACTTTTCGAGAGATCACACAACTTTACCAATTCAGCCATGCTATTTATCCCAAGCTCTGTAAGGCGCTTACAAAGGCAGAGGAGGGCCCACTTCTCCGCCTTCCCACTAATATAACGCTGTGCCACCGAAACACCGCTGAAGTTGGAGGTACAGACACTAGAGAGTACACTGGCAAACTATCGCATGAGACGAAAAATCTCATTAGGGCACGACAAAACATGAAAGTCTCAAGTGCAACCGACAAAACAGAGCTAGTGGAGCTTGCGAAGTTCATTAATAGGCGTGAGGTAGCCGACATCAGAAGGTATAACATGGAGAGAATCGAACAGGCTCTAAAAAGCGGCAGAAGCCTAAAAGCTGCGACGGCAAACTTGTGCATAGGCGAAAATTGGTTGTATGCATTAAGGGAGAAGCAAGGCAAAGTCATAACCAATATGAATAGGATAGTTCAGGTGGCGGAGGACTTTTACAGAGAGTTGCACAGAACACGAAACAACCAGGATGATATCGTAAGAAGCAATAATAGCCAAGAAAAACTCGACATACTACCAGTAACGACAGGAGAAGTAACGAAAGCTGTAGAAGGAATGCAAAGAGGCAAATACGCTGCTGAGGATAAGTTAACATCGGACCTGCTGAAAGATGACGGGGAAATTTTGTTAGAAAAATTGACCACCTTATATACGAAGTCTCTCTTTACGGGAAAGGTACAATAATCTTGGAAGAACGCCAACATCACCACATTATATAATGAGACGTCAAGGACTTGAAAAATTACAGGCCGATCAGCTTACTGTTCGTTCTCTACAATACTATTTACAAAAAATGGCAGCATATCCACGGGGTGAATGATGGAGAGTGGGGCGAAGCATCCGCCCGTCCATTCGTTCTTGCTTTCGTCCCTCCATGCGTCCGTCTGTGTGACCGTCCGTGCGTTCATCCGCCCGGCCGTGCGTGCGTCTGTTTGTTCGTCCGCACGCCATCCATGCGTCCGTCCCTGCGTTCGTTCATGCATCTGTCTCTGCGTCCGTCCACGCGTCCGTGCAGCCATCCATGCGTCCGTCCATGCATCTGCCTGTGTGTCCGTTCATCCATCTAGTCAACACTCCAAGTACCACCATCTCGCATCTTTTCATCATATATTCCGCATATAGAAGCACCGCCATCCAGCGGACATTCCAAGGACTAAACGAGAGATGGCACACGCACACTTTCTTACGGCTTGCGCTTCGTGTCTACTTCCCACCTTTAACCATCTCGAGTTCATGGTATATGCTAGTTCACTGTATTCATGGCACTGCGGCCCAACGCTCGCTAAACCTTTCCTAGACCAAGAAGGTTACACCCAGCGAGTATAACGTAGCAACCCTTTCTTGTCAGATAGTGCTCAATGTACATACCAATGGCTGCTAATGGGGAATGAGAGACGGGAGAATTCGGGTTTTGCTTTGTGTCTACTTCCCACCTTTAACCACCTCGAGTTCATGGTATATACTAGTTCGCTGTATTCATGGCACTGCGGCCCAACGCTCGCTAAACCTTTTTAAAACCAAAGAGGTTACGCCCAGCGAGTACAACGTAGCAACCCTTTCTTGTCAGATAGTGCTAAATGTACATGTCAATGGCTACTAATGGGGAATGAGATACAGGAGAGTTCGACTTTTAGTTAACGCGCACGCTGCTAATTTTTTTATTATTCAACAACATACAGGAGAAATCTCCCACCGGCACAACTTTGCAGGTCAAAGTGTAAGACATGTTGCGCACTACTACGAGGGACGAACGGGTGCCGCTTTAAAGAGCTTCGCCCCTAAAATAATAGCTATTAGAAATACCAATCATTATCAATAAAACATTATAAATCAAGTAATAGAAAATGCGCGGAATACCACCAACCCTTATACATATATAGCCTTCATAGATTACGAGAAGACGTTTTTCTCAGTCGAGACATCAACAGTAATGCAGGCAATATATAGAATCAGGGCATCGAAGAACCATACATAAACATATTGGCAGAAATCTATAGTGGATCCACAGCCGCCATGATTCTCCATAACGAAAGCGACAGAATCCCAATAAAAAAAGGTGTAAGGAAGAGAGACACGATCTCTCCAATGCTATTCACTGCGTGTTAACAGGAGGTTTTCAAGGCCTTAGATTGAAAATAGGTAGGGATAATAGTCAATGGAGGGTGTCTTAGCAATCTGTGATTCGCTGATGACATTGCCTTGATGAGCAACTCGGGGGACGACTTACGGATCATGATTACACTGAACTGGACATGGAAAGTAGGAGAGAAAGTCCCAAAAATAACCTGCACAAAATAAAGTAATGTGCAACAGTCTCGGCAGAAAACAGCGCTTTGATACTGGTAGAGAGACGCTGGAAGTTATAAAGGAATATGTCTTCTTAGGATAGGTAGTGACCGCGGAGCCAAATCATCAGAGCGAAATAACTAGAAGAATAAGGATGGGATCACATTCGACAAGCATTCTTGAATCATGAATCGTAATCTGCTACTAATCCTCAAGAGGAAGGTATATAACAGCTGCATCTCCACTACTTACCAAAGGAGCAGAAACCTGGAGGCTTACAAAAAGGGTTCAGGTTGGATTGAGGACGACGCAGCGAGGAATGAAAAGAAAAATGATAGGTATAACCTTAAGAGACAAGAAGAGAGCTGAGTGGGTCAGAGAACAAACCGGTGTTAAGGATCATCGTCGTCGTCGTCGTCGTCGTCGTCATCATCATCATCATCATCATCATCATCATCATCATCATCATCATCGTCGTCGTCGTCGTCAGCCTAACTACGTCCACTGCAGGACAAAGGCCTCTCCCATGCTCCGCCAATCAACCCGACCCTGCGCTCGCTGCTGCCACATTAAACCCGCAAACTTCCTAATCTAATCTGCCCACCTAACTTTCTGTCTCCGCCTAGCCCGCTTGCCTTCTATAGGAATCTTGTCAGTTACCCTTAATGACCACCGGTTATCCTGCCTACGTGCTCCATGTCCAGCTCATGTCCATTTGTTTTCTTGATTCCAACTATAATATCTTTAACCCCGGTCTGTTTTCTTATCCACTCTGTTCTCTTCTTGCCTCTTAAGTCTACACCTATTATTTTCCTTTCCATCGTTTGCTACATTGTCTTCAGGATATCATAGTTAATATCAAGAAGAAGAAATGGACAAGGGCCGGACCCGTATCACGTACGCAGGATAAGCGCTGGTCCTGAGGGTGACTGACTAGATTCCCAGAGATGGCAAATGCACAAAGGGGAGGCATAAAGTTAGGTGGCGCGATGAAATTATAACTCGGCAGGTATAACGTGGCAGCAGAAAGCACAAAACCGGGTCGATTGGCGGATCATGATAGAGGCCTTTGCCCTGCAGTGGGCGTAGTCAGGATTATGATGATGATGATGATGATGATGATGATGATGGCTGCTGAGTAAGGCAGTACTGAAACACTTTGACACTGCCTGCACAGAAAAATGGACAGTAAAATCTCCACACTATGCGGAGACGTCTTCAGACATCTTCCACATGATGTGGGCATGGCAAAGAAAGCCCGAACCTTGCCCCAAAACCACACCCCAGCCGGGAGGACTACAAGGTGGCCCTGCTCGGCTGATCCGACCTAGCGAGCGAGAAGGCCCTGGTCGACAGAGCTAGAGCTGCGGTGGTCACCAATTGGCTTCTGAAATGAGGAGCCCACCTAAAGTGATTGTGAGAGGTAGCTCCTGCTGGGCCTCCTCAAACTTACTCATATTGAAGCAGCAACAAATGTTTTTCAAGCAAGTCCAGCAGACACAACACTGAACCAAACGTGAGACGGAGACGCAGCAGCGGTGACTTCTGACACGACCGCCACGTAATCATTTTTATCCTGCGGCTGTGCTTTTGATGAGCTCGATTTAACGGTAGACTTCAGGTCTTTAGAACACACCGAGTGTTCTCACATATAAATGGCGCCGTAGGTGCTGGTTGCGTTAGTGTTAGTGGGTATGCCTTTTGCTGTACTAAAAGCACACCAGTTGGCACGCCACGCGTTCCGTTTTAGTGTCAGTGTTGAGACGCACAATAATGCTTACTTAAGCGTTTTCCACTATACTAACACTCTCTAGTAAGCAATATGCATCAGAGCCTGGATAACTGTGTTTAGAACAAATGTTCGACGATTTGGAGCACTTATGTACTTTACCATGGGAGAGCAGAAAGCCTTCCCAGTAGCGCAAAAGTAACGTGTGTTCATAAAAAGTGTTCAACGATTTTCAAGTACTTCGTGCTCAACTATATGACAGAGCAGTGAGCCGTCATGATTACAAGTACGCAACAATGCTGAGGAAATCTGAAACACGTGACGTGTGGTTATAAAAAGTGCTAAACGGTTTAGAGTACTTTTTGTTCTACTACCGAATCGATTTGATTGATATGTGGGGTTTAACGTCCCAAAACCACTATTTGAATATGAGAGACGCTGTAGCGGAGGACTCCGAAAATTGCGACCACCTGGGGTTCTTCAACGCGCACCTAAATCTGAGCACATGGCTCTCAAACGTTTTCGCCTCCATTGAAATTACGGCTGCCGCGGCCAGGATTTGATCCCGCGATTTGCAGGTCAGCAACCGAGTGCCTTAGCCACAGAACCTCCGTTGCGGTACGGCACTTAAATTTGCAGCTAGCTTTTTGTTTACTAAAAGCAATTCTTAAAACTGTTTTCAGCCAGCCTAATATAACTGGCAAAGTCAGCTCAAGCACAAGCGTACAGTTCGGAGTCGTCTCAAACCTTCTGTTGTTTGCTTAAAACATAAAGAAAGGAGACAGTCTAAAGAAACATAGATCTTGCGTCACAGCACCTTGCGTCATATAGTGTGGCAGTACAATGCAACGTCGACCCGTTGCCCACACTGAAACAAACAAACGCACCACACCTGACAACTGGTGATTTATATTTGCCTCACGCGCAATACAAGTGTATGACATAAGAAGCGCCAGTTTAGATCATCCGTTCCTTCACACACAGCCCCTCCGAGAACCCCGCTGAGGGGACCGTTGTATAAACCATGGAGACTTTCGCCTTTGATTGAATGCGCCTACATGCGCGCGCTTTACCTGTGCGTCACTATTTCGCGGTCAAGCCATCTCGCTTAGCGCGGGGAGCTTGTTTTCGGACGCTGACGCCGCTTACGCTTCTCAAAGCTATACACAGCCGGCCAGACGAGCTTTTCATACGTACGTCGCCTGCGCTCTTCTGACGGACGGAAGGCCCTCACCCGGTAAGCGACGGCAGTGGATGGGGATCCTAGTTCGGCGTCTGACTCAGTCACTGGGTCTCTGGGTTTCGGACTTGAAAGGCGTCGACGAAAACGCGCTTCATGAGTGGCGTGCGGCGGCCCGTTCGTTCGGAACGCGTAGTGGTAATGCGCGGGGGACGAACGTATATCTATATAGCACCGGACGGGCCGATCAAAATGCAGGCAAGCGAGCGCCTTCAACGCGCATAACGAAATAGCGCAGCGGGAGGCGTGAGCGTGCGCGCGCGGTGCGACTCGCAATTTACTTCTCGCCGATTCGGCCCGCCCGCCCGCACGCTGAATTCATCGTCGGCTTTTTTGTCGGGGAAATTCAGTTTCACGTGTATCCAAGCTGCAGCCGCAATCAACACCGCAAGGTGAGTGTCAAAGAGACTCCTGCGAAAACCACAAGTAATGGAAGTAATGAAATATTTGAGTGGAGGCTCATCGTACAGTGAGGAGATGTAATGTTTGGTTTTCTCGTATAGCTGTCATTCTGCTGACCTCTCTGCGCCGCTGCTTCAGCGATGTGCCACACGCTTCCGAGGCGAAAAGTGACCGCCGTGTGTACTCAATAGGGCCAGCAAACCTCGTTTAGTGTGAATGTGTGTAAGGAATTCTTGCTCTTTGTTATATATTTCTTTCAATGCGACTGAGAGAACGAAGCTTGTTTAACATTCAAGTGAAAACGAACGTATTTCGTAAACCTAGTGTGGGCATAGAAGCTGTCGTGTGATCCGAAATGCCTATGGTGATGTGCATGCACTATTATCATCGTTAGTTTGCGCAGTTGTGGCAAGGAGTAGGGGAGTCATGACACATACAACAGTCAGCACGCGAATCAAAAGAGGGAGAGAGTAGTCACATATCTCACAAGCGCTTCCGGTGGATGATCCCGACTTTTGTTCGAAAAGAAATAGATGTGTATGACCACACGGTCATACAGCACTGGTCAAAACATCCGACAACATTTTCTTTCGAAGAAGAGGTGACAGGACATGCTGGCGGCAAAACCCAAATATGATTCAATAACTTTCCGACTTGTTTCTGTGTTGCAGTAAAAATGTGCAGTAAATGCACAGCTTTCTGTGGAGTGTATACTTCACACATTTAGGATGATGCAATTTTTATTTGTACATGACTACAGGGATACTGCGCAACGACCAAGATATTTTCTGATACAAGGTAGAACTGATAATATGTCATTTTGTTGCAGTTCTACATTCTATTAGGTGAGCGCTTTACTTGACACGTGGCAACAGTACTGAACTGTGTGCAACCTGCAGTGGCTTAGTGCTCTAGCATAGTATATAGAGTACCAAGTACTCTAGATCGTTAACCAATTGTTCTAAACACATACTGAGAGAGCTCTTAGTTACTGCCGATGCTTGTCGTTTAGTGCACCAGTTATCCTTATTTCAAGTTTAAAAAAAGTCTTACGACGCTTTATACATAGACACCACGTTAAGATTACGAGGCGAGCCGTAGGGGGAACTTCAGGGTGATTTAGCCACCTATGGTTTCAAACGCGCAGTCGAAGAACATTGTTTGTTTGTTTGTTTGTTTGTTTGTTTGTTTGTTTTAACTTCGCCCTCTTCCAATTGTAACCATAGTGGGTGGGAACCAGAGGCCTCGAGCTCAGTTGCGCAACACTTTGCATTTAACCAATAAATTTAACTGTTGGTATTTGACATCCCAAAACCACGGTATGATTATGAAAGACACCGTAGGTGAGCGCTCCGAAAACTTTGACCACCTAAATGGGGCTCTTTAGCGTGCACCTTATTTTAAGCACACGGGTCTCGGGCATTTTCGCTTTCACCTAAATTGCAGCCGTAACGGTCGGGATTCGATTCCGTGACTTTTGGGTCAGTAATGAAGCACCATAAGCACTAAACCAACATGAGGGTTTTTCAGCTACCAAGGCAGGCTCCTTAGTCAATAAATAGAGGGAGAGAAAGAGGTACTAGCCTTGCTGTACTGAGGGCTTATGGTGCACAACTGGCGTAGTATTTGTGTAGAGTAATCCACTAAACGAGCTACATGGGCTCAGTAAGTGTCACTACAATGAGGGTGTCGAAACCACAAATTTCTTCGTTCGTCAGTGATTTTCGCTATTCGCCGATTCTCTTCGCTTACATGTCCAGCGTCGGGATTAAGATTGCTTTTCTGTTTCGAACAATTACAGCGTAAGATATTTTTTACAGTACGAGCCGGGTGACCTGAGACATTATGGAGCACAAGATCGCAAATTCGTGCAACAGTGGCACTTTCAAAAGCCCCCTGTACAGTTTGCTGGCGAGTAGTAGAATATGACCTTTATAGAGGCAAAGGTTAGGGCAACTACGAGTACATCAGAAGATAAGCAGAACAAAATTGCTCATATGAACGCAACATTTCATACCGTTTTTGACCAATAAAAAGGAAACACCCAAGGGTTTGATTCCTGGTAGGGGTGACTGCGCGGAGCTGGGATACAATGCAATGAAAACACGGAAAATATTCCTTGTCAGTGAACTTGAAATTGTATAAAAGATGAAAAAAAACTGACACGAAATAGGATGAAAAACGGTGATGTATATGCAGAGCGAGCCGAACGCACACATTACGCATTTCGCTTGCAATTGTCACTCCAGTCGAAATGCGAGATACTGTGAAGTGCGCAATCAGGTAGTTTTCCTCGCGCTTTCCATAAGTTTATTAATATCAGCGTGCGGGACAATTTTTGCCCATTTATTATTACGAAAAGAAAAAAAAACTCGAACAGACAAGGATGATTGAAGAACGTATCGTTGTAATATGCAATATCCCCCCAAAAAACGAACAGTACCCGCCTCACGTAGAAGAAGGTTTAAATGCCTGCTTACACTCACCTCGAGTTCTGCGCGTTGGCCTTTGCAGCAATTCTAGCGTGCCTCCTCGCAGCGACCGGAGTGCCGGGAGCGGAGGTTCTCCGGCCAAACAGCCGACCCTTGCCGAAGCGCATGGCTGTCGCTGCCTTTCACTACGACCGATGGAGCTGGTCGCCGGACCAGGACGCCAGATTGGCCCGGCTGACGAAGACTCGTCTGTAAAAGGGAATAGACTCAAGTGAGAAAAACGCTAGTTACATAAGCTTACGTTGTGTATAGCGAATACGTGTTAACACAAGATTGCAAAAGGTCAATAGTCTGTGTAATACATACAGTCAGCGTTACGATATACGATAGTCTGTGTAATACATGCAGTCAGCGTTAAGCTTCATTTATATAACTGCATCGTCTAGAAACGAAGGCATTATGTCTCCCATTGCGTTTAACTACTCTCCAACCTGGCTTTCGAGCATGCGTATTTGTTGCGGCGCAGTAAGTATGTTGCGTACGGACGTATGTTTCGTCTAGCCATGTACAGCTTGACTGAAATACGCAAGGTCCCTGCCACAGTGCAAGTATGTGCAGGTAGGACCTGGCAAAAGATTACACGTTTTATGTGCAGAGCACTTTATGGTTTTCGGGATGTCGTATGCGGTCTTATGCTGTCATAACAAGCCGTCGCTTGGCGTCGCGCACTCACACGTAATCACGGGTAGCATAGCCATGTATCTCATTATCATGCATAGTAAAGGGAGGGAAAGGAAAGGAATGGCAATGAAGAGCTAGCATAAGAAAGGAAAACTGACAGCCACTTGATTGTTCTTTCTTGACCCTACTGTCATATTGCTGGATTCCGCAGAGCTGATTTTATACTACCTGCAATATATTCTAGCCACTGCACTAATTTGAAATAGCTCATCATATGCAATACAGAAGTATGTAACAATACAGCAAAATGGTGGGAAAGGTAACTGATCGCGGGGAGGAAGAAAATGAAGAGGGGGGAGGGTAAAGCGTAGCATAGCCGTGTGTATGCTACATTACAGCATGGGGTGTAAAAGAGTGGAGAAGGGGGAAAGAAAAATAGGAAAGCAGAGCGTAGCATAGCCGTGTATAGTACACTATGGCAAATAATGTGGTGGAAAAGTGAAGCCATGTTGAGGAGGAGGTAAGTGAAGGTGGAGACGGTTAGAGGGAGGAGAGGGTAAAGGCATAACATAACCGTACGTATTACAGCAAGTGGTGGGAAAGGGAAGCGAGGGTCAGCTGAAGATCAGTGAGGTTGAGAAAAAGGAAGGAAAGGTGGGGGAGGGAAGGCTAAACATAGCCCAAGCCAGTGTATGATATAGAATAGCAAGTGGTGGGAAAGGAAATCGAGGGTAAAATGAGACAGTGGGATGGTGAAAAGGAGAGAGAGGAGCAGTGAAGAGGGCACCCCTGCACCACTAATGAAATAAAGTTTCCTTTCCCACTATAAACGCCGAGGTAGCGGCGCGTTTGGAACGCCCGCGCGTGCTTGTACTTAGAAGTGTGGCAGCATGGGCTAGTTGGTATGACATGACGATAGTTATAGCGCGAGTAACAGAACGACGACAACTGGCCCGATACCAACTGGCCCGATACAATTGTTTATTGACAAAGAGACATCGTGTCCTTCATGTCCTTCTTGTCTCTTTGTCGTCGTTCTGTTCTCGCGCCATAACTATCGTCGTTCTTGTACGTGAACGCGAGGGTTCCTGAAAGGCAGGCGAGTCACTGCTCCTCACATCTTGCAGTAGTTGTTCTCATTGGAGACTCCGCGAAAGCGCTCGTCAGAAAAAATAAAAACGCTTTTGTTTTTCTTTCTGGCACACTATGTTCCATAACCACGGCCCTTTCGCACTTTTGGTATCCTGTTTTGCACAACAGCCCTGTAGCGCGGCGAAGCTAACTTAGGTTTCCCGTTTTTCATGAGATCGTCGTAAATATTCTGTTCTGCCACATATGCATGCAAGCATTCCTTTCCAAGGCTCGCATTCTTGAAAAGCAATCACAACTAGAAACACGTTGAATATGGCTGGAGACCACATAACTTATTGACGAGTTGTTCAGCTCGAATTGGCGTGCAAATTAGCTCACCATTATTTGCCAGAGAGAAATAAAAGGCACCTTTTTTTCATGCTGAGCGTCGGATCATATATATATATATATATATATATATATATATATATATATATATATATATATATATATATATATATATATATATATATATATATATATATATATATGTGTATATATATACAGAGAACAAGAGACAACACCCGATCCTGGGCCAGCTGTTCTATTCTCCACTTCGTCTTCCTCCGCTTCTTCCAGCTAGCTCCTCGCACCCAGAGCCCCGATTCCGCTGCTCTTAGTCATCAGTGCTCATCACACTCGGCCATGACTGCGAGTGCGTGGAGCTGCCGACAGTGCTTCAGGTGGGCGCGGTTGGCTGCATAGTGGTGGTCGGACTCTTCCACGCTTGAACTTCGTGTGAAAATATTTTGGAGCAAAATCCAGTGGCCGACATTGAATGTGTCACCGTGGTCGTTCGAAATGTCGGTTAAGACGCCGAGGTTTACTGAGGTTTGGCGTGAACTTTGGCCGATACCGACTCTGGGTTACGACTTTGTGTTGCGGCAGTCTATAACATCGGCCATGTTGCAACGCTTCCAGTGCGTTTTCCGACGGGCGGAATAAGTTCTGTCGCTGCGGTTGATCTCGTCCAAGGTTCGACGTGTTCGGAAGACTTGGTGAAAACAGTTCTGGCGGGTGGTATTGACTTCCTCACCTGGGTCGGACCCGTCTAGGCTGTGACTTGGCACGCTGAGGCTGTATTTGTTGCCTTGGTCGGCCACAGTGTCGTTGTTGACGTTGGGCATTGGCATTCGCTCGCACCTTGGTCGATGAAGACTCGGAGGTATAAAACTGGTTGTACCTCGGTGATCTGTCTTTACGACGCTGTAACATGGTGTAGAGATTTGGTGGGCGACAGTGGGTGTGTTGGAGCAGTCGTAGCTTGCCGAGTAGACATTTATGTCGTCTGATTGGGGTGGTGTTTTTATGCGCATTTGAATGCCAAGCCGGAAAATTCTTGCGCAACAGAGGGTGAGTGCGAGCGCTCACAGGCCACTGGACACAATCATGATGCGACGTGCCCGAAGCTTCCTTGCTGTTATCGCTCTTGTTTTGACCGAGCTGGTCATGGCCTGAACAATCAGGGGCGATTTCCATGGTGACGACTTCATGGGGGTCTGCGCGACGTTCAGGTTGTACGTTGGGAGTCAGAATGGCGTGCTTGTCGCCGTCGGCAAGATCGTACATCATGTTGCCAGAAAGGCCGATGCTGGCTCTCTCTGCCTGGAACGCATCGATGTAGCTCACACTGCTCGGCCAATGACTGCAGATGTGGTACACACTGGTCCAAGATTGTCTCCTTGCTATCCACGGTTGTCTCCGACAGCTGTCTTGGAAATGGCATTGGTTGCTGGCACCGAAGTTCATGAGATGGGTCCCGGTGTGAAACCTGGCATCGGAAGAGCAACGCCTGCCTTGGAGCCTGTTTCAGTGTACCCTGCGGAGCATTCAGCCAAGAGGTCATCAAAGCTTATGCAGGATACTGCTGCACATTCGTGGTGGTTCAGTGTGGGTATGTCGTTTGAGTGACGTCCTTCACGAGGCCCGTCTCCGTTAGTGGTCTTTGGCTGAGCTGAACTAGAATTGGACGACGGCACAGAGTCCGAAAGCTCAAGTGAACTGCAACGCATGACTGCAACCTGGAGGCGGAAACCCGCCTGCGCCTTATCCTCGGTAGTCGTCAGGCTGAACTGGGTGGTGGAAGGCAGATTGGAGAGCGTCCGGCCGAAGGCAGCTATGAGCTTGGAGCTCCACTCCACCCAAGACTGCTGCTTGAAGCCTTCATACCGGTGCCACGCCGCTGCACCTTCCCGAAGACGGTCTACAGCCACGGTCCATTTCTGAGATTCCGTCCGGGCCTCGCGCATTTCTACAGCGTTGACGGTTGCCACCCAGCGATCGGCGTCGTTCCGAACCGCGTGGAATTCCGGTAGTTCGCAGACGGCTGGTGATCGTGAGGTGGGAGGAGGCAACGCAGAGATCACCGACGCGAAGCAGTCGAGCTGGTTTGAGAGCTCGATGAGAGAAGACCGGCGTTGCTCCGGTTTGCTTGCCTCAAGGTCGTGTGAGGCAGCTACATCCAACACTGTGCTAATGTCACACAATGCTGGCAACATTGTAGGAGCTCACTCACAGATGGATGCTGTAAGTTCGTTAGTCTTGACGCGGAGTAACGCGATGGTACGCCGCAGGTCCGCGGCGCTGTCGGGTGTGAAGCCCGAAGAGTCAGTGATCGCGGTCTTCAAAAAAGTAGTGGTTGCACCACTTACACCAGCGAGATTGGCGAGCAGGGAAGCCTGGACGGCGTTCAGTGGCGGCTCGTGTGTTGGAAGAGTACTGCAATGGGAATGAAGGCCATGGGAAGCGTGAGCGGCATTCCCAAGGGACAGGAGCCGGTGCGGATCCCTGCCGTGAAACGGTGGCAGGGTTTCAATCAGGTCATGGTCTAGAACCACATGGGAGGCCTGGACGCCGTCCACAGGTGGTCTGAAGGGTGGCTGAAGTGGCGGTTGGGACCCCATCGTTAAGGAAGCGAGAACGGCGTTCCTTGATGGAGAAGCCCACGTTGCCGACGAACCACGAAGACACGTACCGGTGGCTTTCTGCAGAGGGTTCACTTGTCGGACTGCGCCATTGTAATGAGCGAGACAGAGAACAAGAGACAACACCCGATCCTGGGCCAGCTGTTCTATTCTCCACTTCGTCTTCCTACGCTTCTTCCAGCTAGCTCCTGGCACCCAGAGCCCCGATTCCGCTGTTCTTAGTAATCAGTGCTCATCAACATATATATATATATATCTATATATATATATATATATATATATATATATATATATATATTATATATATATTATATAATTGTATGAAGAAGATGGTGCTACTCAGAAAGGCAGGGGGTAGACTCAGTCGGTGAAGAAGACGACGTTTGGTTGGCTGGGTACTCAGACTGGTTCCGCCATACCACTTGACGTGTCGTGACCACTCTCTTGTTTTATAAAGAGTGCCACTCTAAACGCCCATTATAATTGTGGAGGTGCTGGGGGGTCACGCCTAACCTGGATTGCGAAACCGTACGTTGCCTCCCGTTTGCTACAATGTCCACGGACGACGATCAGCAGGCGGCCGCCTCGGCTCCAACTACTGCACGTCCTGTCTGTCTCGGCTCCTTTCGGCAACGCGATCCGCCTACCTTCAGTGGAACCGATGACAAAGACGTGGAAGACTGGCTCGACGAATACGACCGGGTGAGCAAGCACAACAAGTGGGACGATGCACGCAAGCTTACTGTCGTCGAATTTTATTTGACCGACGTCGCCAGTCTGTGGTACCGTAATCACGAGAGAGACCTCCCCACCTCGTCGGCCTTCCGAACGGCGTTCGCGTACTTGTTTGGCCGTCCAGCGCTTCGCAAACTACGGGCCGAACAGCGCTTGCGTACTAGGGCTCAGCAGAATGGTGAGAATTACACCAATTATATCGAAGATGTGGTCGACCTTTGCCGGCGTGTCAACTCGGCCATAACAGAAGCCGAGAAGATCAAGCACAATCTTGAAAGGCGTGACTGACGACGCATTTCAGATGCTTGTCGCCAAAAGCCCGCAAACGGTAGCCGAAGTGATCCAACTTTGTCAGAGCTATGATGAGCTCTGGAAACAACGTGACACCACTCGTCGTGCCAGCGCGCCATGTGCAACCATCTCCGCTTTAATGTCGGCTGGCACTGCTATAGACCACACCACTTTGCTTCTCGAGATCAAGCAATTTGTACGAGAGGAGGTCGCACGCCAGTTGACCCTCGTGCCTTATACCTCCGAAGGTGCCCCGTCTACTTTAGCGCCATCAATACAGCGAGTAGTCCAGGAGCAAGTGTCCGAGGCGCTACCAACAGCTCACGCACCACCTGTGGCTGCTCCATTGACATATGCCGAAGCACTGAACGGAACCCGACGTCCGCCTGTCGCGAACGGCCACATTTCTTTGTCGCGAACGCCTACGTCCACGCGCCCCTTTGTCGTACCGACTGAGCCTATGTACTAGGCTGCCCGTCCTTTCTTCCGACCACCACCTCCGCGCTTTCAGAACCCTTGGCGCACTCAAGACAACCGCCCCATATGCTTCGCCTGTGGAATTGCGGGTCACTTGGCACGATTTTGTCGACGGCGTGAGTTTTTCCTGCGTGACGACGTCAGGCCCAACAATTATGATTTCCCACAACGACCAGAGCCTGCTGTATCTGGCGAGACTGCAACCATGGACACATTTTCACCTCGCCGGAACATCAACAGACACCGGTCGCCATCACCTCACCGCCGTTCGCTTTCCCCTATGCTACGTCGACCTCGCCTTGTCCCTGAGGAAAACTAGGAGCCGCAGTTCCGGGGACAAGAACTGCGGATCTTTGGAACTACACAAGACCTTGTTTTTCGCCGTGCAACGTCGTTGCTGCCTCCGTTGAAGGCATACCTGTTTTCGAATTGGTCGATACTGGCGCCGCAGTGTCTGTAATGACTGAAAACTTTGCCGTCGACTAAAAAAAGTCACAATGCCTCTTCACGACTTCGTTTTAAGCACTGCGAGCGAGCAACGAATTCGCCCTTTTGCTGCATGCACAGCACGTGTCGCTATTGCTGACAATATTTATGTCGTCGAGTTTGTAGTGCTCCCGCAGTGTTCCCGTGACATTATATTAGGCTGGGACTTTCTATGCACTCATCATGCCGTCATCGACTGTGCTCGCGCCGAAGTGGAGTTCGCGCCGTTATGCGACGCTGCCTTCACGCGACTCGTCCCTTTCACATGCAAAAGTTTTCGTTGCCGCCGACACTTTGATACCCCCGTTACTCATCCTGCCCTAGTTCCGCTTTCCTGTGACGTCTCTAGTCGGCTCAACTGTTCTTTTTACGCCTTCTGAAAGCGCTGTTCGCCGCAAGTGCTTCCTGATTCCTTTCGCCGTTCTGAATGGTCACGACGCATCAAGTGCAATTTATGTTTCAAATCCGTTTCTCTCGCCTTCCAAGTTACTGTGCGGAGAGTGCTTGGCCTTTGCCGATGACATTGATCCCTCCAGTGCACGTGTAGTTTCTGACCACTCGACTACGCTACCTATTGACGCTGTTGATTGCTGCGCGTCATCCTCTTCCCCATCATTCACCGACGCAACTTCGCGCTGCATCGACACCAACCTTACGGCCCAGCAGCACACCGACATCATCACCCTCCTCGAGCGCTTCCGCACCAGCTTCGACCACCAGCAACTAACTTTGGGTTGTGCTTCCACATGTATCTCACGAAATCGACACTGGCCTTCACGCTCCTTTACGTCAGCGTCCGTATCGGGTATCGGCATCTGAGCGTCGCATAATCGCGGAGCAAGTTGACGACATGTTGAAGCGAGGTGTTATTGAGCCCTCTAACAGCCCGTGGGCATCCCCAGTTGTTCTAGTCAAGAAAAAGGATGGCTCAATAAGATTCTGCGTCGACTATCGCCGGTTGAGTAAGATCACGCGCAAAGATGTTTACGCGCTACCTCGCATAGACGATGCCCTTGACTGCTTACAAGGCGCGGAGTTCTTCTTGTCACTAGATATGCATTCAGGTTATTGGCAGGTTCCCATGGCTGAGGCTGATCGCCCCAAGGCAGCTTTTGTTACCCCTGTTGTGACCGGCGCCAGAGCGGAAGAGGGAGCGGCGCTCCTTTAATCTTCAAACAAGTAACCGAACGACCGGCTGCCTACTGTTAGGACCGGTGCCAGGTCTGACAATGGATCGGCGTTCCTTTTGATGTTCCTTTTTAGTCGCCAAACGGGCTGGCGGCCTGTGTCCGCCATGTATTGTTCCCCCCTGGCCGGAGGGTGCGGCGTCTTGCCGCCGCGACACCGTGAGCAGTTCGGGAGACCACAAGTGCCGCTTCTTCTTTGGAAGATGACGGCGGCGGCCGGAAATCGTCCCGCTAATTGAACGAGTCGTTCGGCGACCATTTGAAGCTTGTTTACGGCGGCCCTTTCGATGGATGCAGTCATCAACTTCAGACCCCTCGCCCAGCGACACCCCTTGACGAGGAGGAGCCACGTTCGTGCCACATGGCCGTGCAGTGACCACGCTTCAATTTTGAACGTTCACGTGGACCGTGCGTGCTCGTCACCCTCGCGGGTAATGTGTGATCCGTGGTTGGACGGTGCCCTCTGTACGCGGTCCCCGATCTAGGGATCTGGGGAGGACAGACCCTTTATAATGAGCCCCCGCGGCTCATTCGTGTGTGCTTTTTTTCGAGAGCAGAACCGAGCAGAACCATGTAGAACCAAGCACCATGTAGCGCTATGTTAGGAGACATGTAGAGGCCTGCCACGTTTGAGAGCTCACCGTGTAGGGAGTTCGCAATGTACATATTGTAAATAAACCCTCTTCAAGTCTCTCTTCCTCCTGCCTCGACAACTTCATCCCGGACCTCCGGTGTCTGGAAACCCCGGTCGCAACAACTGGTTGGCAGCGGTGGGATACGAGTCTGCGACGGAGAGCGACATGTACCGGAGGCCAGCCGAAAGCCCTGGAACTCGGCGGGATCGAAGCAGCGTACCACCACCGCACGTAATGGGGTGAGTGCCTGGCTTTGTGCTTGAGATATATCGAGTCTTTTAGCCTAAATTCGTTAAAAGATAGATATAACCAACAACTGCCTGGCCACTGTGGTTGTTATCTCAGCACAAGGCAGCACTGGATGATTATCTGAGCAAGTACGCTAAAGCAGGAAAGCTTAGATGATTCAATAGGAACAAGGGGTAATGTTTCAAAATTTCTAAGGGTACGTTGCGGGTTAAATTTTAGGATGTTGTAAAAAGCAGGAGTGAAAAATTAACAAGAAAAAGTAGAGAGGGATGTTGGCCACGTAGTGCTACTTGGGTGCTTAAGCTTGTGGTCTCCGCTGTGAGATTTGCCAGGCTTCAATTTCTCTAGACCCAGAATTGAAGCGCTGGTGGGTTTGTGTTTTGTCACAGCTGAGCCAAAGCAAAGTAGTCGCCATGGATCTTACGAGATTGACGAGAGAGAACCTGCTGAACCTGTGTTGGGATCTGGAGCTAGATTTTAATGATGATATGCCTGCTTCTAAACTCCGCGAAGTGATTCTCGAAAGCAATAGTGACAATGAGGAAATCGAGCACTTCGGGAATATGTACTTATTGGACCAGGAGGAGGAAGTACAAAGGGCGCAAAGAAAGGAAAGATGGCGCCAGGAGGAATTGGAAGCTGAGCGCAGGCATGAAGAACATATAAAAAGGATGCAGGAATTAGATGAAGAGATAGAAAGGCTTAATTGTGAATTGGTGGCATTGCAGCAGAGTGGTCAATCCATAGATGTAGCGCACGAACGGTGCGATGTAGCGGCGGTGCCGTTTAAGACCGAAGCGAAGGCTACAGGTCAGACATCTGTAGATGTAGCGCACGAACGGTGCGATGTAGCGGCGGTGCCGTTTAAGACCGAAGCGAAGGCTACAGGTCAGACATCTGTAGATGAAGTGCACGAACGGTGCGACGTAGCGGCGGTGCCGATTAAGGCCGAAGAGAGGGCTACAGGTCAGAAATTTGCAGATGTACCGCACGAACGGTGCGTTTCAGCAGCGGTGCCGTTTAGGGCCGAAGAGAGTGCTACGGGTCTGATATCTGTAGATATAGCGGCGGTGCCGTTTGAGGCCAAAGAGAAGGCTAGTGCCTGTAAGGGAATGGAACAGGTTTTAACCCATTCTGAGGGAAAAGAGCTCGCGGTCACAGCAGGGTGTGAGGGTTCCGTGGTGGGGGAAACGAAGTTAAGATTAACAGAGTGTTCCATCGAACCTTGCAGCCCTGTAGACCATGTTGATGAGCGTCAGAGGCGGACGAAAGGCTCCAGGTTTGGCACCAAGGAATGTGCCAAACGGAGAAAGCGTCCGAAAAACAGAAGCGCGGCAAGGCTCGCGATCAGCGCGGCGCGTTTGACGAGGACCTTCAAACGGCGTGGCGGATTTGCGAGAAAAGGCCCGTTGTCTTCTCTGACTGGCTTAAATCGCAGGCGTCTGAGCGGCCGGAGAGTAAGGAACAGAAGTGCGCAATCTACGCGGCCGCGGTCTTACGATGAACTGATAGGCAATCATCAGGACTGGGCGCGCGAGATGGCGGAGGAGCATATCGGTGATGAAGAACGTCAGAGTAGGACGAAAGGCTCCCAGGTCCGCACAAAGAAGCGTGCACAGGGGAGAAAGCGTCCGAAGGGCAACAATAAGGCAAAGCTCGAGATGAGCACAACGCGTTTGAGTAAGGGTTTCAAACGGCGTGGTAAAATCGCGAGAAAAGTGCCGTTGTCATCTCTGACGGGTCTGTATCGTGTGCGTCCGAACCGCCGGAAAAGAAAAGCGCATCGTACGCGGCAGTGTTTGAAGGAGAGATTGCTAGGCAATTATCCAGACAGTCCGCGCGAAAAATCAGATGAGCATGTGGGTGCTGGTGAGCATCAGAGATGGGCGAAAGGCTCCGTAGACGGCACCAAGAGACGTGCAAAACGGAGAAAGCGCCGTAAAAACAGGCAGGCAGAAATCGCGACGCGTTTGAGGAATGTATTCAAATGGCGGAGCGAAATTTCAAGAAAGTTGCCGTATCGCAAGCGTCCAAGCGGCCAGAGAACAAAGAAAAGAGAAGCGCATGGTGTGCGTAAGTGGTCGAAGGGCAAGAGACCCTTCCGTTGTTCTCGCGGTGCATTGGACGGGGTGCGGGGCAAAAGAGTCGGTGGTTTTCGAGGGGCAGGAAGCGACAGCAAGTCGGCTTCGAGGAACGTCGCGGGGTTCGGTAGCAGGGCGATTGACGCGTGTTGTAGACCCCGTTTCTCGAGAAAATCGTTCCGGGCGCGACCACCGCGAGTTCGACTCAGAGTTGTTGCGAACAGCTGTTAGCCTCTCGGAAAACGTCGACTCGGGACTGTTGAAAGGAACATTTTGTTTGTTTTTGTGATTTTGTAAATAACTCGTTTGTACCTTGTTTTCGTTAGCGCTCTATCATTTTGGTAGCCTATATACGTTGTATAGATCTATTGGAAGGATAGTGACACGCATTAGAGCGTACAGAATTAGGCGTGTGTCATCGGCACCGGAGTTGGTTTGTATGCGTCCGAGCCGCCGGACAAAACGAAAAAAAAAAAAAAGCACGTTGGGTAGAAAGGCAGACCCTTTCGTCGCTCTATCGACGGCATGTTTGATGGACTGCGGGAGTGCGAGGTACTCAGCGAGAGTAAGAACGCAGGTTGTCAGCGCAGAGCTTTGCGGGGGTCGGAGGCGAAGCGAATGGGTTTTGCCATTGTTCCATTTCCCGTTCGCCTAGAAAGACCCACAGGACGCGACACCGCGCGTTAGTCCCAAAAAGGAGTAGACATCCGTGAGCTTTTGACGATGGTCATTAGTGGATTTATTTTGTTTTGAAATTTGCTTTTGACTGTTTAAGTTGTTTGGATTTTAATGTGTTTTTTAAGAATCTCGTCTACCAAATAGTGTTTAGGTAACACAATTTTGGTTTTGTTCATTTCTTGGGCGTTGTACGTTTAGCTAAGGTAAGCGTTGTGCGATTGCATAAACGACACGCATAGGAGCCTGCGTCATGGTAGATACGTGTAAATGAGCAGGAGCAACGTTATGAACTAATTATGACTGAGCGTAGAGACGCAAAGTTATTGCTTGCGAGATTTTTCAGGATTCATGCGAAACTTTTTTTTGTTGTTCATTTAATGTTTTGTTCGCATGTGTCCGGTGTGTAAGAAAAGCTAGCTCGTGAGTTTATATGTATGCTTTGTGAAAGTGGCAACAGCAAGGGAACGATTAGGTGGTATCTCATCCAGGCAGGAGCACTGTGATGTGCGTTTGCGGATATATAATAAAGATGTTCCTAATGCAGGTGCAGCACGGCAGTTATGCTTTCGTCTTCTCAAAAGGAATTGACGACTGGCTTTGGCGGCACTAAATTTCGGGAACTAAAAGATAGCGTGAAGTAAAATGCTTTATTTTATGAGTATGATACCTGGTGGGTTACGGCGGATTGCTCACGCAAGCACTCGGGTATGCCACGGTGAGCGCATCACTTGACAGTTAGTTTTCTTGAAAGCAGTTTGATGGGAAGATTATTATCGGATCGGGATTAGGAGTTTTGGTGAAACCTCAGAGAAACGTCCCGATTGCTGCTTTGTGTTTGGTAATACCGCTTAAGTAAGGTTGCTTTTGGATAATTTGTCGGACTCGACGTGTCTCAGTGCGGGCAGGGTGCTCTCCCGTGCCTGTGGTGGTGTGTATGAATGCTTTTCCCAGAGGGGAGCCACAAGGAGCGAGAGGGAAAGAGTCCTTGGCTGAGCGTCATCAGCAGTGGCCTGGAAGACAGCACTACACAGCGACACTTCGGGCAACCTGTGCAGCTGGTCACCCTCAGGTCGCTTCTCCCGCCGGCGGACGAGCTGTTGTGACCGGCGCCAGAGCGGAAGAGGGAGCGGCGCTCCTTTAATCTTCAAACAAGTAACCGAACGACCGGCTGCCTACTGTTAGGACCGGTGCCAGGTCTGACAATGGATCGGCGTTCCTTTTGATGTTCCTTTTTAGTCGCCAAACGGGCTGGCGGCCTGTGTCCGCCATGTATTGTTCCCCCCTGGCCGGAGGGTGCGGCGTCTTGCCGCCGCGACACCGTGAGCAGTTCGGGAGACCACAAGTGCCGCTTCTTCTTTGGAAGATGACGGCGGCGGCCGGAAATCGTCCGCTAATTGAACGAGTCGTTCGGCGACCATTTGAAGCTTGTTTACGGCGGCCCTTTCGATGGATGCAGTCATCAACTTCAGACCCCTCGCCCAGCGACACCCCTTGACGAGGAGGAGCCACGTTCGTGCCACATGGCCGTGCAGTGACCACGCTTCAATTTTGAACGTTCACGTGGACCGTGCGTGCTCGTCACCCTCGCGGGTAATGTGTGATCCGTGGTTGGACGGTGCCCTCTGTACGCGGTCCCCGATCTAGGGATCTGGGGAGGACAGACCCTTTATAATGAGCCCCCGCGGCTCATTCGTGTGTGCTTTTTTTCGAGAGCAGAACCGAGCAGAACCATGTAGAACCAAGCACCATGTAGCGCTATGTTAGGAGACATGTAGAGGCCTGCCACGTTTGAGAGCTCACCGTGTAGGGAGTTCGCAATGTACATATTGTAAATAAACCCTCTTCAAGTCTCTCTTCCTCCTGCCTCGACAACTTCATCCCGGACCTCCGGTGTCTGGAAACCCCGGTCGCAACACCCCTGATGGCTTATACGAGTTTAACGTCATGCCATTCGGGCTCTGCAATGCGCCTGCCACTTTCGAGCGCATGATCGACAACATACTCCGTGGCCTGAAATGGCAGACTAGTCTGTGTTATTTAGACATGTCGTGATATTTTCAAGCGACTTTTCAACGCATCTTCAGCGGCTTGAGACAGTGCTTACTTGCCTCACCTTCGCCGGTCTACAGCTCAACTTGAAGAAGTGCTGCTTCGGCGCTCGAAAACTCCTAATTTTGGGCCATGTTGTATCTAGAGATGGCATTCTTCCGGATCCGACGAAACTACGTGCCGTTGCCGAATTTCCGAAGCCGAGGACCTTAAAAGAACTTCGCAGCTTCCTCGGTTTATGTTCATATTTTCGTGTCGTTTTATTCGCAACTTCACCTCCATCATATCGCCCTTGACTGACCTTCTTGCCGGCAACAACGACCTTTCTAGTTGGTCGTCAGCTTGTGATGATGCATTTGCCACACTCCGCCAACTTCTTACGTCACCTCCAATACTACGACATTTTGATCCTCTTGCCCCGACAGAAATACACACGGATGCTAGCGGAGTTCGCCTAGGTGCGGTACTCGCCCAGCGTAAACCTGGGTTTGATTAGTACGTCGTCTCTTACGCCAGCCGTGCACTCACAAAAGCAGAAGCCAACTATTCAGTCACCGAAAAAGAGTGTCTAGCCATCATATGGGCCATAAGCAAGTTTCGACCTTATCTTTACGGGCGTCCATTCAGCGTGGTTACAGATCACCACGCATTATGTTGGCTCTCCTCGTTAAAAGATCCCACCAGCCGGCTCGCCCGTTGGGCGCTTCGGCTACAAGAGTACGATATTCACGTCGTTTACCGATCTGGCCAAAAACATTCCGACGCAGACGCTTTGTCCCGATCACCTCTACGATGTATTGACAAGTCGCCGACTTCGCCTGCCCCCGACGTATCTGCACTTAGTGTCAGCGACATGCTATAGGAGCAACGAAAAGATCCTTGGATCGCTTCACTTATCAACTTGTTGAGTCGAGCTCCCTCGCAAAATATCCCTAGAGGTATGCGCCGTCAAATACAGCACTTCGTTATCAGAGATGGTTTGCTATACAGACGGAATTATCTCTCCGAAGGACGGCAATGGCTCCTAGTTATTCCCAGTCGTCTTCGCTCAGACATATGCGCCTCCTTTCACGCCGACCCACAATGCGCTCATGCTGGAGTGTTAAAAACCTACACCCGCCTGTCCCACCGCTACTACTGGCGTGGAATGTATCGCTTTGTTCGTCGCTACGTACGTTCCTGTCTCGCTTGCCAACGCCGGAAGAATCCCACTTTAAGTTCTCCAGCTCCACTACAACCCTTACCTTGTCCTGCCCGACCGTTTGACCGTGTTGGTATCGATCTGTATGGACCTCTTCCGATTACACCGGCTGGAAATCGCTGAGTAATCGTCACGATCGATCACCTTACGTGCTACGCAGAAACTTCGCCACTCTCTTCTGCGTCAGCCAGTGACGTCGGTCGTTTCATATTGCATCAGATCATTTTACGTCACGGTGCATCACGCGAACTTCTGAGTGACCGAGGGCGTGTGTTTTCGTCGGACACCGTCGAATCGCTTCTCAAGGAATGCCAAGTCATTCATCGCACCACCACCGCGTATCATCCTCAAACTAATGGCATTACAGAACGATTCAACCGTACATTAGGCGATATGCTGTCAATGTACGTCGCAACCAATCACACCAACTGGGACAGTATTCTCCCTTTTGTAACATTTATATGTATACGCGCATAATACTGCTGTCCAGACAACCACTGGTTTCTCTCCATACGTCCTCCTTTATGGTCGCGAGCCCTCTTGCACGCTAGACATCATCCTTCCTTACCACCCGGATGTTGCTGAGTCGACAACGATGTCAGAAGCAGCTAAATACGCAGAAGAGTGTCGTCAGCTTGCCGACTCCTTCACAAGTGCTGAACAGCAGCGCCAGGAACACCACCGCGATAGCCTGACGCCTCCGGCTTCTTATGCATCAGATGACCTTGTCTGGCTTCGCATCCCTTCAACCAGCCCTGGTCTCTCAACGAAACTGACGTACAAGTATGACGGCCCTTACCGTGTGGTTAAGCAAACTTCACCCGTCAATTACATCGTCGAGCCGCTAGAGCAGCCCCATGATCAACGACGCCGTGGACGTGAGACCGTAAACATAGACCGCCTAAAACCGTATTATGATCCCTCTATTGTCTCCTGCTGATGAGTCGCCAGGATGGCTCTTTTCCGGAGGGGAGGAAAATGTAGTGAAGAAATGAGTGCTACTCAGAAAGGCAGGGGGTATGACTCAGTCGGTGAAGAAGACGACGTTCGGTTGGCTGGGTACTCAGACTGGTGCCGCCATTACGACTTGACATTTCGTGACCGCTCTCCTGTTTTATAAAAGAGTGCCACTGTAAAACGCCCCATTATAATATATATATATATATATATATATATATATATATATATATATATATATATATATATATATATATATAAGGGAAAGAAGTGTATACCTAAGGGCTCGTTTTTCCGTGTTTTTAACACAATAATAATGAGATATAACAGACAGTAATGCCAAGGAATGTACAGGGGAAGTTATTAACATTAATGGAATGTAAATAAGAAGAAAGAAAAGTGGATGAAAAAATTACCAACTGTAAGCAGGAATCGAACCTACGAACCTACGACCTTCGAATTACGCCTTCGTACGAAGGCGTAATTCGAAGGTCGTAGGTTCGATTCCTGCTTACAGTTGGTAATTTTTTCATCCACTTTTCTTTCTTCTTATTTACATTCCATTAATGTTAATAACTTCCCCTGTACATTCCTTGGCATTACTGTCTGTTATATCTCATATATATATATATATATATATATATATATATATATATATATATATATATATATATATATATATATATATATTCTAAAGAAGGAGCAAGCATTGTGAGCTGTTCCTGACAGGGGCGTATCATCAAATGTTACAATTATGCCGGCGGCGTAAGACCTCATCTTCGAGGTCCTAGTCAAGAAAAGTTAATTTCAGTTAGGCTGAAAGTTACGTATACTTGAAGCATAAGGCACAAAGTCACCAGACATGAAAGCTAAGAACGCATGATTGAAGTTTTTCGACAGACTTGCGCAAGTATATAGCCGTAGACTAATAGGGATTTTGTACATTCCATAGGACTTGCTTTCTGTGATGTTGTATGTGTGCTACCTGTGTTTCTCACATTTTACCTCTAACTTTCACCTTCCCCATCCCTTCCCCCAGCATTGTACAGGTACCATACCGGTTAGGTAGAACTATTTGGCCTCCCTGCCTTTCCTCTTTTTCCTCTACCTTCCCTCTATGGTTCATAAGCTAACAACAATGTCGACAGCTTGGCCAAAAGGTTTCTGGGTTTGAGGGCACTGTTCAAACACTGTTATCACTTCACTGGTTGCGTACATATGTTTACCTTTTTTTCGGCAATCCCAGGTGATCAAAGTAATCACTGGGCCGTTACCGCAGCATACCTATAGCGTTATTGTGGCTTTGACAAAAAAAAACGGCCCACCATTTTGAGCAACCTCATCAATCATGTCTGATGCGAGTCGAACATGCTACAAGTAGCTCCAACTGAAAAATGCTCGACGTCCAGTGCGAAACAGCAGCACGACTAAACATTTTCTGCAAGATGTATAACAAGAAAAGGTGGCCTTTTACAAGCCAACCACATCCGTCTTCTATAAAGTCATCACGCCTGAACACCACTCAAGCTGTACACCACAGGAACAGTCAAGCGGGAGCTGGAATTGGGGGCCGACATTTTTTAAGTTTTCTTGCGTATAATCATCATCATCAGCACCAGCAGCAGCATCATCACTCGCAGCCTGTGTTAGTCCACTGCTGGACGAAGGCCTCTACTGATGATCTACACTTTACCCTATCCTGTGCGCACATATAAACGCACGCACGAATATACTTAAATCCCCTCCCCACCCCCAGCCCCCCACCCGGAAAAAAATTTGTAACCTACCACATGATGCACCAGAATATTTTCAAGTTACTCTACCCAACCGAAAAAAATGTAGCCCCAATAAACCAAAAAATATACATGCTTAAATTTAGCAATGCTTGATACAAGATCCTTGTATTAAAAGGTGACTTGTAGTAGAACTCGCTGTTGGGCTAGTTAATGCCTGTCTAGATTAAATAGTCAACTTCGCGCCAAACTCACAACCACACTTTATATTCCGTGAGGTTGTGAATTTGGCACGAATTTGACTATTTAATCCAGACAAAGGTTACCTGCTTTGGCATGAAAAGTTTTCTTGCATGAAAACCCACCACTGCTATATTATGCCCGCCATTCATGTAATATTCCAAGATAAATCAAATAAATAGTGCTTTATATCTTCTCTAAACGATAAAAAAATACGCGTTCCCGTAATCCGATTAAACAAAACTTGTTAACTATATTATAATTATTTGAAAACTTATGCGATGGCGAAACTTAATTCACAATCAATAATACTGCTTATGAATTGTGACACTGGTGATGTTAGCGCATGAGAAAAGTATGATAATTGACTGCGTTACCCTGCCCGCAAAACATAGCGGAATACCAAATTATAAATGAAAACAAAACTAAGCAGCTGCGTTAGTGGCGCCATCTTTCGGCGTCAAGTGAAATCAAATATCGCGGCCAACAGCTGACGCTAAGGCCTGGACAGCGATATTCCCGTCAGTATGCAAGACATCGTTTCAATTTTTCCTCGGTAAATGCGCTCATGTAGAAAACCTGGCACTGCACAGTTGAAACATAACAAGATTTCGAAACCTAAATAAAGTACAAGTAAGCGTCAATGAGCAAGATAAAGGGTCTCATACGTTTAGTCAAACTACTTCGTATGATGGACTGAAACTATTTGGCACTGACCCGTGTGACTCTATACATGCCTTTACGAAACACTCACACTGCGTCAACCTGGCGTTGTGTGTGGCTGTGGAGAATGCGCTGGCACGGTGACCTTCATAGCCATTGCGTTTTTTTATTTTTGAATAAATTTCAGCATGATAAACAAACATATCCTTCAGCGAAAATGCCAGTCTTTGCTCCTTAGAATTTTTTTTTCTTTGTTAGCCTCCATGGTGATGTAGTGTTCAAGGTGCTCGACTGCTGACCCACAGGTCGCAGGATCCAATCCCGGCCACTGCGACCCGTTTACTTGGGTATAGAAGCACTTTAAACAACCCCAGGTGGTAGAAAATTTCCGTGGCCTCCAACTAAGGCATCTCTCATATTCATATTGTGGTTTTGAGACGTTAAAACGCGTCAATTATTATTACCTCGTTTCTTTCTTCATCTGTGTTTTTGTCTGTTCGTTTGTTGTTGTTTTTTTGTTAAACCATGCTCGTTCACAGAGTTATGTTTGTATGAAAAATAAACATAGTTATGTTCCCTCCAGCAGGTTGTGGCATTAGTGAACCGCGAAATCACTCTAGATTTTATGGTTTCTAAAGCGGTTTCTAACGCATGAAATCTCTTGAAGTTTCGCAAATCGAGAAAATACGACGAATAGCGCAAGCAGTCCGGTCAAGTATGCAGATGTAATTCTGCTTGCTCGATAAGGACATTTGTTGTGCCCTCGCTGCCAATTTATTTTTTCTTGGTTACTCATTGTTCGTTCGTTGTGATATATGCACCCCCATTGTATGCGAGAGGTCGTCCTTCTGGCAAACATTCTGAGTTCACCGTTCCCGCTTTGCATTCAAGCCACGCACCCCAGCCAGAGCTGCTTTAACGGAGCGAGCCTGCCCTTCGTATATTCTCGTGTTCAGCCAAGGAGAACTGGGCCAACCTCTTGATGCTGTGCTGGTCACCCTGCGAACGCCCCGACCAACTGCTAATTAAGACTGTGGATGAAGGTACCTGAGGTCGCAAGTACGCCCCCGAGCTTGCTCAACTCATACTCAGATTTATTACTCCGATCACGTGTGATCTCTGTTCTCCTTCTCCCCCTACCGGATCTTCATTAGGTCGGGCCAGTAATGAGGTTAAGTAACAAAAACGAAGCCCGTGCTTCGCTATCAAGATTGGTGCATCGGAGCTCATCCGAGCATAATATTATTTATTGTATGCTCTCTTTCCGAATATACTGATCTTTGTGATCTGCAATAGTGGAAGTCACTCCAATTTTGTATCTTGGCGTTCTCTATTTTCGTTATTTTTCTTCAGTTTATGCACATGTGACAGAAACATGTGTACTTTTTATTAACGAAGGTCCACTCTCGTTATATTTATGCATCATGACGTTCTCTTTACAAGTGTATTATTGTGTATTATTCCATCTAAATTTTTTGTAATGTGTGAATATATAATATTTGTAGACGCTTCTGCCCACTCCTGTAAATGTCCCTGACGGGATTGGCAATATTACTAAATAAAAAGAAACATCACTTAAGCAATCGGCCAGCTAAGAACAATGTTCTTATTCATTGAAAAGGTAAATGAGTGCAGCACAAACAGTCACGTCAGCATAATTAGCAGCAGAAACTACAGGAAGCCGTGAAAGGCGCCGGTGACGCGGCTTTTCAGATTACAGGACCAGCTGGCATCTTGGCGTTCTCGTTATGACACTGGTTGGCTAAGCACTGATCTTCAAAATCACATAAATAATCCGCAGAGCTTTCGGTAGGGACTCCTCGCCACGGTGGTCTAATAACGAAGGTACTCTGCTGTTGACCCGCAAGTTGCGGGTTCGAATACCAGCGGTGGTGGCTGCATTTACGATGGAGGCTAAAATTCTGCGGTCCCGTGTGCTCAGATTTAGGTTGCTGGTTGCGAAACTTTGTTGTGGTCCTGCAAGGCGCGCGTGAGCGCGCAGTGGGCGAATCCAACGTCGGAACCATTAGGCCAAGCCTATCGGCCGCTCCACGGGCCTGCTGGATGACCCAAAGATTTGGGTGATTTCGGTACACGTTAAATAACCCCAAGTGGTTGAAATTTCCGGAGCCCTACACAATGGCATCTCTCATGATCATATGGTGGTTTTGGTACGTTAAACCCCACATACGAATCAATCAATGGGTAGGAACAAACGTTTAGAAGGGTCTGTGCAACAAATACCCAGCGATGCGGTCATTAAATTATTGTTTTATGCGCATCGTTGTGTTCGTGATCGCCGTCTTAGCAATGTGACAAAAGCAAAACAGAACCATCGTCATCAGCCAGACGACTCCCACTGCAAGGCAGAAGCCTCTCCCATGATCCGCCAATCAACTCCTACCCTTTTAATCCCTCCTCACCCCCATCCCTTGTGAGCTACTGTTGAGGTGTCGCTCGCTGAAGCACAGTTACGGGGCTCACTTTTCTCTTCCTTTCTCTCTTGAAGAACCACTTAGTAATCAACCCGGTCTTGTGCTTTCGGCTGCCACGTTACACCTGCGAACGGTTTGATCTCATCGACTCATCTAACTTTTTGTCTCTCATTCATGCGTTTGCCTTCTCTATATATGAATCCAGTCAGTTACATTTAATGACCAGCGGTTATCCTGCCCATGCGCTACGTGCCCGGCCCATGTCCACTTCTTGATTTCAACTATGATATCCTTAATCCCGGTTTGTTGCTGAACCACTCTGCCCTCTTCTTGTCTCTTAAGGTTACACTTATCACTTTCCTTTCCATCGCTTGATGCGTCATTCTCAATTTAAGCTGACCCTTCTTTGTAAGCCTCCAGGTTTCGGCTCCACAGGTAAATATCGGCAAGATTCAGCTGTTATATAGCTTCCTCTTGATGGTTGGTGGCAGATTACCACTCATGACTTGAGAATTCTTGCCAAATGTGATCCACCGCATAGACTTATTCTCCTAGTTATTTTAGTATTATGGTTCGACTCCGCGGTTACTATAGCTGTCCTAGGTAAAGGAATGCCTTTACAACTTACAACATCTCTCCACCTATCGCAATGTGGTTTTCGGCCGAGACTGTTCCGTATTACTTTAGTTTTGTGCATAATAATGTTCAGACCTATTCAGTATTCATGCGCTGTAATTGGTCCCCTGAGTTACTCATCAAGACAATGTCATCAGCGAATTGCCGATTGCTAAGATATTCTTTATTAACTCTTGTTATCCCTAACTCTTCCCAATCTAGGGCTTTAAAACCTCCTGTAAACACGCGGTGAGTAGCATTGGAGAGATCGTGTCTGTCTGCCTTACACCCTTCTTTATTGGGATTCAGCCGCTTTCGTTATGGAGAACTCTGGTGGCTGTGGATCCACTGTAGATTTCTTCCAGTATGTTTATGTTGGCTTCGTCGATGCCACGATTCCGTAGTAGACACTGCTGATGTATCGACTGAGTGAAACGCCTTCTCGTAATCTATGAAAGCTATGTATAGGGGTTTGTTGTATTCTTCACATTCTCTATTACCTCAATGATAGGGTGAATATGGTCTATTCTGTAGCAGCCTGTACGAAATCTTGGTTAGTTATTTGGTTGATTGAACTCTAATGTCGCCCTAATTCTATTATTTATTATATTCGTAAGTAGTTGTAGAGAACGGACAGTAATGTGATCGGCCTGTAATATTTAAAGTTCTTGACGTCTCCTTTCTTATATATTATGGTGATGTTGACCTTCTTCCAATATTCGGATACCCTTCCCCTCAAGAGATACTTTGTATATAAGGTGGGCAGTTTATCTAACACAATTTTTCCGCGACCTTTCGGCAGGTTTGTTGTTACCTTATCCTCATCAGCAGCTTTGTCTGTACCCAACAAAACCAGCTGTTGGTTAAAAACGCACATGTTAAAGCTGACGCTCCTGTTGATGCTCCATGATGCACTAGTGTCAAGCGCGAAAACTTTGGTGAGTTAGCGCCTGTACATTTTCGTAACGTCCAGGAGGATACAGAAACGGAGAGGCGCTATAGGATGTACCACTAGACAAATTGCCATCAAGAAACAATGTCGCGGATTGGCTAACACGCAAGGTATGCTAGTAAATATTCTACATCTAGTACCCTGCTGTGCCAACTTCAGTATATGGGCCATAGGTAAAGAAAAAATTAGGCATTTCCGTGACCTCCGTCCACTTCAAATGCATTCTATACACACCGGGCAGGTGCCACTTTTACACATCGAGCATTATTGTTGGCCGACACATGCATGCGCTGTTAGGAAAGAATGCGTTGAATATTATCAGATTGCTTCCCGTTGAGCGTCAGACTATACACAGCACATCGAACCCTTGGAACCAAGCCTAATTGAAGCGCAGTGAAAGCTCAGTTATCAATCACAGCCTCAATGACTTGCGTATGGGTTGCCGGGTTGCCATATTAGTATACCGTGCGCCAAATTGACTATTTTTACGTACTGTCTTGGGAGGTGGCGCGAGAGGAGAGATTCTGGCTTGACTACTTTTTCTCAATATTTTTTTAAATATCTGGCCCATCAGAAAATGATAAAAATATGTGTAGTTCACATCATCAAACAATTTTAGCAAATTATAAGGCCAGCGAACGACCACGACACTTTCAAGTCTCTTTCAGTCACGTCCATTATCGTTGGCAATTCAGCACGGGTGATTTCATATGACGCAAAGCATACAAAAGTTTCATGTCTGAAGCTTGAGCTGGAATCAGACGCGCGGAGAATGAAAGTAGAATAGATGAGCGCAAGTAAACGAGTCGTAGAATCCTCGACAAATATACACACCTACAAATATCCGTCCCGTAGAAAATTTTTTGGCAATTTGAATTTTTAGGAGCGAAGCTCCTTAGGCCGTGGGTCGTTCCCTCCTCTGTAGTCGTAGTAGCAGTAAGTAGCCACCTCAAGGCTCAGTAGATGGCGCTGTGTTTATATGTCCTTGAAAAACTTATTGATCAGGCACTACCAGCATTAATGTACGCAGATGATATAGTGCTAATGGCCCAACAACAAGGAAGATTTGCAGAGATTGATGGACATCTGCGGTAATGAGGGAGATAGGTTAGATTTTAGATTCAGTAGGGAAAAATCAGCAGTCATGATTTTCAATGACAACGAAGGTAGTGAGCTTAGAATACAGGAGGTCACGCTAGAGATAACAGATAAATACAAATATCTGGGCGTATGGATAAGCAATGGGACCGAGTATCTGAGGGAACACGAAATATACGTGACGACTAAAGGTAACAGGAATGCAGCAGTCATGAAAAATAGGGCACTGTGGAATTACAATAGGTATGATGTTGTGAGAGGAATATGGAAAGGGGTCATGGTTCCTGGGCTGACGTTCGGCAATGCGGTCTTGTGCATGAGATCAGAAGTTCAAGCAAGATTAGAAATTAAGCAACGTGGAATAGGTAGGCTTGCTTTAGGAGCTCACGGGAATACACCAAATCAGGGAGTACAAGGTGATATGGGATGGACATCATTTGAGGGCAGGGAAGCTAGCAGCAAGATAAAATTTGAGAAGCGATTGAGAGAAATGGGGGAAGAGCGTTGGGCTAGGAATGTTTTCAGCTACTTGTACATGAAGAATGTCGATACAAAATGGAGGAAGCGAACCAGGAAGTTGACTGGTAAATACTTAGAAAACAGCAGGTGGCCAAACCAAAAAGAACTATCGGTTAAGAAGAAAGTGAAGGAAACGGAGACTGACATGTGGAGAATGGGCATGATTAAGAAGTCCGCACTAGAGATCTATCGAACTTTTAAGCAGGAAATTGCCAAGGAAAGGATCTATGATAATACTCGGGGTAGTTCTCTACTGTTTGAGGCCAGGACGGGAGTACTGCGAACCAAGACATATCGGGCCAAATACGAAGGGGTAGACACTGTATGTAGTGCATGTGGAGAGGAAGAAGAAACTGCCGAACACTTGATAATGTTCTGTAAAGGGCTTCACCCTATAGTTCAGGATGATGACGCAGAGTTTTTCAAAGCACTGGGGTTTAGGGACCGGGAGGGCAAAATAAACTTTAAGCGGGTAGACTTAACTAGAAGGAGGTTATCTGATTGGTGGCTAAAGTCAAGGCACGAGTGAAAATTAAACTCTTCACTGCAAAGTACGAATCCTCAAACTCACTTTTTAAGGAAAAAAAATATATAGTTTTTGGTTCATTAGGTATTACGGCTTGGTGGCGCTAGCCACCGCCCGATCTAAAGGGTACAGCCATATCCATCCATCCATCCATCCATTGAGAATAATATAACTAGATGGCGCTGGTGGTTTTCGCAGCATATCCTTGGAGTAGATGATGATGAGTCGGGCGAAGAGTCCATCGATGCGCCCATGCGTTCGTTGGTTCGCCCATACGTCCGAAAGTCCATGCTTCTGTCCGTGCGTTCGTGAGTCCAGCCATGATTCTGTCCGTCGGTACTTCCATCCATCCGTCCGTACTTCTATCTATTTGTCCGTCCAAGAGTCCGTCCGCACGTCCGCCCGTGCGTCGGAAGCAGCGCAACGCAAAGATTTGCAATTGCGTTGCGCATGCGTCGTATACGCTAACCTCATGCGGGCTCCCGCTGAGTGACGAACGCTAACCCTATATACACCCGCAAAGCTTGCAAGCTTTCCGCACGATATTCTCATCATCATCATCAGCCTGACTACGTACACTGCAGGACAAAGGCCTCTCCCATGTTCCGCCAGTCAACTCGGTCCTGTGCTTGCTGCTGACAATTTATACCCGCAAACTTCTTAATCTCATCTGCGCACCTAACCTTCTGTCTCCCCCTAACCCGCTTGCCTTCTCTAGGAATCCAGTTAGTTACCCTTAATGACCAGCGGTTATCCTGTCTACGTGCTACATGCCCTGTCCATGTCCATTTCTGCTACTTCATTTCAACTATGATATTCTTAACCCTGGTTTGTTCCCTAATCCACCCTGCTCCCTTCTTGTCTCTTAAAATTACACCTGCCATTTTTCTTTCCATTGCTCGCTGCGTCGTCCTCAATTTAAGCTGAACCCTCTTTGTAAGTCTCCAGGTTTCTGCTCTGTAGCTAAGTACCGGCAAGATGCAGCTGTTATATACCTTCCTCTTGAGGGATATATAGTGGCAATCTACCTGTCATGATATGAGAGTGCTTGACAAATGTGCTTCACCCCATTCTCATTCTTCTAGTTACTTCAGTCTCATGAGAATTCAAAAAGAAATCGCTCACATAACTGAAAGTTCACTACTCTGCAGTATGCACTAGAATATGGAAAGGCATAAGGCACAGCAAAAATCAAGCGAAATGTATGAAATAAATTTATTCTGAAATTGTTGCTGTAATTTTTATTTGAACTGGCGCACTTAAAAGCGCAATATTAGACGAAGCTGTCCACAAAGTTTGGGCTGCCTCTGGTACAGATTATTGTTGTAAACACAATGTCTCACACCTTTCTGATATATCTTAAGGCATCGGCTGGATATAGAGTCGAAAGGTTGTAGCTGTATTTAAACACACGGACGAAACAAAAAAAAAAAACAGGAGGACTGTGCGAGGCAGCACTGCGTTCAAAGTCAAGCCATTCTAGATATGCAGGATTTGAACTTCCCTCAAACATTACTACTCCATCACCCTCCCCTTCTTTCTAATGAAAAAAGAAGTGTATATTTAAGGGCTCGTTTTAAATGCGAAGCATTTATTTGATTACTGCAAGCACTTCTGGCATCTATCTATCTATCTATCTATCTATCTATCTATCTATCTATCTATCTATCTATCTATCTATCTATCTATCTATCTATCTATCTATATCTGATTGATTGATATGTGGGGTTTAACGTCCCAAAACCACTATATGATTATGAGAGACGCCGTAGTGGAGGGCTCCGGAAATTTAGAACACCTGGGTTCTTTAACGTGCACCCAAATCTGAGCACACGGGCCTACCACATTTCCGCCTCCATCGGAAATGCAGCCGCCGCAGCCGGGATTTAAACCCGCGCCCTGCGGACCAGCAGCCGAGTACCTTAACCACCGCGGCGGGGCCTATCTATCTATCTATCTATCTATCTATCTATCTATCTATCTATCTATCTATCTATCTATCTATCTATCTATCTATCTATCTATCTATCTATCTATCTATCTATCTATCTATATCTGATTGATTGATATGTGGGGTTTAACGTCCCAAAACCACTATATGATTATGAGAGACGCCGTAGTGGAGGGCTCCGGAAATTTAGAACACCTGGGGTTCTTTAACGTGCACCCAAATCTGAGCACACGGGCCTACCACATTTCCGCCTCCATCGGAAATGCAGCCGCCGCAGCCGGGATTTAAACCCGCGCCCTGCGGACCAGCAGCCGAGTACCTTAACCACCGCGGCGGGGCCTATCTATCTATCTATCTATCTATCTATCTATCTATCTATCTATCTATCTATCTATCTATCTATCTATCTATCTATCTATATCTGATTGATTGATATGTGGGGTTAACGTCCCAAAACCACTATATGATTATGAGAGACGCCGTAGTGGAGGGCTCCGGAAATTTAGAACACCTGGGGTTCTTTAACGTGCACCCAAATCTGAGCACACGGGCCTACAACATTTCCGCCTCCATCGGAAATGCAGCCGCCGCAGCCGGGATTTAAACCCGCGACCTGCGGACCAGCAGCCGAGTACCTTAACCACCGCGGCGGGGCCTATCTATCTATCTATCTATCTATCTATCTATCTATCTATCTATCTATCTATCTATCTATCTATCTATCTATCTATCTATCTATCTATCTATCTGTCTGTCTATCTATCTATCTATCTATCTATCTATCTATCTATCTATCTATCTATCTATCTATCTATCTATCTATCTATCTAGCTGGTTACAACAGGTGCCGTCTCGTGATCACGCCCTTAACTTCGCCTCAACCAAAATTTGTATAGAAGGGTGAGATGGTTTGATGAATATGACGCACTTGTAGAGACTTGAATAATGTCACGATCCCGGGGAGTGCGTCTTCAAATGATTCCCGTTAAACAGTGACACATAGCCGCGGATGGGTATGTGCCACGGGTATGTGCCGCAGGTGATCGAAAGTTAGTATCTACCCAGGAAAGGACAGAACACACCTGGTTTTTAACGCGTTAGTGTTGGGAAAAAGCAACGAACACATAAAATAAATATCATGGTCATAAGGAGGAATCGGACCCCAGCAGCCTGCGTGGCAATCAAGCATTCTACCACAGAGCCACGCGAGGTCTCGGAACTACTTTTCAAATAGACTCTAAGGAAAGAAGAAAAATAGTAGGAAAAGAACAGCAGGGAGGTTCACCCGCCTATAGGCAGCCGGTTTGCTACCCTGTGGATGGGAAGGGGGATGGGGGAGATGAAATATAGAGAGCAGAGAGGGAAGAGAGATAAACACAGCACATTCGGCAGCACACGCGCGCACACTCGGTCATAGTCCAGTCTTGTCTTTCGCGGTGTGTGACATTGCTGTTACAGCCGCCTGTTTAAGTCGGTGTCGCATAGGAATTTCAACAGAGCTTTTGTCGCCTTCTGTTGCAATGTCTTCTTTCGGGGACTTGACAGAATAGTGTCCACAGACATTTCGCTGTTGTCGATGCGCGCCAAAACGGACGCTAGTGACTGTCTCTGGATGTCATACAGCGGACAGTCACACAGGATGTGGTGTAGCGTCTTTTCGCAATGACAGGCATCGCAGAGAGCGTTGTCGGCCATTCCTATAACAAAGGAATAAGATTTTGTAAATGCCACTCCTAGCCATAAGCGATGAAGAAGGGTGGCTTCTCTTCGGTCGAGCCCAGTGGGCATGCGGAGAGTCATCAAAGAGTACGGGTGGTGTTGACGATTCGTCTCGTTGCTTGGTGGGCACCATAGTGAAGACGTGATTTCACGCGCAAGTTGTCGACGATTATACTGGCTGCATCGGTCCGCGAAAGTGGTATTGCTTCTTCTCGTGTTCCTTCTAAAGTTGCCCGCGCGGCAGTATCGGCATGTTCGTTCCCTAAGACGCCGCAGCGACTTGGCAGCCACTGAAACGTCACATGATGCCTTTTCTCGTGTGAAGTGTGGAGAGGGCATCGAATTTCGAAAACAAGCTGTTCGTACGGCCCGCGACGCAGTGCTGAAAGCACAGATTGTAGGGCAGCCCCTGAGTCGCTGAAAATCGACCATTGTTGCGGTGGTTTCCGATTTACCCACTAAGTGCAGCGCGCAAAGCAGCTAGTTCCGCTGCTGTAGGTGCCATGGAGTGGTCACTCCTAAAGCTAATGGTAATACCTCTTGCTGGGACAACTACTGCACCTGAAGAACACTGACGGTTCGTGGAGCCATCGGTATATATATGTACACTGTCTGAATATTTCTCGTGCAAAAGAAGAAGATAAAGTTGTTTCAGCACGGGCGACGAAAGCTCAGATTTCCTCCGTATCCCTGGTACACAAAGATGCACTGTGGGTCGACTAAGACACCAAGGGGGTATCGATGGTTTAGATGCAGGAGTGAAGCCCGAGGGAAGTTTTTCGTTGTACTTCAGAGTCATTTTAGCGAACGATGCTTGGTGCCTCTCTGAAGGCAACAATGCAAGGTGATGACAGGGAGCACGTGCGAAGTGTCTGATGTGCGTTCTCAGGACTTCCACAACAATGTGAGTTTCTAGCAGATAGTCACCAGCAATTGCAATTGTTGCCTCTGTTGGCGTACATCTGGGCAGACCGAGACACACTCTCAAAGCTTGGGCTTGTACTGCCTGTAAAACACGAACATTGGTTTTGCAGATATTGCTAAGCACGGGCAAGCTATATCTCAGGAAACCGAGAAACATTGCTCTGTAGAGTTCCATCATTGCTTCTACTGACATCCCCCCCGTCTTTCCTGTCAGGAAATTGAACAATTGGGAAACAGCAGTCATACGCTTCTTCATATAGGCCGCATGCGGACTCCAACAGAGGTCCCTATCAATAATGATGCCCAGAAGCCGCTGGATTCTGGCGTAAAAAATCGGTCGCCCGAGATTGAGATGACATAAGGGGTCATTGCTTTGTGAGTGAAGGCCACCAGCGCGCAATTTTCTGGTGATATGCTGAGACCTTGTTTTAACAAGTAGTTGGCAATCGTAGTTGCTGCTCTTTGAAGCCGGGAACGTATCTGAGAACGTGTGACTGACGAAGTCCAGGCACAAATGTCGTCACTGTATAACGAGATTTTAATTATACTTGGCAAGAATTCAGCAAGGCCAATTAGTGCACGATTGAATAGCGTTGGGCTAGGAACTCCGCCTTGAGGAACACCCCTGGAAGTATAGCGTCGCGTAGTTGGGCCATCTTCTGTTAACACAAAGAATGATCTTGCCGCCAGGTAACTCGAAATACACCGAAAGACTCGACCACCAAGGCCAACCACCGCAAGAGCACCCAAAATGGCTTCATATAGTACATTATCATACGCACTTTTCACACCTAGAAACAAAGCTGTATAGATCGTCGCTTACGGGATCTTTCGTGCTGAACGTACGAAACTAGATCAACGACATTGTCAATGGAAGAGCGGTCGCGTCGGAAACCAGCCATGGAATTCGGATAAATCTTGTAGTATTCAAGACACCACTCCAGGCGGCCTAGTATCATCAGCTAGACTGTAATATTTGTGAAACGTCAATGGTGGTTGCAGTGCTGGGACTGTAGAATTATATAAATATTACGTATGTGCTCCCACCTTACAGTTGCCACGTCTGGCTAACGTCAACTGTTGTCAGGTGACGTTTGCTGAAATCAATTTATGTAGCAGTGTCCAGGGCTACTTGTATTCTCGCGAGCGCCAGCGCTTCATATCAGCTTATCGCTTCTGGTGTTGCTAATATATGTGTTCCTGTTGGTATCATTGCGTAAGTGCAAGCAGCTGGTTATATAAGCATGTGCAACTGTTCAACATGTCTGGGTGCATGGTAAAAAACATCCAAGTGGTCTAAATTTTCGAAGCTCTCCATTACGGCGCCTCTCACAATCATATGGAGGTTTTGGGACATAAACCCCACATATCAATCAATCTGTTGAACATGTCCGTGCTAGCAACATTTATACATATACTTAGTGTTATCTTTTCATGACGTCTCACTCAATAAAAAATTGCAACACGATCACCTTCCCTCCGCACGCTTCGCATAACGTCCAATTCCAAGGTACGTGGGATCAGCCGAATTTGATTTGTTAAACACAATATTAATGAAATTTAACAGACAATCATGCTAGCGAAAGTAGAGAAGATGTTATTAGAAGTAAATGAAATGTACGTTCACGAGCTACGTGAACGCCGAACAGGCAGATAAAGATTGTTCGTCACTTACCATCGTGGCAACTGGTGGCGCTGACTGACACTACCACGTTTAATGCACATGATTATATACCCCATAAAATGGACGGAGTTATCACTGTGCATAGTAGGTCAGTCGGTAGAGCATCGGGCGCCTTAATAGAAGGTCGCAGGTTCGGTTCATGCCAATGGTAAGTCATATATTCATCCACTTTTCTTTCTTTTCACTTACATTACAAATAATTCTAATAACATACCCTATACTTTCTTTGGCATGATTGTCTGTCAGGTCTAATTAGCATTGCAAATGAGTTCTGCGTAATCTCGCAACGTGTTGGAAGGGTTAAGAAAGAGAGAGAAGACAACGATTCGTTTGTAGCACGACAGCCACCCGTTTTCCGGCAACTAATAAGTTTTTTTTTTCGAATAAATTCGTACGGATTTTTTGTGGCTTCGTGTTAAATACAAACGAGTGGTGGTATTTTTTTCCCTTTCTTAACCCTTCCACCACCTTGCGGGTTTACATGCATGTAAAAAAGAGCGCAATAGGATAGCATGATACAATGAATACAATGGTACCGCAATACAATAGATGCAGTGAAACGCAACTGGTTATCAACGAAAGCATAAATAATTACTCGGCCGGCGCTGTTTAGCACGACGTTGGTCGAAAAATGTGTTGCACCCTTTCGTCTTCAACATTGACGAAAGGGCACGACCAATGCCTGAGAAACTCGCGCTCTTTTATGGGAAGAAAAGCTCCTCAGGAAGGAACAGTGGCAACGTGATCCCTAAGTCAAAAGCGAACGAAGCATTGAATCGGGACTCCAACCCATATTCAGAGATCGCATCCAGAATGTGAGCATGTAAGATATTATCGAAGGCTTTCTCGAGATCCAGTGCCGGAATGCCACGAACATCTCTGGTGTCTGGGTCGATAATTTTATGTTTAAGCATTTTCAAACACCCTGCGTGAATAGCACGGTACGAAAGCCAATGAGATTGAAAGGGAAGACCTTGTTTAGCTCAATGTCGTGGTAGATTCGGTTAAGATGCTGCGCGACCTTACCCACGCAAGACGAGAGCGAGATCAGTCGGAGCGTGTCGAGCCCGAAAGCTTCACCAGGCTTGGGAACGAGGACGGCAGATGCCGTTCGCCACTCCTCCGGCACCTGACCTGACTCCCTAATGCGCTTGACCTCGTCAGTTAGTTCAATGAATCTATCGTCCAGATTTTAAAATAACCTGTTAGTAAAATCATCCGGCCCAGGAGCGGTCTTCCCGTTAGGATGAAAAAGACCACCCTGATCTCCTCTGTGCTGAAAGGGGAGTACAGCTCAGCCTCTTTTAGACCGGAGGATTCCGGGTAGTCTGTACCGGCGGAAGCCTTCAGTGGCAGATATATCCGCCAGTTTGAAAGATGTGATCATTGGAGAGCCCAGCAGACTCCTCCTTGTGAATTACGTCATCAACAGTGTGCCTCTGATTAGCTTTAGTTTGCCTTTCTCTGAGGAGCTGCTTCAGGATGTCCCACGTTCTCCCTGACCACCTCTGCCCATCGACAGCATTACAGACATCATATCATTGTTGTTTAGCGAGGGTTTGGCTGGATGATTTGACCTCCTGATTGATTGATTGATTGATTGATTGATTGATTGATTGATTGATTGATTGATATGTGGGGTTTAACGTTCCGAAACCACCATATGAATATGAGAGACGCCGTAGTGGAGGGCTCCGGAAATTTCGACCACCTGGGGTTCTTTAACGTCCACCCAAATATGAGCACATGGGCCTACAGCAATTCCGCCTCCATCGGAAATGCAGCCGCTGCAGCCGAGATACGAACCCGTGACCTGCGGGCCAGCAGCCGAGTACCTTAGCCACCAGACCACCACGGCGGGGTAACCTCCTTATTGAGCCTACCAATTTTCTTTCATAGCTGCTAGTTGAGTCGCTGCGTACGTTATCTGATAAACATGATGTCTTTTGCTTCAAAAAAAAAAAAAAAACTCGCACGGCGACTGTCCATGCGATCTATTTTAAGATCCGTTGCACCACCTCAATAGCAGCTTTAACGTCTGCCTTAACCCACTCGAGTAGCTGGCCAAGGTCATAATACTCATTTTTTGTAACTTTTTCTCAGTTCTCGAAAGGCATCCCAATAAAGCATTTTAAAAAACCACGGCGGTGGCACCTTTTATCGAGGGGGGCAGACGCCATCAAATGGTCACTTTCCAAGTTCTCATGCAAGTTCTGCCAGATGGGGCCCCTGCTCGATGTTCCTCACAAGAGCCATTTCCGGCGTGGTGTCCCTCGCTACAGAATTGACGCGACATATGGGAAAGTTGGGATCAGTAACTATTAAAAGGTTAAGATTAGTAGTACGCCACAGAAGCGCTCTCTCTTTAACTATGCTAGCTAAAGCCCCATGTCAGATGGCACGTACTGAACCCACTTAAAACTGTCAACGGAGCCAAGCCCACGATTTTGGAGGCACTGCACACAACCACATTGAAAGTTTCCCCAGTGCCTGATGGTGAGCTATAAATATATATACACTATGAAGATGTGCTCCCTAAAGCGATAGTTCGGAAATGACTCAACGAATATGTGTTCCACCTTTAAATCTGGACGAACTTCGCCAACCTCAAAAAGAACTCATTGAATATGAATGTAGCGACCCCTCGTCCCCCCCCCCCCCTTAGCAAGTTACGAAGCGATAACCGCTTTTCTCGTTCAAGGATCTCCTGGAGGAGATTTAAGATTGGCTCATTTACCTGTGAGCTTAATGAACTGCAGCAAGACTGACTTCTTCGTGAGGAAGCTCGCACAATTTCAAATTCTTCATTCGGCTTCGCAATGATTGCTACTGAACTGCTGTTATACCCACCGGAAGCACTATATAGAGTGGACAGCGTATCTGTGCGACAATTCACGTTCGCCGGGCCGATGCAGCAGTCCGGGCACAAGAACAGGCCCGGGTGGCGAAGGGCAAGCAGCAGCAGCTGCGCACTGAGGATTCGTTAGCTTTACGAGCCAAATTAACGCAAGCGACACCGGCGAGCAAAGCAAGCGGCGCTGCATTGGCGTAACTTTTGTGCGGAAGTTTCTAGAGCGGCGAATTTGGCTGCGGTTGCTATGTCTGCAACCGCCTGTAGCCGCACGTTTCAGCTTCACCTGTTTAACCATCCGTACGGCATGCTAGGGCAGTGATATTCTTGTTTCTGCCAAAATTTTTCCGACTTACAGAAATAAAATTATTCATGACTGCTTGTGTAACCGGCACGCCTGTTGTGTAAGCAATATTTGTTCACAGAAATAATTCTTTAGCATAAATTTAACAATGCAGTATATCAACAAAAGCAAAGTAATGATTAAAAGATAGCAGTAGTGAATTAAGTCTAGAAGGACTTGTTGCTGAGCGAGCTGATGCACATTAAAATAAAGGGGATAAATGCGCTACCCACGTATAAACCAGACACACACAGGCGCAACAATTTATTAATGACTTTTGTTTGTATATTACGTGTGCAGACAGTTATTCCCTAATTAGTCTTCGTACTGGGCGCCAACATGCGTTACCTTGTTGAAAAGTTCGAACCCTCACACCCCCGCCTGCAACATCAGCTTCCACGTCTTCGACAATAAACATGGAATAATACGGCTAGCTGGTTCTGCTGCACACTGAAGCTTTAGGGCGCACACACGAGGACACAGACGAAAGGATTACAAGGACTGCGCTGGTCTTTGTAGTCCTTTCGTCTCTGTTCTCGTGTGTGCGCGCTAAAGCTTCAGTATAAACTTGGAGTTTGCACTCACGGAGAAGCTGCATCACCACGCCATTTACAGAGACAGGATGGTAGTGCGTCGGACGATCCATGCTGATACGAGCCAACGCGGCGCTGCAGTTATCCAATGGCGGGAAATGCAGAGAGACAATGCGACAGGTATACATAGCTGTATTTTCAAAAAAGCACAATTATTTATTGATTACTTTCGTTTTTATATTACGACAGTCACTCAGAAACAATATGCAACACGTACGAGAGAGAAAACTCTTTATTGAAATGCAGAGAATTTAGCCGGCATGTAAAATTCGCTCACTTGCTACTCTGCGTGGGTAAGGGGATTGAGGATGCTATGTTATCCTATATGCTATGCATCTTTGCTATGCTTTACTCTCTCTCTCTCCCACCAGACTTGCTTCCTGCTCCCACTCCCATTTATCCTGCGTACCCCAGTTCTTGTTCCCATCATCTTGCTATGCTATACATCAAAAGATTGTATTTAGAAATCTCTGCTATCTTCATAGCCCAGTAGCTATGACTCTCACTTTCGGATCGTGGAAACGTACGGGATGGAATTCCGTCTCGCCATGAAAATTTTTCTCTTCACGAATTTGCCTCTTTCTCGTTCTTTCCATTTTTCTCTCTATCTCTATTTGTGCGGGTACTCGTTTCCTCACCCATCCTAGTTACTGCATCCCACGCCAGACAAATCGACACAGTGGGAGGGCGCTCATGCTCGGTGAGCGAAGCAGGAATATGAAGAGGACAACGATAACTCACGCCGGTAATATGCTCACAGTTGGGCTAGAGGAGCGGCATGCCGCTCCATGCCGCTCCTCTAGCCTAGCCGTGAGCATATTACGGCTCATATTACGGCCGTGAGCATATTATGATGACAGTTTGTTCGAACACGTATCGGCATAGCGAAGAGCATGCAGCTCCGCTGTGAAATTGGCTGCCGTGAATGCCACATTTCCGAACGCAACGCGACCTTGACCAGTGACTTGAAGCCCTTCCATGCATCCTGATTCTTTGGACACCCCACTCATATACATTCTGGCAGAAAATGTGAGTCCGCTCAATAAACGGATACATTATTCTTTTTTTCTTTTCAACTGCAGCGGGAACCGCCCCCCAGTATCTCATTCCCGTTCCCGCCGAACGCGCAACGCATGACAATGAACGGGCAAGCACACGTAGAGACGACGCGTTAAACTGGCAGCATTTGGCCGCCTGTCACACGACTTCGACAAGAAAGGTTGAAATCTACGCATAAGACGTACACCCGACTTTCTTTTCTGCGCGCCCCCAATCACCTTCCCTGTCAAAACCTCGTGTAGTTACGAAGGCGTATCGATTAGCAATCAGGGCAACCGTCGTCTCGTTACGTCGACAAGTGGCCACAGTGGTCGCAGCACTCGCGTATCAACCTGTCCGGCGTAACGAGCAGCTCGCATCTGCAAAGGCCAGACACTCGCTCCGGCCATGACTTTTCTTCATTATTTTTTTTTTTTACTTTCCTCTCGAGTCTCCTCTCCTAACTCCTCGTTCCGTCTTTCAAGGATACCGGCTCGCTTTTCTGGTCTCCACCGAGGTGTAACGCCGCTGCCTCGCGCTCTCGCAAGGCGTAAGTGTGGGCTCGCATACACTATATACGAAAAGCCCCGCAAAAAAGAAGCATGCGCACGAGCCAGCCAGTCTCGCGCCGCTGGTTTCTTCGCCGGCTAACCAGCGCGCCGGCTGAATCGCATTACCGAATGCTGTAATGAGCACGCACGCGCAACACGGGTGCAGAAAGAGAAAGTATACGGATTCAACGGAAGTTTCTCAAGATGCACAGCTCCGAAGCACTCCCTACTACGACTGCACGGAAAAAGAATAGGAGGAGACAGGCTCGGCTGCACCGGCACACACGTAGCCGGGAAATTCAGAAGCGGACGCACGGTCTGCGCACACCTATATATAGGAAGCGACAAAATGAGAATAATAGCCGTCGCACTATTCGTAGTTGGAGTAGTATACAAGCGCACCGCTAACAATGTTTTGTTGTTTTCGTTGCCAAAAATATAACTGTGCGAAGCGTCGCTCTGGTTAACTCTGGCAAACTCCGAATGCAGGAGAAAAGTACAGGATAAACACAGACGTCATTTTCTGCTGCCCACCTCTCAGTTCTTGAATGTTTTTGTTTCTTTGTTGCGAGTCTCGTTTTACCTTGAAGCGCAGCAAAGCACTCTTTCCATCTGTTCTTTTTGTGTCTTGGAAAATGTTCACGCATTAAGACTATACAAATAAAAGAGGCATTTTCATAATAGCATCTCCAATTTGCGTGAGTTAGCAACGAGAAACAGTGCTACAACGTGGTTAGTAAAATATCTCACCCCTCAGCCGGTAAAGCCATGGTGATATTTCGTTTTTTCATGATCTGTTAAAGACCAACTGTAATAGTATTCTCCTTCTTCTAAATCAACTTGGCTAAGCCCCGCCGCGGTGGCCTAGTGGCTAAGGTACTCGGCTGCTGACCCGCAGGTCGCGGGATCGGATCTCGGCTGCGGCGGCTGCATTTGCAATGGAGGCGGAAATCTTGTAGGCCCGTGTGCTCAGATTTGGGCGCACGTTAAAGGACCCCAGGTGGTCGAAATTCCCGGAGCCCTCCACTACGGCGTCTCTCAAAATCATATGGTGGTTTTGGGACGTTAAACCCCACACATCAAATCAATCAAGCAACTTGGCTAAGCTGATTGTGAAGGGTATCACGCATACCATTCAAGTAATCTCGGCAAAAATTTCGAGCTGGTAATCGATTTCCTTGGGGCTGGCTCACATAATGGGATTGGCCATGCATCTTGCAGTTAAAAAAATAAGCTATTTTCATAAAGTTAAGCGCGGCACTGAATTTACGAGGATGGGACGGAGAGAACACATACCAGCGCTAGCCATCCTTGATAAGATAAACCAACAAGCCACCCTCGCTAAGATAAGCTATTGAAATTGTTTTAATCATACACAAATATTACGCAGCCCTTCCGCGTGCTCAATTTAGTAGTACTGAGACCGTTCAAGAACTCATTTGCTTCTCACTCACACGCTATTCCGCAACTCTCTCTTTTTTTTTACATCGTTAATCGGATGCCGCCTAAGGTGGTAGATATAGCCAGGACACCGGAGACGTTTCGTCTAATTTCCTGGAGATAGCCAACATTTAGCTATAGTATTTGATCACGAGTGCACTGCTGTCGCCCTCCTAAAACGTTCCATATGCCATTCCAATAATTCTGAAGATTCTCGTATGCAGTCCACCTAGAGTGCACCCCGCCGCGGTGGTCTAGTGGCTAAGGTAGTCGGCTGCTGACCCGCAGGTCGCGGGGTCGAATCCCGGCTACGGCGGCTGCATTTCCGATGGAGACGGAAATGTTGTAGGCCCGAGTGCTAAGGTTTGGGTGCACGTTAAAGAACCCCAGGTGGGCGAAATTTCCCAAGCCCTACACTACAGCGTCTCTCATAATGATATGGTGAATTTGGGAAGTTAAACCGCACATATCAATCAAATCAAATACCTAGAGCCTATATGTTTGTCATATATTTCTGTAATCATCTTAGAGAAACCCACGTAAAATCTTATGTAATCTTATCGAACTGTTGGCATGGCATATACGGGTCGTTTCAGTATAGGGCGGCTTCATGTAGCACACTTTGGAGCCAGTATGGCCTAGAAATCATACTGCTTCTACCACAACAATAGAGAGTTTTAGTACTGCGAACGCTGCGTACGTAGCGGCGTTGCGTACGTAAGGACGCCACATTCTGCGTAGTGCGCATGCGCAGACCGCAACGCGCACGTATCGCGTTACGTACGCGGTCGCTACGTACGCACGCATGAGATGCGTGCGTGCGTACGTATGAGGTGATCGCGCCGCTCTCGAACAAGTTCGCGACAGCGCGAGACTTCGTTTTGCAAAATGGCGGCATCGAATGCAAGCACCGACCGGCTCTGTGGCTTAAAATATGGCCATAATCTGGCTATAACACTTGGATTGGCTCACATTGGCTGTCAATAACACGTGCTTCTATTTTGATCTACCAGATGGCGCAACACGCCTCACGCTCGCTACGTACGCGGGTACTACGGCGTTCTAAAAGCCGACTAGTGGCAAACAACGCCACGTAACGCAAGGCGCTTGCGTGATGCGTACATAGCATCATTCCGCAGTACTAAAACTCTCTAATAACGTGAAGCCCCGTGGGTGGCCATGGGAGACACTTACATCTATGAATGCGAAAGCAGCAAATCTAATCGCTAGCGACCTCTCTAAGACGTGTTTAAGCGCGGATTTTCTTTTGTGTCGGCGACGACATCGGTAAACCGCTGTCCAAGCGCATGACAGGAGGTGCAACTGATTACGCGTTCGCGAGAATGTCAGAAACGTTGAACGTTTTACAGCGAAAGCTGTACATGGCTATGAAAAAAAAGAAAACCGTCCGGCAGCGGTGTCACGAGCGGTCTCCATTGGCTGTGTTATCACTTACGTCGTTCGCCGCGTCGAACCCAAGCACGCGTGCTCTCTTGAAACCTAGAGTTATCCGTGGACAAGCCATGGACAACTCTAGAAGAGCGCCGACAATGAAAACGTAAGAGAGCTCGCGTTCGCCGGGGCGATGGCGCAGTCAGGGCACAAAAACAGTTCTGGGAGGTCTGAATACCTGCAGCAACTGCGTATTTATGATCCGGAAACCTTTCAAGCCGCGCTAAATTGTGAACTGGAATGCGAGTGCTGGTGGCAGGCGTATCCTGCAAACCACGCCGCCTAGTTAGCTAGCGAAGTCAAACGCTTGCAACAACGCGGCGTTGCGGCGTCAATAGGGAGTTTTAGAATAGCGCACCGCGAGCCCTTGCGGCGCACTCACTGCCACTGCGCATGCGTCGTAACGCGAGTCGTCGTTCGCGTTTGCGGCGCACCTGCAGAAAATCCGAAATAGCGGGCGGCATGTGCGGCCCGCATGTGGCCCGCAAACGCTGATCTCGTGGCTAGGGTGTCGCTGCGATTGTGCGTTGCGGTTTGCAGGAGAGCAAGCGCTAATCTAAAGCTCACATGGCACCCGCTATGCCGGCAACGCCCGCCGCGCCTGCAAACGTTATTCTAAAGTTCCCTCATGTGATTGCGGGAGCACGTTCGCCGAGAGTTTCTCCAGCGGCACATTGACGTCGGCTGCGACGTGTGTGACCATCTGTGGTTCGAGATCAACCATCGTGATTAACGCATTGCGAAACGTATTTAACTGCTCATTACACTCCTTCATAACCGTCATCATGCGAGGAACAATATCCGGCATATGAAATAAACACGGTGGTAAACCCAAGCCGAGCGTGGTCTAACCTCATTAGGAAGCACGATCATGTAAACAATAATTGCGAAAGGCTTCAATGCCTCATCGGGTTGAACCCGCTGCTAAATACCGGGGCCGCACGTTTCAACTTTCGCTGGTTAACCATTTTTACAGAGCGCTTGAGCGGTAATTTTTATGTTAAATACTGCACACTTATAAAAGCAGCGCAGCCTTTAAAGCACTGTGTGAAGGGAATACTAACAACAAGACGGAACTAAATAGATGCGTCGGCCTCCACTCATTGCACAGCGCCCAAACAACCGCGTAAAGTAGCACTATTGTATCAATCATGTTAGTGATCACAAACACTTTCTTTAGGGAACATTAGAGTGGCGAACGCGACATCCACAAGAACGAGAAACACAGGACAAGTGCTCGTCTTGAGTCTTTTGTTTTTATAAAGGTCTCCTTTTGCACTCTAATATTTCTAACTGCGCTGCCCCACCTGACCCAATTGCAAGTTTTGTTAAATCAAGCGAATTGTTAAATACCTCTTAAACAGCATTTTCTTTTTGCCATGTCTTCGGGAGGTGTTGTGAAACTGGGACAGCATATTGCTTTTCAATGGCAGAGTACATGGCACTCTAAAATCGTCGAACATTGATTCTAAACACACAAAAGAAATCTGCGAAAGCTAAAACTGCATAATAAAAAAGTCACAGCTTTACCACAATGGCGAAGTAATCAACGCTTGTCCCCAACGCGAGATAAGCAAGAGCACGCGTGAGCGTCCACCCTGCCCCCTGTCCGCGGGACAAAGTACGCTTGGGAGATGAGAGCGCGCGCCGCCGCATCGTGACTATATGGCGACGCACGCTCAATGCGCCATCTTGCTGGTAATGCTGAAAACACAAGAGTTTTACCCGAGATGCTCATCACAAGTGGCAAGTGCTGGATATAGTCAGCCTGTCATTTGAGCGTTGAAGAAGGTGCTCCTTCGTGACTCAGTGGCTAACGGCTCGCGCACGCAATTCAGTGGTCCGACGATCCATTCCGCTCGCCGGAGTCTTTTTCTGGATTGTTTCTTTTGCATATTCATATATATATATATATATATATATATATATATATATATATATATATATATATATATATATATATATATATATATATATATATATAATTGCTATACAAACAAAATTTCGAGCCGACCCTGATTCCTGGATTACCGGTGTGGTTGTGTCACTCGCTCTTCGGCGTTTCATGTGGCCTGTTGAATACAATTTCCTTATAGTGTTCGACGAAGCATCAGCGGCGCCATGCGTTCACTGTATACCACAGCACATCCAAATACTGGTCGGCCGCTCCATTATAAACGAGAAGGAACACAGGGGAATCCCCAAAGACTCACAGTCTTCGTTGTGCATTATAAGACAACTCGAAGTCGAAAGCCGTTTTATTTTCCTCCTCAGTCGATGTATTAACAGGAAGCGGGGAACACGAGCCGCGGTGGTTTCAAGTGCCACTGCCAAGCGCCACCTTCTCTCATTTTCTTCTCTTGAGGTCGCGCGCTCTCCGGTTTAGTTCGCCGTCCAAAGGAGGGCACTACACGGCATCGCGTAGCATAACTTACGTCCCACGACACCCCGCCAGAGTTTATTAGACAGTTATAGTATACCGGGCTTAGTAGGATAGCAGGCTTACCGTGATAGCGGGATCGATGTGCGCATGCAGATACGTACGCTACCCGTAGCGCTTGCCGTACGAGTGATATTTTTCAGATTTCACGTTGCTATGTTAGGGTGGTGTACGTAAAGATGGCGGTGCTGTCGGACGCCCGCTTCGAAGTGATTTTGGCATATTTGTTAAAAGATTCACTTCGTTCGCAGCAAGCGACTGTTTAAGATGGCTTCGCTTGATTTCAGATAGCTTCAGTGACCAAGTATTACAGATAAGCTAGCGTAATTTTGGGATAGTTTCCCATTTCGAACGTTCCCATGCCTAACTAGACTATCGATGTAAACAAATTGGAAACATAAATGTTTTCCCGTTTTGGTGCGTGGTTCATATTTATTTACTTTTATCCATCTTGAAATTTTTGTGCAAGCACACAGGGACACAGAAGGGACACTTTTATTATACTAAAATAAACTTGCCGCAATGCTACGCGCGGTGACACAGGCCAACATTCTTGTTTTCTTTTCCTTTACACTGTTCTTCAACTTATCAAACCTTCGATAGGTGACGCCATTATCCCAACCGGGGCATGTAAACCACGTAAACGCTATCCCGCTCAACTATAAGAGGCTGTCCGCAACGAACGTTTCTGCACGGTAAGGCTATTTCCTTGACCCCCACTATGAGGCTAACAGTAAATTAAAACTGTCTATTTTTTAAATTTGTGATGTCATAGTGGGACGTCATCGTGTGATGGTGATGATATTTAGCGTCACTCAGAATGACGCCACGCGACGGTCCCTGCATTCGGTAAAATGTCTCTTTATATGAGGCGTTTAAGGCTTTCGCCTCAAAACGCGAAAAAGATGGGATACAACAAGATGCCGGTACAGGTTGGAAAACTTGACTCGCTGTATACGGCAGCGTGATGCTTCACTCCACTCGCCAAGGAATCTCGCAGTGGGCAGTAGAGTGGTAGTTCCCAACAATCAGTGTTCCAATGGTGTCACAAGAGAAACAATCCGCCGCACGACGTTCGAATGCGTGGCAGCCACAGGCATGTGACACATCGTCTGGCGTGAATTCGGTTATCCTGTTTCTTCAAGTGGTCAGCGTAAGGGGGTTCTCATTGCAGAGCTCGTATTTTTGTCACTATGTTTGCAGTGTAACATCGGCGCTGTTTATTTGAAGCCCGCCGACAACCTCAGCGAGCTGCTCACCTCTCGTTACAGCAAATCTTACTGATCATGGTTCGGTACCTACCCGAACGTACCGAAATGCACGGTGAAGAAGCCTTTTTCATCAAGTGGCACATACAACTTTTCACGGCACGGAAAAGGAACATTGAATTTCTTATGCTGCCTTTCTTTAAGCGCATGTCACATGGGAGAAAAATAGTGAGTCAATTTAAAGTAGCATACGAGTCACGCTAAGGCGGCGCCACACATCTTCACCGAATTTTCGAGAGCAAAAGTAGCAATTCTTGCCACATAATGTGTGTTTGTATTTGTACTAGCTTTGTAAGTTTGATTTTCCTATTAGCTATCCGTCACCTGCTCCAGTGATACTGTGCCAGAGGACGGACATCTGTGTGATCCTGCCTGTATATGTGTCATTCAAGTTTTCGAGACTGGTGTAGTTGTGGTCGCCTATACTATTACCAGTATTTATTAAGCGTTCTTGTGTTCTTCCACCCCATCATCGACATTATCGAACGTTCACGAGTTTGTGTGCATTAAGCATTGTGTACGTACCGGGACAATTACTCTTTGCCATTAGCCGGCGAACTCACTCACATCGAGATGTGAGTCTGAGTGAAACAGGGCGAGCAATAATTTGGTGAGCTTGAGTACGAGCTCAACCGGTCGAAGAAAATTATAGTGAGTATGAGTCTGAGTGAATCTGGCTCAGGAAACTTTAGTGAGTCCGAGTCAAGCGAGTTCAAAGCACAAGATATATGCCTTGAGTAAGTCTGAGTGACTTCCACTAATGTTTGCCGACTAATGCTCTTGGCCGAATGTGGATTTCTGTGACTCTTTTACTGTGAGGATCAGTGAGCGCCTATGGGATCGAAAGTTTTCGTGGTGACGTGTCGTGTATAAAGTGCTCATCTTTTGGTACATCTGTCATAAGTATAGCGATATTGTGTCGGTCATTGTGACTCAACGTAACTGTTGTATCAAGTTAGAATAGAAGTCTTACTTTTTAACGGTGTACATTAAAAGAAGCTAGGGTGTAATGCAAAAAACACACGCCGACGTAACAAGCACCACCTAGACAGTGACTGCGAGAGAGAATCAAACAATATTCACTTGACCAGCCCGCTTACGCCCGGCGGTCACATCAGTCCAAGTAGCCGCGATTTTGAGCCGATTGTCTAACCCTGTTCACCAGCTGTAGCTGGTCTTCGTAATTTGGGATTGATAGTTGTAGCTTCCACTGGTCGTCTGTTGGTGGTTGAATAGGTCTGTTCGTGAGTTGCTGTACTGGGCAACTTGCAAGAGTTGCAGTCTCTTTCGTACGTTTCAGGAAAGATCGCAGCTAGCCGACAGCAGTGGAGGTAAACGCTCACTTGAGGTGCGCGCAGTGTAACTGTTTCTTCTCTATTTACGGACATTTTTTTAGCGCAAACGTGGAAAAGAAAACAATACTTAGAAGTGAAGAGCAGACCGCAGTGAACAGAGTTAGCACTAGCCTTGTGCACTGCATTTTCTTCTCTTCTGAGTATATTTTTCATTCGCACGTTTGCGCTAAAAGAAATGTCATCTTTGATACAATACCACCTCCCCCAACGGGAAGTTTTATTGAAGCTCGCTGTTTAGTTGGTGATGCTGTCTATAAAATTTCTGCACCTTTTTTTTAGCAATGTTCTAGAATGCCGTGGCAGTTTCGTGAACCCTTTCATCTGGTCTGTCTGTCTGTGTGTGTGTGTGTGTTTGTGTTTGTGCGTGCGTGTGTGTGTGTGTGTGTGTGTGTGTGTGTGTGTGTGTGTGTGTGTGTGTGTCTGTCTGTCTGTCTGTCTGTCTGTCTATCTGTCTGTTGGTCTGTACATTTGTCTGTTTGTTCGCCCTTACCGATACGTCAAACGGCATCAAACGGCCGACCCCATACGCAGCGCCCACCAATATTGCTCAAGCTTTAGCGTTCATAGTTGTGCGATTGTCAATCAAAAAGCAATTATCGTGCATATCTGAGGCGCCATAACAACACGTCACTAGAAAAGGTACAAACTAGTAACTCTAAGGACTGAAGCGTTTATCGCGGTGCACTGACAGTGCAATGCTATGCTCAAATAGGTAAGTGTTTCCAACGATTTGCTACGACGACACGGTGGTGGCACCTACCCGTCGTTTGTGTTCTACACCTTATCTCCTCCGAGACAGGCGCGCATCTTTTTCAGCAGGCGCGCACGCCTCCATTTTCGAAGATAACTGCCAGATTGTGCTCATGTCTAACGTGCGTCGATGCGCTCGTTCGCCTCCGCTACACGGTCGAGGCACTCTAACGCAGCGCTTCCAGAATACTATTCAACAATTTTCTTACACAGAACATCAAATGAACGTTTTCTTCACTTTCTCCAGACGCAAGACTACCGTATTTCGCCGACATTTGCAGTGTACATGAAGATTCGGGCCCCATTTTTTTTCCCGCACTTTTCTTCAACTTTTTTTTTGGATGTAGGGGACGAAGTGATTCTCTCACAGAACGCTTGTGCCCGTGTCTCAGTGTTTTCAATTTGTTTTCCTGGAAATCCTGGGAGCTGCCGCTCCCTCCTTTGCGGTGATGCTTCAGGACACACCTGAGAATGTTCCAGGCGTGCAACCGTCGCGCCGGACTTCGTCATCCAGGAAGCGTAGCAACGCGTCCAGCGACACCGACAGTGAGGCAACCGATTTGTATTCGGATGGCTTTGAGTCATCGGATGATGACTTCACGGTCGTCATGAATCGATCTACAAAACGAAGACTGCTGCGAACGGCATCGTCGGCAAGTGTTTCCACCGTTAAGACTGCACCACAGCGGTGGCCGCACACCATGCTGTTTATGCCTGAAGACCCTGCATCTAACTTGCGACTCCTCAACAGGCAAGTTCTTTCTGTGCTTCTCGAGGAAACCGCGCCGAATGAGATCAAAGACGTGAGGATCAATGCACGAAAGAATGTCCTTGCTGTAGACGTTATGCACCGTAGCGCACTGCAAAGCCTTCGGCACATAACAGAAATCGGCAACGTGAAAGTTCGGCCAATGGTCGCTACAGGTTGTAATGGCACTGTTGGCGTCATTTATGATGTGGATCTTTCCATCTCAGCTAATGACCTGCCAATACTAATAAAGCCAGCGACTGAAGGCACCCGCATTACGCACATTACCAGACTCGGCAACTCACGCTGCTTGAGGCTTGTGTTCGAGGGAGACAGCCTTCCCTCGTATGTCAAAGTTGGCCATGTTCGCCACTCAGTGCGTCCTTACATACCGAAGCCACTGCAATGCTACAAGTGCTTCAAGATGGGACACGTAAAAGGTGTCTGTGAGAACAAACTTGTGTGTCCGCGGTGCGCTGAGTCTCACTCAAAAGACGCCTGCAGTGCCACCATACTACGATGTCCAAACTGCCACGGCGCTCATGAGGCCTCATCCAAAGATTGCCCGCGGGTGCGAAACGAGCACGCGGTACTCAGGTGTATGGTGCGTGACAATTCAACACACAAGGAAGCTGCCGCTACACTACGCTGACGACGGCGTCGTGGGCGAAGACCATCACGGAAAAACGCCTCTACCGATAGAGAGATGTCATCCTCTATCAAAGAGGCTGACTCACGAACACCGAGCTCACTGAAGACGGATACTGCCAAACAGAAGAAAGGGACAGCAGTCGCGCCTTCCGAACAGTGGCCCTCTCTTCCACGACGTCAACCTACTTCGGAGCTGCATCAAATCCCGCCGCCCTCGACGACCCCTCAAACCAGTGATGCGATGAATGAAGATCAAGTGATAAGCTTGCTGCAATCGCTGATGAGTACCATGCGTGTCCTACTGAGTAATATGAAGACTTCTGCTGCGCAGACCGCACTGCATGTGCTGGACACCCTGAGTCCGGTGCTTGCAGCTCTAAGGTAGAACCATGGCCAGCGAGGCACCGTCGTTTCGAGCGGAAGTCAAGAATGCATCTGTCTTTCAGTGGAACGCCAGAGGACTGAAGTCGCGCATGTCGGACTTTAGACAATTTGTATTTGTGAACCGCTTCCCCATTATTGTGATTTGTGAACCCAACCTATGTGCTTCAATCAAGCTGTCAGGATATGAGTGCTTTATGTCCTCCACTCACAGAGACTGCAGCAAAGTTATTGTATTCATGCGCCATGACCTCACTTACGTTCACCACAGAGTCTCGCCTGATGAAGGGAATCAGTATGTGTGCCTTACTGTGAAGAAGGATAAGGTTGCTTTCACGATTATTGGAGCTTACTTATCTCCATCAAGCCGCCTTGACTGCGAGCGCTTACGCGGTATTCTGACATCGACTCCAAGGCCATGGGTGATCACTGGCGACTTCAATGCCCACCATTTCCTATGGGGAAGCTCCAGGGACAACTCTAGAGGAAGAAAATTGGTGTCCTTAGCCTCGGAGTACGAACTCTGCGTTTGTAACGATGGAAGCCCTACATATTTACGCGGATCAGCCTATAGCAGCTGCCTGGACCTTACATTGGTTTCTCGCTCACTTATCAGGAAAGTGCACTGGTTTTCGGATCTGGAAACGCGGGGCAGCGACCATATACCAACTTACCTGTGTATAGAAGGTTTCACCAGCTCCAAGTCCTCAAGAGGCCTCAAGTACACCGATTGGCCGAAATTCAAAATGTTAATGGAAGACTGCTGTACCGACGGCTCATCATATAACCTAGAGGACTCGATAAAGGATGTCCTGCAGAATACCACGCATACACATTTGACTAGTCACAAGCGCACCGATTTCGACATCGAGCTTGAGAAACTTCGCGCAATACGCCGTCGTGCAGAACGAAGGTACCGACGGACAAAGTGCATGGATGATTTGAGGCTGGCTAGACGCATTCAAAAGAAAATGCAGCGGCACATGGATAAACTGGCTAGGCGACGTTGGACATCCTTTTGCGAGTCGTTGGATCCACGAAAGCCCCTATCACTGATATGGCGAACTGTCCGGGGTCTTAGCACAACCTTGGGTCAGCGACACCCGTTTACATCTCTGGCACTTCACCTTCGATGCAGAGAGATTGACGTCGCAGAATCTTTCTGCAGAAGAATTGCCGGTGATTCCAATTTCACAGTATCAAGAACGGGAACTTTTGACAACCCACTGCCCTCACGTGATCCCCGTATGGAATGCCAGTTTTCTATGGATGAGCTAGAGGCGGCACTGGCTCTGTGCAGACGTTCTTCAGCACCCGGTCCTGACGGCATTACCTATCGTGCCCTTTGTAATCTTGGAGACGAAGCTCGGAAGGCACTCTTACGCCTATACAACGACTCCTGGCAGACTGGTACTGTTCCCCAGGCATGGAAGTCAAGTCGCCTCATTCCACTTCTAAAGGCTGGTAAATCTCCTTTGGATATTGCCTCATACCGTCCTATCGCACTTGCCAGTTGTGTGGGAAAAACGATGGAAGGAATGATTCTAACACGAATGGAGTGGTATTTAGAGCACTACGAAATCTATCCAGTATCCATGACCGGATTCAGGCGCGGCCATTCGTCAATCGACAACGTTGTTGATCTGGTGACATATGTTCAACACCAGAAAGCCTGTAAGAGACTGTGCGCCGCCCTGTTTCTAGACGTTAAGGGGGCTTACGACAATGTCACCCATGAAGCCATCCTTAGTGCTTTGGAAACAGTAGGTCTTGGTGGCAACATATATATGTGGGTGTACAGCTACTTACAGCTGAGATCATTTTACGTGATGACAGCGAATGGCCCAACACCTGATTATTACAGCAGCCGAGGAGTTCCTCAAGGAGGAGTGCTAAGCCCTACCCTTTTCAACCTAACTCTCATTGGTCTAGTCGAGCAGCTACCTAGCACTGTAGAACTTTCTGTCTATGCTGATGACATCTGCATTTGGACATCAGGTGTGACAAGGCCTCAGCTTCGCGCCCGCCTTCAGAAGGCTGCTACAACGGCGTCATGCTATCTTCGTAAACAAGGCCTCGAGGTGTCCTGCGGAAAGTGTGCAGTGGTAGCGTTCACGCGGAAACCAATGTCTGCTTACAGTATATCGATTAATGAAGAATACACATCGTTCAGCAGAAGCCACAGGTTCTTGGGAGTCATAATAGATAGAAACCTGTCGTGGACTCCACACGTGAACTATGTGAAGAAGCGGCTGATCGCAACATGCCACATGCTCAAATTCCTTGCAGGAAAAAATTGGAGAGTGCCCATATCATCCATGCTACAACTGTACAGGGTGCTGTTTATCGGATTCTTACGGTACAGCTTACCTGCAATGTCTAACACCGGCAAGACCAACCTGCGCGCAATTCAGAGCATTCAAGCCCAAGCACTTAAAATATGCCTTGGAATACCCCGCAGTGCTTCAACGGCTGAAACTATTGCCATCGCTCAAGATCACTCGATAAATACGCATATTATTACCGAGACAATGCGCATGCACCTCAGGCATTATGCCAGGACCCCTTCTCACCACCTGGCGAGTCTAGCTGCTGAAAGGCCCCGCACGACATACGGCACTATTGTCTCCAAGCATCGTTCATCGTTTGCTGAGACGTACGCACCTGCATCAAAGCCACTGCTTCCTCCTTGGAGCTTGAGCCGGCCGCGAGTTCACTTAATGATTCCAGGAATGAGGAGAAAATTGGACTTACCGACACATGCCCTGAAACAACTGAGTCTATCCCTACTGGAAGAAAACTACAGTAACCAGGTGCACATTTATACGGATGGCTCTACTACGCCGTCTAGTTCAGGTGGAGCAGTGGTTATACCATCACAAGGGATAACTCGGTGTTTTAAGACTTCACATGTGACGAGTTCGACGACGGCAGAACTCGAGGCTCTGCGCAATGCACTGGAACACATCAATTCAGAAGAAAGACCAGGTAAATGGGCTGTGTTTTCTGACTCAAAACCAGCGTTACAGTGCCTGATATCAGTTCTCCGACGCGGATGCCACGACCAGTTGACCTACCAAACCGTGAAACTACACCACCTGTTAATACAAAAAGGCCATGACATCGTCTTTCAGTGGTTACCTGGGCATAGTGGTATAGGCGGCAATGATTCTGCAGATCATGCTGCTCGCACGTCACATAAAGAAGGGAACAGTGTTCCGATACCGCTTTCAAGAGCGGATGCGGCGAGGCAGATTCGTCAACTGGCCCGCAGTCTCACACTGACCGAGTGGAACACACCAAGCATACGACGTACACGACTGCACGAGCTCGACCCATCACTACAACTCCGGCCTCCACCCGGCCTACATCGACGTGAAGCTTCGCTTCTCTATCGCCTTTGGCTGGGAGTTGCTTTCACGAAAGCATATACCACGTTAATCAGAATTACTGACAGTGCGGCGTGCGATGTTTGCGGCACCGACGAAAATATCGAACACCTGCTGTGTCATTGTCCTCGATTTGCCTCAGAGAGACAAGTACTTGCCAACGCAATGCGGCGACTGGATGATCGGCCTCTTTCTGTGCAGGTGCTATTACAGCAACGTACACATGCCTCGACAGCCCACAAGGCAGTGAAAGCCCTGCTGCGTTTCCTGAGAAAGACAGGCTTGTGTGAACGCCTCTGACATGCGGTAGATATCTACACGCTGCAGTGAAATTACTGTCAGTCTCTCCCCCACCCCCTTTTTTCCCTCTCTTCCCTCTTTCTCGTCTTTCTTGTCCCCTTCCTTTATCCCCCAGTGTAGGGTAGCCAACCGGATGTCTTTCTGGTTAACCTCCCTGCCTTCTCCCTTTTTGTTGCTTCCTTCCTTCCTTCTTCAACTTTCACCTCACGAATGCACAGTGCGACGCGAACTGTGTGAAACCGTTCGCGTGTCCTGGATAAGGCTCGCTTATCGTCTCGGTTGTTGCAGCGGCGTCGACAGTTTGAAGAAGATGGTTATCAGAGCCGACGACAACGAGCACGCGAGCGGACCTTCTTGCTGCATGCAGAGCATTGAGCAAGACGACGGCACTGCGCCCGGCGCGAAGACCAGTTGACCCTCGCCTACATGCGCCTTTGACAACAACCTCAGCAGTGCGGCAACGCGTATCGCCAGCTTTCGGCATTGCCATTGATTTCTTTGTGCGCTCCGAGCGAACGACGGGATCCGTCCGTATACGTGTGCCGGCTGAGCCGCACAGGGCGGCCGATGTGCTTTGGGAAAATTCCTGCACCGCACAGACTTCCTTTTGTAACGTGCGCCCACCCCCTTTTTCGCGTGATCATCAAGAGGCATGCTCTCAGGGCACTGGCGATGCCTTGGGGAGGGGGTCATTGGTGTATTCACTTACCCCAAACCATTGACAATTTACAATTTTGCATTATATATATATATATATATATATATATATATATATATATATATATATATATATATATATATATATATATATATATATAAACTTGTTCCGGTGGTTGGTTCCGGCAGGTGCATGGTTGCGGTCCCTGGAGCCACATAGACCTAACAAGTTCACCATTTTTACGCATTTTTTTGTTTATTGTACCATTTTTTACGCATACACGTAATATGAAGTACGCATGCGGTATATATAACCCCTACTTTGCAAGAGCATGTCTAGCACAGGGGAGCACTTGTGTTTCAGGATGAATTCTAGCAAATTAAAACCTACAGCACTATATTAAACTACTTGGTTGCGTATGTTTAGGGACGTAGCACAAGACTTTTAATCAGCCCTATTTATAAAAAATTGTATGTCATATTTATTTATTATAAAAGAGTCACAAAAAGACATTATGGACAGTGGCCGAAACAAGGTTATGAACTCCTACGTAGTGCAGTTGAATGCTTCACACGGCTAATATATTGGCGTTTACAAGGTAATATTAGTTAACGCGCACGTGCGAATTTTTTTATTGTTCACCAACGCACAGGAGAAATCCCCCACCGGCATCACCTTGCAGGACCAAGCGTAAGACCTGTTACGTACTACGACGAGTGACGAACGGGTGCCGCTCTAAGAAGTTTCGCCCCTAAAAAATGTTGTTCCCCAAGCCCGTGGTCAGTCTCCGCGTTGCCCGATTCCCTCGTAAGCCCCCGGCATGAATGAAAACCAGGATGCATCGTGGTCACGTGACAGGCGAGCGGTACATTTCTCGACCCTCACGCCGTTTCCCACTCGTTTTTCTTCAGGATGATGTGCCGCTTGCGGCCCCTGTTCAATGCAGTGGAACGTTTACAGAAGTAACGCCGTTCCCTTGTAAACATAATGAGTTACTCGTTACACCAATCATGAATGAAACGGTGGCGTACCTCTGCTCCTGCTGATAGGAACATTTCTCGCCCCTGACGCCGTTTCCCACTCGTTTTTCTTCGGGATGATGTGCCGCTTGCGGCCCCTGTTGAATGCAGTGGAACGTTTACAGAAGTAACGCCGTTCCCTTTGCCGTTCCCTTGTAAACATAATGAGTTACTCGTTACACCAATCATATGAATGAAACGGTAGCGTACCTCTTCTCCTGCTGATAGGAACTAGTACCTGGAAGGTCGTACCTTGCGACGCCGTTCCGTACAACCCTGCACGAGACCATGCTGAGTCGCTGCCAAGACTTGTTCAAGCATAGAGCTTCATAGCAGGTCCCTAAAGCGAAATCTGGCGCTTGTGTCTATGGGAGCTGCAACGCATGGCACTTCAGTCAGCGTTGCAATGATCGGTAGTACACGGATTCGCCTATGCTTTGTTCTCTCGACTCCATGTTTCGCTGTGAGGCCTGCAGCTACGTTGTAATGAGACGAAGTTTCATCAAAAGCTATGCGGTCCCACTCCACAGTACTGGCCCCTTTAGGCCGGTCAATACAAGTCAGCTCGCGATGTTCGCAAACAGCCATTCTTTTATCCGAAACATAAGCAAAAACACAACAATCAAAACAGCTACAAGTGCGTTCGATGCAGCAAGCACCAAATCTAATTCTAAGAACTATACGCATCAGTCCTATGGTGGCTGAATGATTGCAGCGTTGGAGTTCTCTTGTCTTCGCAAAATCGTCCAGCCACAAAAGTTTTCGTATAAGAACATTTCAGCCAATACAAATGCGTGATGTGCCATTATCAGAGCAACTGACCAATGAGAAAACGCACTCACGGATGGGAAGTTAGGTGAATTCCACCTCTGGTAAATATTCCAAGGAACCATGTGTTCAACAACAAACTTGGCAAAGTAAAACATGAGAAGCCTCCGCTACAAATTTTCCGGAATAATTGGATGCCTAAGTTTTTCAAAGACAGGGGCATGCCGGTCCGGCTAGGAAATCATGTCCAGGAAACGTTGCCTAATCTGGGCTAGCCCTTGGTGTAAACCACCGTTATACAAACACCCCGCATGCTGCGCTGAACGTGCCCGCTCTCAAACACACATGTTCAATCAGACTGCGCGGATACTACAAGGAAGGAACACGCGGAAGGACAGGGAAGTTGGTCAGTCCTTAGACAGTCTGGCTACTTGCACTGAGGGAAAGGGAGAGTAAAAGAGAATAGCAGTAAAGAAGTGCTATAAAGGAAAGGTACAATTAACCAACGAAAAGACAGAAGAAGGACGCAGATTCCGACGCTGTCTAAAGTGTATCTTTGATGTCTGTTTTCTTTTTTAAAGGCAACGATACTTTCAAGCCTTCTGTGCAGAGAACAGGCTTGACCAGAGTCCCAAGACACTTTATGCATACTAGGGCCATTGGCAAACCTAACATACAGGAAATTTAACAGCTTGCCAAAACTGACCCAGAGGTACAGCTTGCGCTCCTGGGTCACGTTAGGCAGGCGGCAGTTGGAGCTTTGGACTTGGGGCCCCACCTAATCAAGCTCATGACCCCTTGTCCCAAATCCTTATCAATAAAGTTATTCTTGTCTTGACACACTTAAACAGGGTCTGGGAGGCGTTGACGGGGACACTCGCAAGATGGGCGTTTCTTTGCAGCTTCTGTTAAATGCGAAGCATTTCTTAGCGAACTTCGGTGACATTAAGCGTATCTATCTATCTATCTATCTATCTATCTATCTAGCCGCTTACGTTTGGGTGCTCTCGTGATCACCCTTTAACTTGGCGTGAACCAAAATTAGCATGGCTTGACGAGTATGACGCGCTGGTGCAGAACATGAATAATGTCGCCTTCTCGTCGCGTACGTCGTCAAACACTTTCCGCCAGACAGTGGCACATACCCACGGGCGGGTATGTGCCACTGGTATGCGGGTATGTGCCACAGGTGATTGACACGTAGTATCTACCAAGGAACGACGAGAACCCACATGGGAAATTTTAACGCGTGAGCATTAAGTAATACCCGACATTCGTAGCGTCGACCCAACGAAGGCATGGAATAAATGTCAGTGTTAAGGAAAACCGGAGATAGGCAGCGTTGACTGCCCGACGAAAGCTAATAGCAAATTTCAGGGTTCCAGCAGGAATCGAACCCAAGCATTCTGCGTGACAGTCAAGCATTCTACCACAGAGCTACGCCAGGTCCATACTTTACAAACAGACGCTAATCTTCGTGAAACGTCAGTAGTGGTTGCAGTGCTGCCTACCCAATTTTATCAATATTACATATGCACTCTTTTGATAGAGCCATTACGTCGGGTTCACGTCAACTGTGGTTAGGTGCCATGCACTGAAGTGTATTTATGTAGCAGTGTCTCGGGGCCAGTATCTTCGCGAGCATCAGCGCTTCATATCAGCTTTTGGTGTGCTAATGCGAATGTTCCAGTTGGCATCGTTTTGCAAGTGCAAACAACTGGTTATACAAACAACAGCAACTCTTCAATATATGTCTGTGCGTGCAACATTTGTACATATACTTAGCGTCAATTCGTGACTTGTCGTTCAAAATAAAAAAAAAAAGACTGCAACACGGTCACCTTCCCTGCACATGCTTCGCATAACATCAATTCCCAGGTACGTGGGGTCTGCCGAATTTTAAATGCGAAGCATTTTTCAGTGAACTTCGGCGACTTTGAGCGTATCTATCTATCTAGCCGCCTACGACTTTTAGCTCTCCTTGCCGTTTCGATACAGGTATCAATACCAAACTTTGTATGGCATAACATGACTGTATGAAGAAAGTATTTGACTAGTCATGACATGAAAATCATTACATATATGTCATGAATGTCATAATTTACATTTCTATGTCCTGCAGCTCTTGTGATGGTTTCGTTCACATGGCATGTTGCAAAACTGGTATGGTATTACATGATTGCATGGCAAACACAAGCGACAGACCATGACATGAAAATCATGAGATGCGTGTCATGTAACAGCATGACTACATGCCATGTTCTTGATGCGCTCGCGGCCATTTCGCTGGCATCACAAGTACCAAACTTGGTATTACGCGACGCGAACTGGCGACATAGTTAAATGACACATCCAGATATGATAATCACGACATGCGTGCCATGTAACAACATGACGACATGCCACACTCATGATGCGCTCGCGGCCATTTCGCTAGCTTCACATATGCCAAATTTGGTATTACATGACGTCAATGGATTACGAAGGTATGCGACTGGTGCAAACATGATAATCATGAGATGCATGTCATGTGAGAACATGATTACATGCCACAGTCAAGGAGCCAATACACTTTGACGTGACGCGGTGCACATGCTTGCCGGTGTTCATTTTGTCCAGTCACGCCGGCGGGCTCACGTAATGTGGCGGTCCTGCCTTATATCGCAGGCGCGCGCTGTGCTGCGTCGCTTTGACGCATGAGCATTTCAGCGCGTCCGGCGTCCCTCCATCAGGAAAAGAGGGAAACGCAGTGTTTTCTGGGTAACGCACCGGCACGACTTTCGCGCTGGTTGACGTCGCGCCACGCCGAAGGACGCTGGTCGCGTCGGTCGCGCCTGGCGTCGGACTATAGAGTGCTCGCGTTTTGCTGACGTAGCGTCGCTGTGCCCAGCGTGCGCGTGCGTCAACGCTACAGTGAAGTATATTGGGCCCTTCATGATGCGCTCGCGGCCGTTTTGATAGCTCCACATATACCAAATTCGGTGTTACGTGACGTCAATGTATGACGAAATATATGACTGGCGCAAACATGATAATCCTGACACACGTGTCATGTAAAGAACATGACAACATACCACGCTAATAGCTTGCTCGTGGCCGTTTCGCTAGCTCTACATATACTAAATTTGGTATCACGTGACGTGAATAGATGACGAACGTAAACGACGCATTCAAACACAATAATCATGACACGAAAGTCATGTACGGCATAATTTACCTCCACCTCGTAACGTTGTGCTGATTTTAAAGTGACATATCAAGCTTTTTTATTCGTGTTTCGCATATCGTCAACTCTCACTGTACGTGAGATCAGCCAGTATTTTTTTTATTGCGTGTCGAATTGTAGGCCATTAGAATTCGATAGGAACGAAAATCAGTGAAATATACCTCAACGTTACGCTAAACACCACGTGCCTGATCGCAGAAGGTATCCACTACCAAACGCTGACGAAATGTTTTCGGTGCTCTAAGAATTTGGAACATTGTTCAAGGACTTGCATAAGCAGGGCGAATTCTAGGGGTCGAAACGGATGACGGTAAACTGAAGCATCCATGATTTCGTTCTAAGTTTTCATAAATATTAATGTCTCATGCTGCTATGCATCTGCAAATGGACGGCTTTGAGCTCTCCCATAGTACAGAACCAAGTACAGTAAATCGTTAACCACTTCTTCTAAACACACATGTGCTGCGCACGAGACGACTTTGTGCTCTCCCATAGTAGAATGCCTAGTACTCAAAATCGTTGACCACTTTTTCTAAACACATATCTCATCACCCACAGCTGCCGCACCTGGTAGCAGCCTTGGGGACGGCTTCCACCTCTCCCATAGAAGAGTACCGAGTACTCTAAGTCGTTAACCACTTTTTATAAACACAAATCATCCTAACGACAGCTGTGACGCGTTTCTGGTCACTCCCACGTTGCATGTGCGGGACGGCCTTTAGCTCTCCCATAGCAGAGTACCAATACTCTAAAGCATAGAATACTTTTTTGGAAATACACCAGCCTTTGGTTCCTGTTTGCGGATTGACATCACTTCACTTGGTATGGCTCTCTGCCCTCTCATAGTAGAGTGCCAAGTACTCTGAATTGTTAAACACTCTTCTTAAGACACAGATTTGGGTGCGCGTTAAAGAACCCCAGGTGGTCGAAATTTCCGGAGCCCTCCACTAAGTCGTCTCTCATAATCATATAGTGGTTTTGGGACGTTAAACCCCACAAATCAATCAATCATTAAGACACACAATGTGAGGTCCAAGGAACTACTCTTTGCTCTCCCATTGTAGAGTACTATGTACTCTATATCATCAACAACTTTTTCTAAACACACAGTACTCTAGACCGCTTTTCCAAACGCACCATCTGGCATTTCATTGGCTTTGGGAACGCGTCAGCACATTCTGGACATCGAAAATGTGGCTGGAGCAACCAGGATTTCCTACAGCGACCAATAAAGCATGTAACAAGGCCGATAGGTGGGTTGGTGTAGTCCCATGTTAATTAAAGCAGCGCAAAACCACAGGCAAAGTACGAACAGTTACAAAAAGTTACCTCAACTGAGCCCAAAGTTCTGCTTAGACGCCACGCCTACGCTCGTCGAAAAGAAATGTACTGCTAGGATTGCTTCTCGTTTCGTTCCAGAGGACTCGGGTGCATCGAAGAGGGTGCCGGTGTTCTTTGTCGTTCTTCTTGTAAACATCGATACCGAAGGCGGCTCCAGCTCCTTGTGGATTTCACCGCTACTCACCAGCTTAGAATCTTGACTTCGGACAAATAAATACTTTTCGTTGTGTTAGCCAAGGGTCTCCTCAGAGAAAAGGCATCCGAAGGACCACAAAAGAATTTTCTGCTGACTTCCCTTACAGAAGTTAAGGAAAATGCCCTAAGGCTTCTAGATGAACTTAACCTCACCAGAACTAAATAGGTAAAGCAGGCGAAAATGTCTTCACTTAGAAATCTTCATTCAAAAACCAAAGAGAGGGCATGCCCTTCAGAGCAATTGTGTCTGAATGGGGAACATGGCACTATGCAGTTTCTATAGCTATCTTCAGAGGCATCTATCGGGTCTTCATGATGCCAATCCGTTATCGTACTCACAATACCGAAGCTGTTGTTCAGAATCTTAGGGTTAGCAACCAAGGTGCATGCTCTGCTTTCAGTGTTGTGGAAAGAGAGAGGGGGGAAAATGCGACAGGCCACTTGACTAAGTTTCCACCACCCCCCAATTGCATCAGGTAGAAGTAGTGGTGGCGACAGAATACACGGAACAGTCGCAGTAACTCACTTTTCTTACACAAATACATGGACGAACATGTAATGCAGAGAGAGAGAGGGGGAGAATAAGATGAGGGAAAGACATTTTAATTAAAGGCAGTACAGGTTGTATACACTCGATATAAAAAAGGCATGAATGAGCACGGTTGCACAATCTGCGCAAATATGGCAAAAGAAATATTGCGAACAAAACTGTTTTTCGGAGACGGGGTAAATAGGTGATCCCTATGGCTTTTTTTTTCATACCCTGTTTCTCCCTATCTGGTGTTAGTATGTTAAACTTTTTTACCGATTGCTGTTCTTTTCTTTTTCTTTATTTTTTTTTGCTTTTCTTGCCATTGCGCATAATTACTATGTGGAGTTTAGCGTCATAAAACCACTATATGATTATGAAAGACGCCACAGCGGAGAGTTTCGCAAATTTCGACCACCTGGGGTTATTTAACCTGCTCCCAATTTGAGCACACGGGCCTACATTACGCATGTTGCCAAGATTATCACATGGCGGCAATAGCGCTGTTCGTTTGGGTCACTTCATTTTATGTTTTCTTGTTATGCTTCTTTAATAAACACTCCAGTTGCGAGTAGGAGTTTCTTGTTTCCATTTCTTCGTCTTGTAGTTTGCGCTGCATAATTGATATGGAATAAAGCATGTTCACGTACGTTTATTGTGTGTGCCTTCGTCTGGTTTATATCGTGTGCAAGGGCGTATCAAGTTCAAGATGCTGGAAAACGACAAAAAAAAAAACGGCGAGGGACTACCCACCGTCATTCTCACCATGACCGATATTTTGTCACGCTTCCAGTTTCCACGATGCCATCTCTCTGTCCCGTAAATCACATTACCCGTGCTGTAGAGTCAAGTTTTTTTTTTTTTTTTTTGCAAGGACGATGTCATTACCCTGCGCTACCCCTCATCTTTCAATGCCATTCTGAGGCCCATTCATGCTGCAGCCCAGTCACAAAAGTTCAAGGATTCGTAAAAATACGTTGTCAAGTAAATAAACTTTGACTTGAGTATTTCAGATATCCATAATGCTACATTACAGTGATTTAATCCTTAGTCTCCATTTTATGCTTATACAGCCGCAGACAAATTACTACTGTACACGGAAGGATCATGAATGGTGCCAACATTGCATGATGTGGTCACATTAGTCTTTTATTCAATTTTCGCATTGTCTCTGTATACGGTCTGTCATGTATTTTTTTTTAAATAATTTATTATATTTCTAAACCTATAGTTAATCCAAACTTGTATAAGCTGCCATTCCTGAGCTTACAAAAAAAAATCTATTGTTCCATTTTGACGAGGGGCTCTCCCCGAACTTTTGGGTCTCCTGGAAGTGTCCCGCCTTCATTTATGTTTTTTCTTTTTTGCAATTTTGTTGATAAACTTGAAACGTACGCACATAGCACAAGACGACGCAGCCATGCTGTAACATTTTTATCTGATGTTGCACTGGCGTCACTGAAATCACCATGTTGATGCACCACATCGCACGTGCAAGGTTTGTGACGCCACGTGTTAATGTTATCGTCGCAGCGCTTGCAAGTTATCTAGTTATTTACGCACTAAGTCCAATAAAATTCTGGCCCCATCGTTATCCCACTGAAGCAGGATAGATGCAATATTGTTTGGCTGTCTTTACGTCATCAAGGCCGCCATTGTGGTGAACCAGTATATGTTACGAAGCTGCATGCTACAATGACTTCAGGGGCAAACTGTCCATATGTTTACACACAGCTACTGTTGACTTAAGTTCTACCTATACCGTCCCTATTTAATCTAGGTGAAGTGTAAACACGTGGCATTACGGCTACGGTGGAAACTTTGCGGACGTGGCATTATCACTTACTATATTGATATGCACTACAGTTCAGCGACTCAAACAAGAAACGACATCGATATGTTCAGAAATGTACTTTTCGTTACTTTTTTTAATGCATCCTGAACATCAAAAGAAGAACGCTTACGAATGGGCTTTGCGTCAGTCAGCTCAGCATGGCAAATGACGTTCACTAAGGATGTTTTTACATACTGTCCCTAGAATGCTTTTTTTTTTTTTTGGTCATGTGTCTCAGTTTGTGTAACAGCGAAGAACCGGAATGACTTCGAGACGAATGGGCGAGCGACCATCTTCAAGATATTCACTAGGGAGTGCAGGTAAATTTGTTCATTCATTTCTTTCGCGTGTAAATTTAATTCATCCCGTAACAATGCGTACCAGTCGGCTCAGGCTGCCCATTGGGGCGTTCCAAATGACAGCATGCCATACGCGTAACGCAGTATTCCAGACGCCTACGAAACAATCAGGGATACCTTTGCCGTCCAACAATCGATGGGCGCTAAACGCTCAACGACGTTATCGAGGTCACCACTGTCGCCAGAGAAAAGAACGACGGGAGAGTTTAAAACGTCAGAGCCCATTAGAGTCTATGAGTAGTCGAAAGAGAACGACGCCAGCCCAGTCGTCATCCTTTCCTATAAACCTCTCAACAATCTTGACGTTTTGAGAACAACACCGCTGCGACGAACAACGGCGAACTGCGACCGCGCTGGCGAATAAAACATGGGGCGCTTACGTTTTCTCGCATCCTCCTCGGGCCTGTGACGCAATGCAGCCGGGCTTAATCCGTCAGTGATCCCGTCATCGGACGCGGCGCACAAAAAGAAATCTCGGGATGCTTGTTTCCGTCAGCCTGCGGCACCGTAGGCGCTCGTCGCGGGCATGCCGGGTGGTTGGCCCTTCCCGGTGGATCCGATATCACATACGCACTAACACACCTCACACACACACACAGTGTAAAGTAAGCAAGCGACGGTGCGGTAAGAGGACTCGACTGGACAAGGACTGCCCAGGTCGGCGCAACAGTGGAGGAGGAGGCGGTGGGAGAAGGATCAGACCGACGCGGCGGGGACGACCTGATGAAGGGCTGTGGACGACGCGCACGCACCAGCAGCAACGCTTGACTTTCGCCGCGGGTGTCGTCCGCGGCGGACAAACCTGCTCGGCGAGAAAACGGCCCGCTCTGCCGAAGTACCCCCCCGACGCATCACACAGCTGGCAGGTTCGCTACAGGTGGCTGGCACTGTACACCACCACCGCGGCATCCGCACCAGCGAGTCCGCTGTAGCCCACACTGCACAACCCGAAACGGTAATTACGGTCACTCGCGCTGCGCTGAAAGAAAGTCGTCCAGGACAGGCGAGACCGGCTCTCGCTCTCTCGCGCATGCTCTCACTTACTTCCCGTTTCTTTGCGCGCTTCGGAATTCGTTCGTTTTCTTTCTCTTTCGCCTACGTCTTTTTATTTTCTTTTATATGCTTTGTCAGGGCCTCTCGCAGATAGGAGGCAGATAGAGAGCGAGTCCTTGAAGACGGCAACGCGCGCCGGTCAGGCTGGTTGCGCTCGGCCGATGGCGGGCCGGCTAGCGGCGCGGGCAGTCCACGCCGTGCGCGGCCAAGCATCGCCGCCGCCTCGCAATGATGCATGCGTCTGGCCGCTGCATCGATGAACGAGGATTCATTGTTACCCACCACCCCCTTCCATTGCTTGCCCGCCCCCCTCCTGCTTCTTCTTCTTCTATGCCATAGTGAGCGTCGGGCACGAGAAAATCACTGCAGGCCGCCGACGTCGTACAAGATTCTCGGCGAACAGTCCTTGCCCTCTACCCTCCTTCTCTTTCCTTCGGACATTTCTCTTCTTTTTCAATCCTGCGAAGGCGGAAGGGAGGTGCCACATAAGAGAGTCGTGAGTCCGAGATGAATGGTTAACTCACTCTCGACTGCGTGCAGCCGCGCGACGGCTCACGCGCGCAGATGGCACTAGTGCTGGTGATTGTTAACCCGCGCAGCGAGCGGACCTGCGTGCGTTGATGTTCTCTGCTGTGCCGACTGTGTGCTTGCTTTCAGCGACGCATTTAGCGTGGCACATTTCTGCGCTTAATGTGAAAACGAAATAAAAGCAAGAGACTGCGGCAGCCCTCCCTGGCTTGCTGCGTGTGGATAAGCTATACAGCTTTTGACTTGTGTAGCGGAACACGGAAGCCCCGCATTGAAATGGCGTCTTATTTTTTTAACTGCCCGCCATCATATAGCTTCCGTGTCTCACGCCTGAGGCAATGAGGGTAAAATCAAAACGAAATTGTCGTTGGACAGCGAGAAGGCAAATGGGATGGTAAGACAACAAATCCAGGAAGGCGTGGCGCACGATCCACGGCCCCTGCCCGGTGGCTCTGAAGTTTTCTCAATAGGCCTGCATTTGCGCTCGCATTGTGCCTACGAAGAAGCTACACTACAAACGCGGATACTGTGTGAAATGAACTAACAACGCCAGCAACACACCGAAGTCGAAGCCTGCAGGCACGGTACATTCTTTTCATCTGCCTTCGATCCTAGAAGCATGCGCGACCAGTGATTGCAGTAACGCTGCTGTCGGGCTATCGTTGGTAAATAACTGATATTTAATAACACATCGACACAATTACAGAAACAAGGAGAAAGAACGCACGTGCTTGTCGGCGTCTTGTGTTCCTCGTCACTCTCTTTGTATTTGAGCCAATAAATCCGTCTTCAACAACAATTGCAGAAATTCGAAAGCAGCGCTATAGGACGGCTGGCACAATATTAGTCACCAGACAAGACACCGTCTTTTCGCGGTTCCACATCCATGGTACGCCTCCACTGCCAAACGTGTTGAGCGGTCGAGATGTAGAAGATGCGGGTTCGATTCCCAGCCAAGGTGATGGTCTTTCGACAGAGCTCTAATGCATTTACCTTAAGGTGCACGTCATAGAACCCTAAGCCGTCGAAATGAATCAGAAGCCCCCTTATCACGAGCCGCATTTCCTGGTATTAGCCAGTGAAAACATTATTTATTTATTTATTTATTTATTTATTTACGGAAATACTGCAGATCATGTGCCTAGTTTGAGTAGCAAAGGAAAATCATTAATAATAATACGCTCATTGACAAAAAAAAAGGGAAAAGAAGCAATAATAATAACAGATTTTTTAAAAAGAAGGCCATACAAGCGTAAAAAAAATCTCATGAGATTAGGCGACTTTGAGTACTGAAAAAAATGACGCAAATAAACGAGTGAAATGAAATAAAACCAATTTTATATAACAGTGCAAAAGGAAACAGGGTACAAGGTAGCTAGCTGCATGCAAATGCACTCGAGTGCGCTATAGACAATAAGTGGTCAGGTTATCAATATCCGTGATTGTGTGTGCAAAGAATAAAAAGTTAAATAGAAGGTCTATGAGTATGACGAGTGCGCCGGGATCTAAGGGGAGATATATAGAGTGCTAGGTCGAGCCCGCACTTTAGATTAAGTAAAGAAAACAATCTTTCAACGCTTATCTTTACGCCGCGGTCACGCTGAAAAATCTTGATTTGATTTTATAAAGAATGCAATGGAAAGCTGGTGACCATATAAAGAAAAAAATGAACCAGTGCCCCTCGCTAGATTTTTTTTCAGTCGCGTTAATAGGGAGTTTTACTTTGACGTTTTTACGGCCTGCTTGGCTCCGAGTGGGCCCGCTAAACTACAGCGGAGCGATGGACACTTTTCTCCTTTTAGTTGCGCGTTTTCCGTTCCAGAGCAGTAATTTCACACTTGCCCCATCCTCTGTTCAAGCTAAACCTCGTTAAATAAAATCACAAACCACCTTATCAAAGCAAAACAAGTATTCATAAATCAGTTGTTCACTAATCATTCATACTTGCTCTCACAATGCGTTACCAGTCCATTTCACCGAAGAAAAAATCACAGCATATCCACATAGTGCATGATGATGAGTGGGGCGAAGCATCCATCGGTCCGTCCGTTCGTTCTTGCTTCCGTCCATCCGTACGTCTATGCGTCCATCCATCTGTGCGTCCATCCGTTAGTGCGTCCTGCCATGCACTCGTCCGTCCATCCATACATATCTTCATGCGTCTCTTTATCTAAGCATCCACCTAGTGTACACTCCAAATACTTCCGCCTCGCATTTTTTCATCGCATATTCATCATATAGAAGTACCGCCATCCAGCGGACATTCCAAGGGCTAAACATAGAGGTGACACGGCCGGATCTAGAGGAGCGGCATGCGCGCAAGTTTTTACGACCTGCGGTTTGTGTATGGTTCCCACATTTAACCACCACCAGTTCATGACGCTGTGGCCCAACCCTCGCTGAACCTTGCTGAAATCAAGGAGGTTACGCCCGGCGAGTTTAACGTGGCAACCTTTTCTGGTTAGATAGTGCTCAAAGCGCATTCTTCCAATACTAGTATTTTTAAGCATCAAATTCCAAGGCGAATTTGATTAGAATTTAAGTCACCCATACTGGTCTCTGTAAGTTATTTCATCAGAAACAACTATCATTTTATTTATGATTAACGTGCAGGGGTTTCCTCCACACGCGCGCACCCCTTTCAGTATACCTCTACCGGGGTACGTCACAGTGTGACGCCACTGGTGCACGTGCAAGGCGGTGGCTGGCAAAACATTCCCGCCGGTGGCTGAGTGGGGTGCAGTCGCTTGGTGCTTGGGGCAATTTTTCTTTCTTTTTGAAAGCCTAATCTTCATCTCACAGTGGCAACATTAGATGTGGTATGTGACAGAGAAAATCTAGGTGTGTGATAAAATGCGTGATGAAATATTCGCCACGCTGGCTGGCTGTTTATCTCGGGGAAGTGAACACACGTGGTGGCCTGTGCGAGGAACAGCGGCATCGCCTTCGTAAATGTGCAGTGTTGACTGTGGCGTGTGGCGTGCATTGAAGGGCATCGATAATATTAGTTCACCTGTACGGACGGTGAAACCGAATATTGTGCGTGGTGTGAGCAGCGTGAATAACGCGATGCGTCCTGTTTGCGAAAACACTGGTATTCGTTGTGGGCCGGTTTCAGTAACCTGTTCTCAGTGAAACTTTACGGTTTGACATTTTAGTCGAGATAAAAATACATTTGACGCGATCATCTGAGATTGGGTACTCAGCGTATGCACTGAGACTGGCCAGACTCTAGGCCGAATCGTCGAAATAAACCACGTTGTGACCGCTCACGGAGGATCTACTTGACTATATGCAACGCTACGGCCACTCAACCACCATACCGGATATATATATGTGTGTGCGTGCGCGCGTGTGTGCGTGCGTGCGTGCGTGCGTGCGTGCGCGTGTGTGTGTGTTTTGGGGGGGGGGGGGGGGATACTGGCACATCAGGAGACAAGTGTTGCTAATTGTGGCTCGTGTCTTGAGGGCACTTGTGTGTTTTGCGTCCCACTTCGATCGCACAAAATCCCAAACTGATGTTCGTGGTCCTCTTGTTCAAAAACAAGGGTGTGCGAGTATGCAAGATTGCATACTCGCATTGTTGGAAAGATCGACAATGTCAAAAATGAAGCGGTCAGTGCCCGCAGCGACTACGCGCATATTTCCAATGCGCAGGCTCACAAAACTGCCCTCAACACTGCATGCACAGCGGTGTTTATCCAAGCGTTGAGCACACGTCACCTAGTCCTAGTTGCAAAACTACTTCGTACAATGGTCGAATTGTTCAACCAGGATGATGTAGGAGTCGGCGATTGTCACCCTCGTCCGTGCCAGAGACAATGGAGTATGCTGTAACCTATTGTCTAAAACAAGTATACGTTGTGCTTATCGTATTGTTCAGATGGGTACGCGGGTCTCAATGAACGCCTTTCTCATTGACTTTTCTTAGCCTATATAGAGATAACTATAATGGTTATGTATACCATAACGTTGTGTATGCTTTTTGTGAATTCAGCCTATGTGCATCAGAAAGACTGTCTGAGAAGGCGACATTACACCTTCAACGGTACTCGGGCTTAGAATTGCGACTATTTTGGGTTCATGGCAAAACAGCACCTGTGCGTGAAACGCCACAAAAGCGCTGTCCACTTACTTTCGGGACACGAGCGTGAAATAAACTTTGTGAGGAGCGTGGTCCACATGTTTGTAGTCGTATGTCTTACGTGTTTATCAGTGCATATATGATAATCACCACCCAACACACGGAGTAGCATAGCAGGAGTATAGCCAGGTAATTGTCCCCAGCTTTTCATCGAAACATTTTTCTCTATTTCTCTATACCGACAGCAAAGAGCAGCACAGTGCGGCGATAATTGTTATGGAACGAAACTATTCATCGAAATACCCGGATCATTTCACTATGCTAGCGTACTTGAGGACATTTTCAACAATCAAAAAGTGTGCATGTTTCTGGGTTACAGCACCACATACTAGTTAGAAGGGACTCGGATCATCGTGTACATTTCAGACGCACCTAACAGAACGCGTTTAGGGGCTAGTTTGGCTGTACATGCTTACTTAAAAATTGTAGCGCTACACTTAACGAGGACAAGAAAACAATTACTTGACAGGACGGGTGCTGATTCCCACTGTCCTTATTGAAGTCACACGCATTGCATTTTATATGAACAAAACTGTCTACTGCAATAAAAAGGTTTGTAGCAATAAAAGTGTTGTACAACTTGCACAAATCTTCCCTCTGCCCACCACTCCTTCATGAATGCGCATGCGCTATAGTTACTTTTTATTGCTAAAAATGCCATGCGTGTGATCTCAATAAAAACTGTCGGAGTCGGCACCCATCCTGTCATGTATTTGTCTTCCTGTCCTTGTCAAATGTAGCGCTACAGCTTTAACTCAGTAGGAAAGATTATAGCGCACGTTGACGACCCATAAGCGTGTGCATATTTCTGGTTATTAGCATCAGTTAGAAGTGACTCAGATTACCATGTACTATTGTGATGCATTTGGCGACTTTCTTAAAATTAAGGGCCACTATAGAGGACACATGATTGATATGCGAGGTTAAACGTCCCAAAACCACTATATGATTATGAGAGACGCCGTAGTGGAGGGCTCCGGAAATTTCGACCACCTGGAGTTCTTTAACGTGCACCCTAATCTGAGCACACGGTCGTACAACACTTCCGCCTGTCTAAGTAGAAGATTAATGCCCATGATTCGGGTAATGCCGGTGGGCACCAAAAACGGGTATGAGCCGCAGAAATATGGGGTAAATCCCACTACAGAAAAAAATCACTAAAAAGGAAGAGGGCAGCTGTTGGCACAACAAATGGCACGCGCGTTACCATAGCCACGCAGCTGTCACGTGACACTTTGTGGTTGTGAATGGTAGTGGCTACACCACCACCTCAAAGCTCAGCAAAAACCGTTTAAATAGAGAGAAGTCATACAACGTACTTGAAAGACTTGCCAAACATAGATACACGATAGCCTGACCGGAAGGTAAAGCCACCAGCTTCTCTGTTTCATCGATGTCCGCGAAGCAGAGCCAGTTGCATTTCCTAGTTAGGTGTTCGCACTGAACACAAACCGTTCGTAGCACGTTGAAACGAACTATGTTTGTGCATCTTCAACCGCACCTGAGTCCTGAACTGATTGATTGATGTGTGTGGTTTAACGTCCCAAAACCACAATTTGATTATGAAAGACGTCGTAGTGGAGAACTGCGCGAATTTCGGCCACCTGGGGTTCTTTAACGTGCACCCAAATCTAAGAACACGGGCCTACAGCAATTTTGCCACCGTCGAAAATGCGGCAGCCGCAGCCGGGATTCGATCCGCGACCTGCGGGTCAGCAGCCGAGTGAGTACCTTAGCCACTAGACCAACGCGGCGGTGCTCGTGAACTAAAGCTACCATCACGCACAAGATAGCATGATTGTGGTACGCTATAGGCGATGCTAACAAATGACAACCAACAGATACACCCCAGTGCGTACCTCGGTGTCGGTGGAGAGTACCGCCTCAATTTCACCCGAGACAGCAGGGACCGCAGGATCGGAACGCATTTCTTCTTCGACGCAACGTCATCTTGGTGTCCGTCCGTGTGCTTCCTCGGATTTGCTCCATGACGTGAGGCCACCAATCCGCGAATGAGATGCATCGCGACCTCGTCCAGTTGCGCACGTGTCTGTATATGCCCGTGCTATAAAAGTGAGGAGACAACTCCTACGCCAAACCGCACTTCCCTTTGTTGTTCGGCTGCCAGGGCTGCGCGGCAGAGCGACCTCGAGGGCGGGCCATCCGAATCAGCATTTGGCGCCTCGAGTGTGCTTAAACGCTTCGTCGGCGCAACGCACACGCGACGGACGGTCGTGGGAGGGTCGGCGCATGCAATCATCTCTCCCTCGAGGCTGAAGCCATATGAGGACTGCATTCACCTGGACTAATTATACACAACGAATCAGCCTCGTTCAACGAAAAAAAAAACACGAAGAAGAACTGCCGTGCTTAATATGTAACTCAAAGAGGCGGTCTGAGTGTGCACGTGAGTGCGGACTTGTGGTTCTCGGCGTTCGCTGTGCGAGGCTTGCCATGAGAGGCTTCCGGACTAAGACGCCACTGGCGAACCCCTGCGTCGACGGCACCCTTGCATGTATACACACGAGCACACGCCCCCACGCAGCACAGTTCATACACACCCGACGTCTCGCCATGACTATGCAAAGTGGAAAGCAGCAGGGCCACGTCGCTGCTGGGACGAACTGCCGCAGCCTTTTGTGACTGCCAATGATGCCCCGCTCTCGCTCTCTTTCTCTTTCGAGTTTGTTGTTATACGCGAGTGAGTTATAAAAAGGTGGCTTCGTTTTGCAAAGCCACAACAACATACGCGGCATATAGGCATGAAGTAAACGCGGCAACCGTGAATGCGTCGGTGGAAATGAAAAAAACAAGACGCGCTCCCATACAGCTGAAAATTCGAGTCGCCGGAGAGTTCAAGGATCAGCTCACCAGTACAGTTCAGTTCAGTTCATTTCAGTTTATTCATTCATTCAAAATACAAAATTCGTAGAATGTAGTATGCAGACGAGGGTTCCAAAGTCAAGCGACTGCAGTGAGACCCTCGGTTAACAACCTGCAGTGTGGGACCCTCGGTGCGTTGTACTTTAAAACACCGCTTGTTTTCTAAACACATAGGTGTGTCGTGTTAGGAGTAACACTGCATTCTCACCTATAGTTGAGGTTAGACAGACAGCTTGGATACAGCTATCGTACTTTTAGTGTAACAGTACTCTCAATGGTTTCTGGTTTCGCTGGTGATACGGGAGAACTAAATGGGATTGGGGCTGACAAAGGCCGATTTGCGATTCCAAATCTTCTGGATTCCCATTAAGTAGTCTAGTTGGTAAGTCTTGCTGCCATTTTCTCTTATAGCTGAAAGTATTTTTTTTAACCACAGCAGCAAATGAATGGTTGCTTGCACGAAGGCAGAAAGCTGACTCGGATACAAATGCCTCTTCAAGTGCTTCTAGAGGCATTTTTATTGCTGCCGTAGCTCAGCACTAGGTCGGATTCGATGCGGTGCCTAATTCGGCCATTGAACACGGTAACGCCATAAAGAGAATAAGAGTCAGCAGCCTACAGCTATAGACGTTGCCAGATCTAAACTGCGACACCAGTACGTTCCCTAAAGTGACCGCAATAAATTCTTAAGAACAAAGTCATTATACGGCGTACACAGCGTCGCCTTCCTCCGACGTAGCATGGACAAATGCCCATCCAGATCTCTTATACATTATGCGCAGACATGATGCACAGTGTACGTCGTGGCGTTATAAGCGTCCGCAATATACACGAGACCCAACCACACAGGTGTTCAGTTGTAAAGCTGCGCAGCTGCTCAGTGGTGGTCAGTGAATCTTGCTCTTCAGTCTGCCCATAAGCCGCACGGTTGGAACTGACGCCGTTGGAGACACTTGTGGGCAAGGTTTCGTTTTAAAGATTTGCCTTCATAGAGCACGCGTCACTGAAAATAGAGTGTGGATGTCAGCGCCGCAGTCGACGGCGTAGTCCGTAAGCGAAAAATCTGCGTTGTCCGTGAAGAGCCGCGCCACCCAGAACCCAGACATTTAGATGGAGGGGGTGTTTTATCAAAAACAAGTGATGAAAGTTATAAACGTATGCGTTTTCTCTAAAGTATTCGAAGCCTTCAGCAAGTGCACCAACCCCCGCCCCCAACACCTCGGAAAAATTTTATGGCTGCGGGTCTGAGCTTCAACGTCACGAATACTGAGACAGATATGAACAGATGCTTTACCATTCTAGTGCAGTTTTCAAGGAATCATGCGATCACGTACCAAAAGGCTTGTTTCAAAACACTATCAGTATGCACACGCTCCTCTCTCGGTTCCGAAAATTCACGTACAGAATTCTTCGCTCAGCTGATTCGCGTAACGTCACTTTTATCTAGAGCACCACTCCTGGCATGCGATCCTTTATCAGCAGGTCGTGATATATCAACTTAAAGAAAATTAATTTGTGGGTTTGAGCAGCGGTTAACAGCATGTTGCATAATTAACCTGTCACTAATGTGCTACATAGTACGAGTGTAAAGTGTATACTGTGTGCCGGTAGGTCATTCTTGAGAACTGGTGAGCAAGAATAGGAGAGTACGGAATAAAAATACCACAGTGATCGGAAGCTTCGAGGAGAAAATGACATATTGCAGCCTTGGACTGGCTATCCCTTTCCCCGTTCTCTACCTCGTCTGTCGCATCGGTCGTAGCAGTAATTCACGTCGGGTGTATAATACTGATTTACTTGCGGCCGTGAAACGCCGCTTCTTTGGCGAACCGGTTCCGTTTTAGGTGACCACTTGACCATGATGCGTGCTTTTATGTACGATCGCGTCCAAGAAAAATGTGAGAAAAACAACATGAATACCGAGTAGTCATTGTGTGCTCGTTCGTTATCACTTATCACGGTACCGTCTTTTATTCATAAACAAACATAACTTGCAGAATGCACCGTGCTTGCGCGTAATATTTTCTTCTGACCAGTATCTCGGTGCAACCATATTCTATCGCGAAGTAGCCACCGTGGTTTGTGCTGTATATCAGCGGAGGAGATGCTCTGAAACGACTACTATCATAGTATTAATATAATATCTGGAATTTTACACTCCAAAACCCCGATAAAATTATAATGCACGCCACCGTAGAGGGCCTCGAGATGTAGCCGTCAGGTAGCAGGCAGGGTACACAGAGGAATATCTGCCTACGATTTACGTAGGCAGTGGATGGCGACATCTCCGTTCGGATTGGGTGATGGGCGATGTCTTGGCTCCTGGTTACATCCATGTGCGGAGCTGGTAGTGACCACCTGGCCAAGCAGTAATGATAATCTCACGGAAAATCTCCATCACCTGAGTCTTGCTTTTAGTCTCGCGGAACAAATGGCGAGTCACGAATTAAATACAGCAGCTAAGCCATCTTCTGGTTAAGGTAAGGGACAACGTTTCTAGAACCTGGGGTGCTTATTTTGTAAGCGTTCTATCCAGAACGAGGCAGAGATCGAACAAAACAAAAAAAAAACGAGAGGGAGCAAATAGCCGATAGTCAAGCTGGTGTAATTCAGAAATGCCTTCCACGCATGAAGCAATATAGAACTAGTAATACAGCTCAACATTAATATTGAAAGGCATTGTTGTTCAAAGCTTGAGATTGCGGAGCGAGGTTAATTTAACAATTTATTTGTGTTAATGTCCTGAGTGGACGCAAGGTGGTGTCCTGCTTAATGAGTCGTTCGGTGAAGATTTTTGGCGCGAGATCGGGGTAAGGCAGGTGCGAGACAGGCTCATTCGATTCCACAAATTCAAGTGGTCATGTTCTGAAATTCGATTCAATCCACGTCTTCCAGAGACCGCTTTGCATCCATTCTATCGACAGAACGGAACATGAGCCCATTCTAGCTCCTCCTCACCAATTCTATGCAAATTTTGTGGCTTATCTCGCATCTTGACCGTCAAATAGCCTCGACCGATCTCGTGCGGCTTTCTTTCGTCGTTTTGTTCAATCACTCTCGGGTAATTCCACGAGAGATCTATACACGAGTCTGAAAGTTGATATTTTATATTTCATTGAATGTTTTATATACTGTACACATACCACCCAGTCGCCCGAAAGTGAACTTTGTTTTATTAACTGCATATTCTGGGGGGGGGGGGGGCATATCGAACGTATTCTGTAAGGAGGGACAAATTTCCTGCCTTGTCACTCTCGAAAGCTAACGACGATATAAAAGCGTAAACAGTAACGTTACGAATACGATCTTTTTTTACAGCGAAAGCTGTTATGAGATCACAAAGCTCACGCCCGGTACCGTAGTTGTCCGCCGCCGCCGGTGGTGTCCGTAACCACTATCACACAAAATAAAAAAATACACTAATAGGACACACTGGGGATCAAACCCGGGTCCAGTGCGTACCAGCCCAGTATTCTACCACTGTGTCAAGTCGGAGCTTGGGGCTAGGTCGCAAACTTGCCTTATGCAGGCATGGAATCGAGAAAGGAATCGCGTTACTATGAGTAATAAAGTGTTTTAGAACAGCAAAAGAACAACCCGGCGTCACACATTGCGAATAGCGTAACGTGTGGGTCGTTCAATGCTCCAACCCACTACAAAAGCGGCTTCTTCATCACATATCAACTGTGGCGTATACCCACTTTAGGCATCATTCCTCATCATCGTCAGCCGCTGCATGAACAATTGGCACAAAATGCCTTACAAGTGTTTAGCGGATACCACGCTGCTCAGAGAAATGACGAAAAATAGCATAGCGAATGCCGACCTACTACCCAAAAAATTTTTATTATTGATGGCGTTGTGGGTATCAAGCAAGTGTGCTTGCAGCAGTTACCCAATGAGTGTTGGAAAGAGGCTCTGAAAGGCCGCTCTTCTAGCTTTAACTGCGAGTGTGCTGCGCCTTCCCGCAGGCTTGGCGCTTTTTGAATAAATGTACGCGTAATGAAGGGGGAATCACCATTGTTTGGAGTTTCTGGGCTAGAACTGACTGTTTAAAAAAAGGTCTGAACAGGCGACAATTCTTTAAAGCTGCTATAGGTATTTGAGTTTTTTTTTCCTATCCTAAAATAAACAAGTCAACGTTTCATAACTTGGTGACCAAGTACAACATATTGTTTACATGATTGCCTGCCAATACCGTTGCTGTACCTGAAATAAATATTTTTATAAATGGCCCCGCACTTTTTATCTTAGTGACAGTTAAGTATATTGAAAAATAATATTAAAAAAACTGTTTCAATTTTTCTTAAAATCCACAATGATTCCGTCATAGATCTTACGAATATAGCATTAATAATTTTCAGCGAGATATTATGAGTACGAGTCACAGATTTTCGAGGATGCACTTAGGCAATAAAATCATATAGTAGTAATAGTAGTAGTAGTAATTAGCCACCTCTATTTTATGAATTACTCAATAGATTGCGCTGAGTATATATATATTCTTAAAAATAATATCAAAAGATGACGTTAGTGGTTTTCGTATAGTGATAATTTCGTATAGTTGACGGACGAACGGACGGACGGACGGCTGAATAGATAGATAGATAGATAGATAGATAGATAGATAGATAGATAGATAGATAGATAGATAGATAGATAGATAGATAGATAGATAGATAGATAGATAGATAGATAGATAGATAGATAGATAGATATAGATAGATAGATAGATAGATAGATAGATAGATAGATAGATAGATAGATAGATAGATAGATAGATAGATAGATAGATAGATAGATAGATAGATAGATAGATAGATAGATAGATAGATAGATAGATAGATAGATAGATAGATAGATAGATCCTCAATAGTACATGCAGTACGCGAATAAATGCTACACATTTAGTAGCTTTCTTTCCCCCTGGTTCTAGAAAAGTTGGGCACTACCCACGTGTATCGGTTCATGGAAATGTCACGCGAGGAGAAGAAGATCAAGAAGAAGAACCTCGTTCGGATATCACGCGCAGCACGTGACTCGTGGACCGAGCCGCTCGCGAAGTGCGCATGACCGTCGCTCATCGAGCTCGTCCTTTCGACCACTCTAGCTCGCCCACGACCCACGGAGACCACCGGTCCACGGACGGTTCTTCTCTCGGACATGTCGAAGACGAGCAGCGGTAGTCCTTCGAAACGCCGCCGTTCGTCGAAATCGCAGAAGACCGAGCAAGTCACTGCTGCTCCGCCTGCGGCACCTTCGTCAAGCAGCGCTGCAGACACCCACGTCGGTGGCACGGAAGATGCCCCCTCGGCCACCACCCCCACGGCCACAACCAGTGCACTACTGTTCCCGCCGAGCAAGCGCCCGGCGGGCGGCGGGAAGAAGCGCAAGCGGAATCAACCTGCCAGCCCTCGGCGGTCGAAAGGCACGATGTCCAAGGATAAGCCGCTGGAGGATGACACTGCCGCTAAAGCCGGGGCGCCTCAGTCCGGCAGCGCATCATACGCCGCCGTAGCTACCACGGTACGATATTATACGATATTTCAGGGGTCTTTCAGATGGCACGAGACGCGAGCATGTGGCACGAGACGCCAGCATACGCAGTGATGACGTAGACGATACCCCCAACGCTGGATGTGCGAGTATAGGTGCGACTACAAAATGACCCGCATTTCAGTGAAGCTTGGAACAGAAATTGTAAACGTATTTCAACATCGGCGCTCAGAAAGCTACCTCTGGAGGTCAGTACCATAATGTTTCTCTTGTGAAATATACTTAGGAAAAGACCCATACGTGAGCTCCAAAAAACAAGAAGGCCTTCTGTCAAATGATAACGTTAGCTGACTTTTGGTTCAACACCTACTCTCCTTCGCTCCAATCGTCTTCGTTCTCCCGGCCCTTGCTGGAGACTAAATTTCGAGACTGCTGCCGGATACAGATGAGGCGAGTTCCCGCGATATCATAGTTCCATACGTTAATTTTATGTCCTACTATACAAGCGATTTATCTTCAATTTTAGCCATTACAAGCGTGGTTAGATAGGCGGGCCTCTAAAATTGCCTCTGAAGCCGCTTTCACCGCTTTCGAAGCTGCCTCGTGACGTCACGAAATTAAAAGAAAAGAATTTCCAGGGTCTGCATGTTCAGTATAATGAAAAATAAAATTAATAAGCATGTCAAAATGTTTTAAATATTCGTTACGTCTTAAAATGTTGGCAGTACGCTCTCATCTTCCAAAGTGGATTAATATTCACTAGAAATCAATTACTGTCAATTTAAAGAACTGCTTATTTTTGCGTGCATTTAGAGCACGCTCTAATGCATTCAGCTATTAGTCCTCCATCTTGATGATGATGATACCACTATATATAGGGCTGCCTTGCCGTGAGCAAGCTTATTACTGCGATCACACGTAGCAACTTAATTCGGATCTGTCCTCAGATCCTAGAAATGGCGTGGGAACGGCCCTATTCTTAGAGACAGCTGGCGCATTTCAAAAGGTACCCGTACTTCATGTAATCGTTCACGACTTCGTGGCTAGTGTCGTGGTTCAAATTACTGCATATGTTCTCCATGCATGGGTTCTCTCCTGTTCGGACTCGAAGTCCTCGTTTTCCAGTCCGTCCCATGAACGCTGTTTTCGATAATATCTGGGGTTTTACGTCCCAAAAACGCGATGTTATGAGAGACGCCGTACTGGAGGACTCCGCTAATTCTGACCATCTAGTGCTCTTTAACGTGCTCCGACACCACCCAGCACACAGACCTGAATCACCCCCCCCCCCCCCCCGAAATGCAACCACGGCCACGGCCGAGGTCAAACCTGTGACCTTCGGGTCAACAGCAAAGCACCGAAGCCACTGATCGACCACGGCGGACGACTTGCTGATCGATGAACGACTCTCCTAGTTCCGAGTGAAAATGAGCTCGTTTTTAATAAGCTTGTGCCCAAGAAATTAACCCTCGAAAATTACGTTCCTTAATTTCTCCTAGATTTCGCGCCCAGTGTCTCCGTAGCTGTTCAACGTTGACCTCTTCACTTCCATGAGAGGTTGGATGCGTGCACCTCCGCCGCGTTGCCGCCTAGGAGTTCAACTTCGAATGGTCCTTTCTGGGGAGGATCGAATGTACATGGTCGAGATCCTAGTTAGGCAATGCACCGTGTCTCCTACATCTGGAAGTTTCGTTCCTTGCGCTTTGCGTCATATCGATTTTTGGAACTCTCTGGCCCAAACGATGTGCTGTGCAAAGATGCAGTAGCAACAAGCGTATGCCTGGTGGCCCATGTCTTCTCGAAAAGAAACCAGGGCAATGACTGGGAATACAGTGCTGGCTGGACTTCCATCCGTCAGTACTCTTGCAGCCCGCGGTTTCCCTTTTTCAGCATGCAGTACGTGCTATTATTCGCGTTATCGGTGAGCAGATCACCAAATTATCTATCACGCTACAATTCGAGTGTCTGCATTCGCATACGCAGCGGTAATTTATCGAAGCATAATGCCAAAAAAAACATGACGCAAGTAGTGTCCACAGACATTTTTCTGCTTATTACCACAGAGTGCAGTGTGATAAATTTGAGTTATTGCGACCTATGAATAAAACTGAAATGTCATAATTTTGGCATGACTAGGCGTCATGCCTTCCTGTTCAAACTGAAGAACACAATCATTATGCATGCCAAAGAACCACCGTATGTGTCATGCAAATAAGCAACGCTGAATATGTAAAAAGGCATACGCTGTTGGTTGCTTTAATCCGTCCGCGGAAGATGCCAAGAACGCCGAATAAAAGTTCGAAGAATAGGTTTCCTCGTAGAACTGAGGCAAAGTTAACGGTAGTACACTGTTTATCACTACCTAGTCGTAAGTTGGCATTAGACCAGCTGGCATTGACTTTGACCGCACTCGTAAGAGGACTCGCGGCGATCGCCTTAGCGCGAGTCCATGGGCATCAGGGACATGTGAAAAGCAGTTTCAGATCAAATTTCACGCTAAATCACACAAAATGACGTCACGTATTTACCATAGCTATTGCGTCACATACGCTTTATTTTTTCTTCAGCCGGAAGTGTTCCATCCTCACAGAGATGGCGATAAGCCCCATGAGCAGCCGAAAACGTCAGAAAGCCTCTAGGAAACACAGACATGCTAAGCAGCGGGGTGAACCGAAAGATGATGTTGAATCAAAATTGGAAATCTTTCTAAGCTGTAGAAGGTATGCATCCCTTCTGATCAATGAAAAGATTAGAAGAAAGGGAGCTCAGTGGCTGGCAGAAGTACATAAAAAAGGTAGAAAGGCAGCAGCGAAATTTTGCCACCATCTAAACTCCCTAAGAAATGAAACGAGCCTAGAGCAGAGGTTTATAACTAAAGCTCAAGGTTCTAGGCTAGAAGGGGAAGAAGCTATTGAATATATAAATATATAAGAACAATGGTGGCAGAAAAATTTCGACATAAAAGTGCTTTATGCACCACAATAGACAAAGATGAATCAAGTTACGCAATGGCTCCGTTTTCACTACGGGAGTGAGAAAGGGCTGAGAAGAGGGTTCCTAGTAGTACATCAACAGGCCCAGATGTCATTCCAATTATGCTGATAAAGACATTAGGTCCGAAGTTTAAGCAGGGTTTGAGAGAGGCAGTGAGAAAAATAATATTCGATGGTGAAGTCCCCGATGGATGGAAACCTATAACAGGATGAGCATGATCTATAAAGGAAAGGGGGACAAAGCTGACATAAACAGCTACCGTCCTATAACAGTGACATCAGTGGTCTACAGGCTGGCGATGCAGATTATAAAGTAAAGACTGCAGGCATGAATAAAAGATGAGGGGGTGCTGGGGGGACTGCAGAATGGGTTTCGGAAACACAGGAGGTTGGAAGACAATCTGTTCTCACTGACACAGTGCACCGAAATTGCAGAAAAGGAACACCGGCCCCTGTGGCTAGCATTTTTTGTATATCAAGGGAGCGTACGATAGCGTGGTTCAAGAGGACTTGTGGGGAATACTGGACACACTAGGTGTGGAAGATGGAGTCACTAATCTTTTAAAGGATATCTATAAAGGTAACAAGGCAGTTATAAAGTGAGAAAAACAGGTATCCAAGCCTGCAGAGGTAAAACGGGTTTTTAGGCAGGGGTGTCCTCTGTCACCCTTATTATTCATAATGTACCTACAAGGATTAGAGCCCAAATTAGAGGAAAGTGGACTGGGTTTCAACCTCTCTTTCGTAAAACAAGGAAAACTCATTAAACAGCACTACCTGCATTGATGTACGCAGATGATATAGTGCTGATGGCTGACAAAAAGGAAGATTTGCAGAGATTTATGGACATCTGTGGTAATGAGGGAGATAAGTTAGATTTCAGAATCAGTAAGAAAAAATCAGTAGTCATAATTTTTAATGATAATGAAGGTAGTGAGTTTAGAATACAGGAGGCCCCGCCGATAACATATAAATACAAATATATGGGCGTATGGATAAACAATGAGGCCGAGTACCTAAGGGAGCACGAAATATACGTGACGACTAAAGGTAACAGGAATGCAGCGGTGGGGAAAAACAAGATACAGTGGAATTACAATTGGTATGATGTTGTGAGAGGAATATAGAAAGGGGTCATGGTTCCTGGTCTGACGTTCGGCAATGCGGTCTTGTGCATGAGATCAGAAGTTCAAGCAAGATTAGAAATAAGCAACGTAGAATAGGTAGGCTTGCCTTGGGAGCTCACGGGAATACACCAAATCAGGGAGTACAAGGTGATATGGGATGGACATCATTTGAGGGCAGGGAAGCTAGCAGCAAGATAAAGTTTGAGAAGCGATTCAGAGAAAAGGGGGAGGAGCGTTGGGCTAGGAAGGTATTCAGCTACTTGTACATGAAGATTGTCGATACAAAATGAAGGAAGCGAACCAGAAAATTGACTGGTAACTACTTAGAAAACAGCAGGGGGCCAAACCAAAAAAAAAAATTATCGGTTAAGAAGAAGGTGAAGGAAGCTGAGACCGATATATGGAGAATTGGCATGATTAAGAAGTCCGCACTAGAGATCTATCGAACTTTTAAGCAGGAAATTGCCAAGGGGAAAGGATCTATGATAACACTCGGGGTAGTTTTCTACTGTTTGAGGCCAGGACGGGAGTATTGCGAACCAAGACATGTCGGGCCAAATACGTAGGGGTAGACACGGTAAGCAGTGCGTGTGGAGAGGAAGAGGAAACTGCCGAACATTTGATAATGTCCTGTAAAGGGCTACACCCTGTAGTTCTGAATGATGGCGCAGAGTTTTTCAAAGCACTGCGGTTTAGGGACAGGAAGGGCAAAATAGACTTTAAACGGGTAGAATTAACAAGAAGAAGGTTATCTAATTGGTGGCTAAAGTCAAGGCACGAGTGAAAATGAAACCCCACACTGCAAGGTACGAGTCCTCAACCTCACTATTTAAAGAAAAAAAAAGTCTAGTTTTTGTTTCACTAAGTATTACGGCTTGGTGGTGTTAGCCACCATCCGATCTAAAGGGTACAGCCATATCAATCCATCCATCCATCCAGCTGATCAGCCGCCACTTTCTGAACGTATGAGCTTCCATGGAGCCTTCGCTACCAGTCGTAATCTACCTTGATTTTACCGCGAAAGTGCCAAGAACTATAGCGTTCTTTCTGCAATATTAAGTTGATGTAGCACTCGCACATGACGGTGCATGTTATATGCTTCGGAGATTTCGCGGTGAAATCTCGGCTTTTAAAAGGCTTTTTTTTTTTTCTTTTTGAAACGGCGCACGCTCCTTGGCTCTCCCTATCGATGATGTTAACTAATAATGCACAGTTGCTAGTCCAGTCGTGTGTGTTTTATGTGTCTGTTTTATTTTTAGCGTCATGTACCAAGCGACCCGGACTTGTACTTATTTCTTATGCAGGCTCCTCAGCAGAGATCTGGCGAATTCGCTTTGGCAATGTGCACGCTGCTGCCGGTGTCGGTCTCGGTTACCGGCGCCACACCTTCCTCGCAGCCGGGCTCCAGCGACAGCCCTCATCCCTACGGCCAGAAAGAGCTCCCAAAGAGGTGGATTCTAAATCCGGCCTAGGAAATGTTACATACTGTAACCATGATCTGACTTGTGAAACCTGCCCGACTCAGTTTAATAATAATAATAATAATAATAATAAAACCATAATGCCAATATCAGGGACGTGGTAGTAGAGGGCTTCGAAAATTCTGTCTATCTGCGTTGTGTTCTTTGATGTGCGCTGAAATCACGCAGTGCACAACCCTCTCGATTTCGCCTCCATCGAAAAGCGACCACCATAGCCTAAATCGAACCTGAGACCTTTGGGTCAGCAGCAGAGAGCCGTAGTCACTGTTCCACTAAGGCAAAGGCCTGATTAAGCTTGATCATTAGTATTGATTGATTTGTGGTGTTTAACGTCCCAAAACCACCATATGATTATGAGAGACGCCGTAGTGGAGGGCTCCGGAAATTTCGACCACCTGGGGTTCTTTAACGTGCACCGAAATCTGAGCACACGGGCCCACAACAATTCCGCCTCCATCGGAAATGCAGCCGCCGAAGCCGGAATTCGATCCCGCGACCTGCGGGTCAGTAGCCGAGTACCTTAGCCACTAGACCACCGCGGCGGGGCTGATCATTAGTATTATCTTAACCTTTATACCAAAATGTAAGTACTGACTTATGCGCAAGTTGCTCATAAAAATCTTGCAACGGTGAAAGAACATTTTCACTTCTTTTTTTTTTTCGCTTTTGTTTCACATCGGAATAGCCAGAATTTTATGCTGTAATCCCCAAACAGTGTGAGCTCTTATACGCTCCAGTCACAAAACAGTGTATATAGCTTACTGTCCGCCACTTGTCCACCGCTGTGGACTAGTGGCTGCAAACTCGAAGGTCGCGGATTTGATCCCAGTCACGTCGGTCACATTTTAATGGAGTCGAAAAGCCATAGTCCCATGGTCTAGTGTGATGTCAGCGCACGTTCGAAAACACCAGACGGTTAGAGTTTGCGGAGTTCTCCACTACGGCGTATCTTATAGTTATGTCGTGATTTTGGGGCGCAAAAGCCCAGATATCATTACTAATATTACTGTCCGACAGTTGGGGTAGAAAAGTAAGGACAGCCTTCGACGTTGCGAAAACGCGCACAACCGCCAAATAGCAGCAGATTTTTAAAGCTCGAGGATTTGGTCAACCATTGTCTGAATAAGCTTTACATTATCGGACGAAGTGAGAGCACAGCGGGTCACGGAACAAACGGGCGTTCACAATATCTCAGTTGAAATCGTGAAGGATTGGGCATGAACGGTGCGTCTAGCGAGAATTAGAGGTAACTGCTGATAACTATCGGTGTAATGCCAATAGAAGCCAAGAACGCGAGGTAGAGGCAGAAAGTTAGGCATCCAGATTTGGATTAGGAATATTGCGAGAATAACGTATCCATCAAAAGCATGAGAAAGACCGGCCTGATTTGCTAAACTTGGAGGCCTTCACTCTGTCCTCGGCGTAGTCAGACTGATGGTGTTTGGTAGTGGTGGATTTGTTTTTCGCGGGAAATAACCATCACCAGTCAACGTCTCGCGTTGAGAGAACATCGACAGCGTGATAGGGCTGCTTCGTGCAAGCTTTTCGCGCTCGAGTTACGCAGGACTGTTTTCATCACTGTGGTTCAGCTTCATTCAGTATATGCTAAAAGGGACACGCTAAACCACACAGGTAGGCTTAACCGCAAAAATATTACGCCTAATGAGCAGAGTAGATCTCATTATTATGACGAGTGCCCTTGAAGCGTGTAGACGCCTGTTAAAAGCTTGAGTAGTGGGAGAAATTGAGCGCTACGGGGTTGGTAGCATCAGTGCGCACGCCTTGATTACGTCAACAAGATCCTATTCGTACTTACACCTTGTTGGTTAGGTCAGGCATGCTATGTGGGGAAGTGCAGTTTGGCTTATTACTTCTCGCTAGTCAATCGACTAAACAATGAATCAATCATTAAAACAATATTCATAGCAGCCGTGATTAACGAAGAGCTAAAAGAAAAGTGAAGCTGCACGAGCTTGAAGACTAGAGAACCAGAGAAAAAAGTGGTGCCATATCCACGAAGTGAATGATGATGAATGGGCGAAGCTCCGGAGGTAAATCTGGTAAATCATGAATCCTCCGTACACTTTGCCCACTCGATTTTATTACAACGCTCCCCCTAGCGTACGTCGCCACACTAAATCGAACGATTGCCTTCCACCAATGACATGCGCCATATGTGACATCATTCTTATTTTATAACATCTGGCATCTTTCAGCATCAACTACAAGTACCGCCGTCTAGTTTTATAACATCTTGCATGTTTTCATCATCAGCTACAAGTACCACCATCTAGTGAACATTGCAAGAACTAAACAAGAGGTAGCTACATACAGGGGACGCACAGCCCACACCTTAAGGAGCTTCGCCCCTAAAACCAGTGGCAATCAATGTAGCATTTCAAATGAATACAGATTCACAACTACGCATTAGACAACAAAAAAAAAGGGGGGGGGGACGAGTTGTAACCGAACAGCAATAAAAATACACAAGCTTCAAAAATAATAAGTGCCTTATGAAAATGAGAACAATGGAGCAATTGTGTTTAACTTGTCAAATCAATATAAAAACGAAGTTAGTAATAAGGGATTGAGAAAGAATTTACATTACTGCACAACCTTCCTAATGAAAATATTTCAGCTCTACTTCTAAAGTACGGCAGCGTGTTCTTTAAAGAAGAGGGCAGAGGAGTACACGACACGGCAGAACTTTTGACCCACTCTCACCAAAAGTAGCAGTGGAATATTTTAGGCAAGCATGTTTCGCCAATTGTACTCGCAACGAGTTTACCCAAGTAAGCTAACTGCATATACTGAAGCGTGAAAACTCACTATCAAAACTTTGATCATAGTGGATGACTGGGCGCATGTATACGTGGTTCATAATTCTTACATTATGACCTCCTAAGTAAGTTTCTGCTATATGTCAAGTGCCCATATTTCAATGTTCAATACTTCAACGCCTGTTTTGCAATCAAGGTATAACCAAATAATCAATATATCCAGAGTCGACAAGCCACCGACTTCAGATGCACCTTCGAGAGCCGAAGTGGCACAGTCGGAGTCGGGGTCTGCAGTTTCTGTTCCACCCGAGATCGCAGGGGAACATTCGATGCCGGCCCCGCAGTCGTCTCCGGCCCCCACCAAAGTCCTGCTTCTGTGCCCGGCCTCTTCGAAGGACGGCAAAGCGGTGGCAGATTCGCGCAACGCCGATGCTGGGTCGTCATCCGAGATCAGGACGGGCAAGATCGAATCCGCTGTGTTCAGCCAACGGCGGGAGACGTCTGTGCCGAACCTGAAGGCAATGCCTCGAAAATCATCTCTGGCCCGACGGCACAGTCAGACGCTCTCCAACACGGAGAAGCGCGCGCACTTCAGCGAGGCCCCAATTATCGAACTGGTGGGTTGACTTCATGGTCTTTCTTCGGAATATGAGCCATTATTTCGTTGACGAGCAGGTTGAGGCACGGCCGCTCGATCTTCCCCTTTGGTAAGGGGGAGATCGAGCGGCCGTGGTTGAGGCGTGGTTAACGCCAGACACTCCCTAAACCATCCAAAGGTCAAAATGTAGTGGCAGTGGTGAAGTTGTACACGAGTTTACAACGAACACGTAGCCCTAAAAAAGTTTTTTTTTTTTTTTGAAATGGTGCTGTAATAACGGAGTAAGGCGCGTTTTAGGATCGAAACGCGCGGATCGCGTCTTGCGCTCTTTCCTTTGTTGCTCTTCGCCCTTTGCTAGTGTCCTCTCCAGAAGCCGCTTTGATAATGAGAGCTTGTATACCCGGCGACAACTTTTCTCGGCTTTGGAGCGAAGGCTACAAGCCAAATCACAGGCATCTTACTGCCAGTAAATGTAGTTCCACAACAACGCCTGTATTTTCACCGTGAAACATATAGAAGTTCCCCCATGAAGGGGCCCTAAAACACTTTTTCTAGTAACCATGGAATGAATTCACTGGAAGAGCTAATTGCCTCACGAATTCAACACTGCGAAAATTTTAAGAATCCGTCCAGTACTCTCGGAGTTGTCACACGCTGCAATTGCATTCTCTCTTCTCTCATCCCGACGAAAGCGCTGGAAGGTAAGCAGGGAGGGATGGCATGCCCACTGAGAAACGTCACGCGAGCCCCGTGACCTTGACCACTTTTTTTTTTTGCCCCGCCGCGGTGGTCTAGTGGCTAAGGTACTCGGCTGCTGACCCGCAGGTCACGGGTTCAAATCCCGGCTGCGGCGGCTGCATTTCCGATGGAGGCGGAAATGTTGTAGGCCCGTGTGCTCAGATTTGGGTGCACGTTAAAGAACCCCAGGTGGTCGCAATTTCCGGAGCCCTCCACTACGGCGTCTCTCATAACCATATGGTGGTTTTGGGACGTTAAACCCCACATATCTATCATCAACCTTGACCACTTTTCTTTTTTTCTTTCTTCGAATGTGCGGCTTTGTCAGTGTGATGGCGCGCGCGCACGCGTGGACAAGTAGCGGCCTCCCGCGGCGGTCTCTGTAGCGAGTGAGCGCGTTATGCTCAAATCAGCCAATGACTGATACGTGGGCTTGCTACGTGCAACTTTTGAGCGTCTTCTGCCATTTGTACAGCGAAGAAAAAACAAATTTTAGCCGGCTTCGATAATTAATTGTGAATGCTAGGCCACGTGCTGCGCTATATTATTTGGCTCGCGTGTTCTCGGGAGCCTCTACTAGCGATCAACAGCGTTTTCTGATCATGCTCAAAACGTGTTGCAGGGCCTCTTTAATTTTATGCGTTGAGCTATTCGAGACAAGACGCAGCTCCCACCATTAAGATAGTCGTTTTTACTTTAATTTGTTCATTGTAACTTTAAACGCTAAGCGGCGTCTGCGTCTACACGATACGCTGCTACCCCGTCACTTTCCAGACACATGCGAAAACGGACTACTTTGCGTAGTCCTGCTACATGTGCAGAAGCTCCGCCTTCGTAGCTTCCTGTTCAGTTCCAAAAAAAGTTGTCACCGAGCATAGTACAATTTCTATTGACGTTTAACAGCTATAGCACCGTCTAACGTGTACACAACCACGTTGACGCCTAGTGGCACGTCTTCGTGGTAATGACTGCGATCCATGATCATGATTTAATTGTTATGGTAACTGAAGTTTTTAACACATATACCTGAACACAGCGTCAGTTATCGTTAATGGCGCTCGTGGATGACATCAACAAACACACACTAAACATCGCTACTCGATATGCGCGTCTTCAAATATTATAAGTTATGGAGAGGAACAGCACGGTGTGCGCTCCTGAAACCTACGCTGGCACTCGCGCATATACTGCGCTTCAGCAACGCGAGACGCAGAGGTTCGCACTTGAGCTGCGAACGCGCGCCTGCGTTCCTCGTCCTGCTGGTCTCAGTTTCCCTCCACCAAGGCACGACAGTGTAGGTCCGGATCCCATGAGTTACCTCCCGATAATGTTCAGTTTGTCAGTAAATAGGAAGGCACGACATTCACCCGTCAATATTGTAGCTTTGCTACAGAGCTAACTACAACCCTTTTATTAAAAGCCGGTGCTATCCCACTCGAAGTAGTCGGTGGTGAAGCATTGTTGGTGCATCTGGAAGCTGCACGACTCCAAAAACAAGCTGTCGCGCGCTGACACAAAGCGAAAGGAAATTACTGCATCGGCGACTCTCCTATGCTCGCTCGGTGAGGGTTTTTGACTGCTATCCAGAGGCCTTAACCATGGCCTCCAGGACTGCGCACCGGAGAACAATCTCGAACGCCATGATTTAACTACGTCAATTACTACGTCATTTAACTACGTCATGCGGAATGCGTAGTCAAACATAATGCGCGTTCGTGCGAAGCCTCGCAATTGCCTCAATAGCTTAGTAGGTAGAGCACTGGACGTCTTTAATCGTTTCCAAGGAACCGGACGTTCAACGCCTTGCGGGAGAACTCTTCTATAACGGTTCTTTTCTTTCCCATTTGGTAGCTTGAATTTTTACAACGTCATACCCGTGACGGAAGTACGTCACTGAATTCTTGATAGACCCTGGCTCTTCCCGATCGGTTACTTTCGCCGGGATGAACGATATCTTACCTTATAATTAACCTATTATTTATGTTAACAGAGCAACACAGCTTTATATCTAAGCGGGCACGACCCGAAAAGAGCACGTGTCCGAGACTAATCAGGAGCAAATTATAGCTGCAATTTTGCACGTAATGCGCTTCGATGGCCTCCACACCAGCATTTTTTTAACCCACCTATCCCGGACATTTACACTCGCAGGTGCTGCTGAGTCTGACGCAGTTCTCATCCACCAGAAAGAACGCGGCGATGACACTGATGGCGGCGGCCGCAGCGTCGGTAACCATCGTGCTCGCCGCCATTTTGATCTACCTCTCAGTGCACAAGGACAATGAGGAAGACACCCCCGAACCAGGAGGGTGCACCAACGCCGACTGCCGTTACCACGCGGCGCTCATCACCAACCGCCTAAACCTGAGCCTGGACCCGTGCCACGACTTCGCCGCGTTCGCCTGCTCGGCCTGGACGCCTCCGCCGACGTGGTTGCACCGGGAGTTCCCTTCGGCGCGCGACGACGTCGTCCTCGCCTGGGCGCGCGACTTCGAAAATATCCTGGCCACGGGCTCCAGGTAGAGCGAACCCACGCGCCCGCTTCGCGTGTAAAGATAAAAAAGCAAATAGTTTCGTTTCAATGTGTAATAAATGCGAATACCATTGGATTCCACGTCATTGACTCCACTTGTCGAAAGTGGCATGCTCGCCTTCATGGGTATATGAGCAGCACTTACACTCCCCCGTTTGTATGCACAGAGAAACCCGATAAAGTGGACAAGAGAACGCCCTTCACCGTAGCTCAATTGGTAGAGAACAGGCCGCGTTATGCGAAGGTTGCACATTCGGTGCCAGCCAGTGGCATTATGCCTTTGGTTCATTCTAATGGGTAATCACAATAATAATTGCCGGGTTTAAACAGCCCAAAGCTATCATACGATTGCGAGAGACGCGTAGTGGATGGCTCCGAAAATTTCGAACAGCTGGACTTCTTTAACGTCCGCCTAAATCTAAACACACCGGTTTCAAGCGTTCTCGCCTCCATCAAAAATGCGGCCGCCGCAGCCTGGATTCGATCCCGCGACCTTCGGGTCCGCAGCCGAGTGATTTCATTCTAGCGTTAGCTATTTTATTGGAGTCAAAGCTTCTCTACAAGCTTTTCGCCCGCTTAAATTTCTTCACATTTTTATGAGAACTAACAATCACGCCAAGGAAAGTATAAGCAATGCTATTAAATGTAATTGTAATGTAAATGTGAAGAAAGAAAAGTGGACGAAACGATAACTTGCCGTGGGCAGACACAGAACTCGCCTTATCTTTAAGTCCACTTTTCTTTCTTCGCATTTACATTACTCTTACTTCTGAAAACATCTCTCACACTTTCCTTGGTATGATTGTCTGTTAGTTCTCATTAATACTTTATCTCTAATACTTTTCTTGGTATGATTGTCTGTTAGATATCATTGTTATTTTGTCTAACAAAAAAACGAGCCCTTGGATGTTCACTACTGTCCTTCATTCACATTTTTATGTGACATTACAGTAAAATACAAATAACGACCCCTGTATATCTTCAATGGCTTCATGGTCTGTGGATTTTCATTTGAGGTTGTGTTTAAAAAAAAATCTAGCCCCTAAATTACCCTTCTTTCGTTCGTCGCGCTCCTTAGTGATTGCAGCATACACTCATTACATTCGGAGTTCAGTTCATCTGCTTGTTGCTTGTGTATGTGAGTTAAAGGGAGTGCAGTAGGCGTTAAAAATGCACGCACAAAAGACGTCAAATATTAAGAGCACTAAGTCCGAGAAAATTCAGAATGTCCTAGCAATTTGTTAAAACATTTTACATGTCCCAGTAATTCGGTCGGAATGCACTGTGCATGTTGTCAGTGCGTTGAAGAACAGGCCGGAACTTAAATTTTAAGCCTGACGCTCAAAACAGCATGGATATTCGGCTTATTCTTCCGTATTGTGGCATCTAAACGTCTGACGCTGACTGCACCTGTACTGTTGATCGAGGTGCAAGTGGGGTGGAGGGGCGGGGTGGGGTGGAGGTTGCGAAACGCAACTTCTTTATGTTCGCAGCTACGCTTACAACTGTCCGTGCTACTATGTAAGTTAGCAGTCACATCGAGGGAGACAACACGACGTGGGCAAGTAGCAATACCGAGGAATAAAATGTTTTTATGGTACCATCCCTCGCAGATACCTCCCCACAGGCGAGAAGGCTATGCTGATGTTCCGCGCCTGCGCGTACGACACATCGTCTCAGCGTGACGCATCTGCTCTGCTGATGCTGAGGCAATTCATGGCCCAGCGAGGCATTCCGTGGCCCTCCAAGCAGTCCTCCCTGGCAGTCAGACCTTTGGGCGTACTCATCGACCTGGCGTACAAGTGGCAGGTGCCCTTGTGGTTTAGCGTGCGTTTCGCTCGCAAAAGCCTTAAGGTCAGCATTCCGCCAACCGTGATCATTGCACCGAGCTCCTACACACTCGTGTGGTTCAGTCTGCACAGGGACATCGTCAGGAGGGGCGCCTTTCAAAACCACTGGCGCAGGCTGTACGACGCCCTGTCCGACGCCCCGAACGCCAGCGACTCCAACGCCCAACGCGCCCAACACACCGCTGATGTCGATTCGACCGTGCTAGGGGAGCTTGCCAAAGCTCTGACTAATGGCAGCGAGCCCAGCGACGAAGGGAAGCTGCGCAACGTGAGCCAACAGTTCACACCGAACATCAACTACACCGAGTGGCGCCATCAGCTTCAGGAGCACGTGCTGCCGATCATCAACGGCAACTACCTGCTACGAGTCTACAACAGCGCCGTTCTCAGGGCAACGGATGCACTTTTTTCCCGCTTCACCGAAGAGACGCTGCTGGAAAACATGGGCTGGTTCTTCGCCCGTCTCTTCGCACCACTCGCTGACCCGTCGCTGCTCCGAGACCGGTACGGGGCGCCCCACTCTGGCGAAGAGGAGCTGCCGCTGTTCTGCGCAGCCCAGGTCGAGGCACTGTTCCGGCTACTCGTCATCTCACTGTACACGGTGCCACGCTTCTCACCGGCGCTGCGCGATGATGTCGACCAGCTGCTTGATGCCATCCGGGAAATGGCCGTTGACAAAGTGAGCGGGCTCCCGTGGCTGGACAAAAGGTCCAAGCAGCGCGCAGAACATAAGCTCCGTAAGGCGGGCACCGTGCTGTGGCCCCCGGACAACATGTTGAGTGGTGAGGGGCTTGCGACCGTATACTCAAAGGTGAGGCAGCCGAGTGGCACTTCGTGGACCGTTGTGGACGCCTGGGTCCAAGGCAGGGAGGCGATCAACAGTCTGGACAAGAGCGAGCACGACGTAGTGATGCATATGCCGGCTAACATGGAGCTACCGCTCGTCGAGTACGATTACCTGCGCAACGAGGTGCGCGTGTCGGTGCAGGCACTGTCGCGTCCCGTCTTTTACTTCGAGGGCACACGAGCCATGCTCTACGGCGGTCTGGGGTTCCTGTATGCCGCCGAGGTCGTACGAGCGCTGGACGCCGACGGCGCGCTACGCGATGCCTACGGCGTGCTTGTCTCAAACGGGTCCTGGCTATCACCTGCGTGGGCTGAAGCTGTCCTGGACCGCGAGGAATGCCTGCCAGAGCCTGGCGGTTACTTCCCCGAGATCCCGGCCCTCGAGGTGGCATACGCGTCTCTCGAGAAGTCACTCGTTTCCTCGGGCGAGCGGATGCGCACGGCTCAGTCGGCTTTCTCCGAGCGCCGGCTCTTTTACGTGACACTGTGCTACTTGATGTGCGCCAACCAGACGCTCCAGCCTCAGAGGCGTCCCTTTGCGGGAGACTGTAACAAGGCGGTGGCCAACTTCCCGCGCTTCGCCGAAGACTTTGGGTGCAGCGCGGACGCCAGGATGAGGCGCGAGAGGCCCTGCGTGTTTTTTGGCTGAACAAGTTGGGCACGTCGCCACATATTGAACGTTACACACGAAGGATACGACGCAGCTCGGGAACACATTGTGGGACACACATTTTTGTGTACTGTTTTCTGTGTCGATGGTCTTCGGTGTTTCGTGCTTATCGCCACGTTTGTACTCAACGTCGTTGTATCCACGCGTTTTTTGTCTGCAAGCAACCGTGAACGCGTGCCTCATTTATTATGTTGATGGGAACCTTAGTTTTTGCGAAATGTTAAGGTGCTTTAGATCTTTCTATTTCAAGGTGTCACGAGTACTGTGCGGTTGATATTTATATGACCCACTTGTTTGCGCAACTCGTGCAGTATTTTTCCAATGTCGCGGTCGCCATGTATTTCTCGCCTCCAGTACGTATAGCGTATATGACCTACATATATATATATATAATACCTTGCATCAGTGTAAAAACGGTGTCCATCAATCGCCTCAGCTGGTCTTTCTCCCCCAAATCGTGACAGAATTGCGGACCCAAGCCTTACTTGCTTCGTTTATCTTTAAGCGCTAATTGCGCGATGTGCTTGCCAGTGACATAGTGGCGTATCGTGCATAGGGCGTACTGCTGGTAATTTCAAGCGCGAAGGAGTGACAGAGGTACGCAATCTGCAAAATCGCTATCTATGGTGTCACTTGAAACGTCTTACGTTCAATAACCGTCGTAACTCTCCAACGTCGGTCCCCACGCTGGCACCTTGTTCTATACATGGCGCCCTTACGATCTGCTAAACATTAGGAGGGAAGGTGACTAATGTAGTTTTTGTAGAGATAAACGTCAACAAATTATGTGCGCACAGAGATGTTGAACAGTCTCATGTGTTTTTATATAATCCGTTTACAGTTGCGTGACGATGCCATCAGAAACACGGCAATGCTCGAAGCCGGAAAAACGTATGCAGTGCTCATGAGGATGGTATATCCTTGGCTAGTGCTGCGCATACCAACTTCAGTCGATCGCGCTATGACTGACGTTAACCCGACGTGAATCCTGCATCATGGGAGTACATATGTAATGCAATGATGGAAGTGGCATTTTGATTTCTGGAGTAGATTATGCAGTAGATTATGGAGCACGAAAAATGGTGCTTTGTAGCAGGCTTGATTGTTTTTGGAGCAGAAAAAAATACTAGCCTGGAGCAGCTATTGGTGTTTTTGAAGCTGGAAGCAAAATATTCCAAACGACTCCCGGAGTTTGATGTATCAGACCTCCTATATATACCATAATATTTACTATTAAACATATTGCACATACAAGTATCACTACAAATTGCAAGAATCAAAATAAATGGACGGTTTTTGAACACTAAGTAAGCGTTTTCATATTTTGTGAAAGTAGCCAGCATTGAAATTTTCAAACATCAAATAAGCTACATAGACTAACATTTCGAATACTTGTGACATAAACGAGGTCAAAGCTGATAAAAGTTCAAAATGTAACCAGTCACATATCAAAGTTGTCACAGCAGCGACTAGTATGAATAAGAAGTCTCGCATGCATCTCACTAAAATAATCTGTTCTTAAAGTACAAATATACAACTTTATTAAATATATATGAAAATGTACGTTTACATTTGTAGCAGAGCTGCGCCAGCGTGACATCACCAGGCCAGTAGTCTCGAGCGTACAGTGCAAACGGACGTGTTTTAGGGGCGAAGCTCCTTAGGGCGTGGGCTGTGCGTCCCCTGTAGCCTGTATGTAGCCACCTCTAGTTTAGTTCTTGCAGTGTTCACTAGATGGCGGTACCGTCCCCTGTATGTAGCCACCTCTAGTTTAGTTCTTGCAGTGTTCACTAGATGGCGGTACCGTCTCCTGTATGTAGCCACCTCTCGTTTAGCTCTTGTAGTGTTTACTAGATGGTGGTACTTGTAGCTGATGATGAAAAGATACAAGATGTTATAAACTAGAAAGCGGTACTTGTAGTTGATGAAAGACGCGAGATCTTATAAAATAGGAATGATGTCACATATGGCGCGTGTCATTGGTTGAAGGCAATCGTTCGATTTAGTGCGGCGACGTACGCTAGGGGGAGCGTTGTAATAAAATCCGTTCGCTGTTGGCGCGCGCTCGGAGCCGCCGGATGGATAAGGCTGCACAGCGGAGAGAGCGCAAGGCGGCAGCAGCGCGCGCTCGCAGACAGAATCCCGATGTACGAGCGCGCGAGGCAAGGGACATCGCAAGCCATCCATCGTCTAAGAACAAATAAAAGTTGATTTGTGTATATACACACACAGCGTTTCTCACGTCTTTACATGATGATCGACTGGGCGAATTACACGGAAGATTCACAGTTTACCGATGAATCCCTCCGGAGCTTCGCCCATTCATCATCATTCACCCCGTGAATATGCCGTAATTTTTTTCGGAGCTCTTGCGTCGGCGACAGACGCTGCGACGTCTCTGTCGTCTTCGAATGATTGCTGTCAGAGTACCGCATCAATCCTCCGGAATTGTACACCCTTCGACGGATGTCATCGAGAGTATTCTACCGAGCCCATTTTAAATGCGAAGCATTTCTTAGCGAACTTCGGCGACTTTGAGCGATCTATCTATCTAGCCGCCTACGACTTTTAGCTCTCCTGGTCGTTCCGATAATGGTATTGATACCAAACTTGGTATGACATAACATGACTGTATGAAGAACATATTCGACTAGTCATAACATGCAAATTATGACATGCATGTCATGTAACACGACTACACGCCACGCTCATGATGCGCTGGCAGCGCTAGCTTCATTTGTACCAGCTCCGCTGTAAGGAGCTTCACCCCTAAAAGCCGCGCATTCGAAAAAAAAAAAGCGCTCGAGGTCAAGAGGCATGGAACTTTCTTTCCCCGCCACCCCTCCCTGCTTAACTTCCAGCGCTTTCGTCGGGACGAGAGAGGAGATAATGCCATTGCAGCATGCGACAAACCTTTGTAACTCCACTCGCACTGGACAGATCTTAAAATCTTTGCGGCGTTGAATTCGTGAGGCATGGCTACTTGAAAAAGTCTTTCAGGGTCCCTTTAACGCATTTTGTTGGACAGATGTCACGACGAAAACCAGCCCATTTGGCGATAATAGCGCGCGTTGGTCCAATTTACTGTGTGCGTGTTTTTGTGCGTGCGTGTGTATGCAACAAAACATATGAATAAATATGCACTTAGCAGGGTGCTAGGGTGCACTAGGGGCCGTATTTCACTATCACGTTCAACTCCTGAAGGCGAAGCTAGAGGGTCCCCAATTATTATTATTATATCGGCGCTTTATCATCCCAGAGATCATCACTTTTGATTTCATGCTTGAACACGTTGGCTTTCATCTCCATCAGGCACCGTACACAAGCCAGAGAGAGTCTGCGTTTCTCGCACTATCCTGTTCCTAATTAGCTGACATTGTACTACGGTCACATCCACCCACGCATGCAGGGAAGAAATAAAGGGAGCACATCGCGTTCCTTTTTGACCAACCCCGTATCATTGCTGCTTTCCTTCTCCGCTAGGCCTTGCATTCTGGCGCTGCAGTCACACTGGAAAACTCGACTGCACGGTATCTATGCTTAACATAGATTAAAAGCCCGGGACCCCAACGCCCCTCATCTTCAAAGGGGCGCGCCACGTCTGCACCAGAACTTTTCCAGGTTTGACTCACCCCGTCATTCGACACCGGTTTCTGACGGTAACATAGGCGGGGGACCTCCGATATTGCTCAGCTACTTCTTGTGCATAATTTCCTGGACAAAGGGCGAAGCAGACGCGCACAGTTTCCTGCTGTCGTTCGTTGTCCAAGAAATTTCGCGCAAAAAGTAAATCATCATAGAGTTTCAATAACTAGCTCGAACCCACACCTTCTCTTACATTGAAAAACTGATTGCTTTTCACTGTTGCCCCCGAAAAGCGAGAGCCCAAAGGAAGGCCGCAGTGAGCAGCAACGTTACTTGTCAGCAGCACGTCATCGCTTCTTTTTCAGTCTTGCATTCATGGCGAACCAACCCGACTAGCCGGGGAGAGGGAAGGGGGCGAAGGTTCCATCTAAAGGCCTTGTTCATAGCCCCCTTCTCCCACCTCTAACGGAAAATCCTACCTTCCTGCACCTGGCATCTCTGAAAGTAAGTGGCGGCAGTACGTAGTGCCACGGACAGCGGCCGAGTCCTTCTTTCCTGGTCGTGCTTCCTACGACTGCTGCTGCCACCTCTCGCGGATTGGCGGAAACTTCAGAGCAACGCTTCAGAGCGCGTAGTTGCGGTGCCGATCGCAGCTGCTGCATGACAGCTCGCGTGTGTGGCGCATGGAGGATATTTTTCCTGCCTCCATGGTGTAGCGTACGAAAGGGGGAATTAAGCAGGACCGGTGTAAACGCAGAGAGAGAGAGTATGTGTGTGTGCGAGCATTTTTTTTTAATTGAGCAAGAATGTTTGAAAAAGACGGGCTTTGCCTAATTAAAAACAGTTGTTCATTGATACCTTTGTCAGTAATGTTCTTCTGGGTCCTATGCGCGCGCACACACACACACACACACACACACACACACACACACACACATATTATTCCTGCAATTCGGCAACTGAGTGTAATGTCAATGCCTCAATCAGCTGAGTGCCTGCGAGGCACAGTGAATGAATGGCATTTAATCTTTATGGCATGGTGCATAAGCCAAGGCCAAATAAATTTCAGCTCAACTAATGCACTGTCATTAACTATATGTGACATAGAATCGCTAATACCAGGGAATGAAACAAAATTATTAAACACACATGGCTGCATTGTATTTACAGTCCCATCCAATGCTAAGTAATTCATATAGTACTTTCATTCTCATCGTATTCAGTTAGTCTAATATCGACATAATTTTTGCTCGGACACCTACATAAAACTGAGCAATACCTATAGCAGTCATGTTTGTAGCACCATGACACAGCTGTCTCGAAGAATTGCATACGCCAGCTTTAATACTGAATGACTTGATGGTGCGTTTCAATCTGCAAGTACGGTGAGAAAACAATTCGTGAATAAACAAATCCATTCTTTCGTCCCATAACATAGGAATGCATGATAGGTTGACAGAAGGAGCACTTACACTCGCCAATACTCACTCACCATTATTTCCGCAAGATGTATTCACTAATACTATTCACGCTATCACATTTGTTCGCATATTTGCTCCACTTATTACTTGTACGCACACATACTTATAGACTCTAATGTTCATGGTTATTTTTATTAGCACATTAAGGCCTGTATTCACAAACGAACCTCGACCTTACCTTTTACGCTTTCCTTATGTTTCTGCACACTCTACATGTGCTATAAGAGCACGAAAATGGTACGAAGGTAAAAGATAACAAGATTGCCTCATCAATACTGGCCTAGTTTTTTTATCAAATGCAGTAAAGGCTCAAAACCAATAAGAAAAACTCAAGCTAAGGATGTGGTTACTTTGTGAATACAGACCTAAGTCACTTAATTGGCTCACACTCCAAAGTTGAGTCCACACCCACTCACGCCATGAGCATCTTTGCTGACCTGCCCCTTTCTGATAGCAGGTACAGGTCAGCTTTGCAAGGGCAAATTGAATAATAGCTTTGTAGGTCAACTGAGTTTTTAAAACTAGGTATGCATTTTTTACACATTCCAGGGCTTACAGCCACTCTTCATGGAGGCAGAGCTCTCAGAGCGGTAACACGCACAAGTGAACACACGCGCACAAAGACACATATACCGCACAGTGAAGGGAGCTGTCTCAAGCACTGTAAAGTTAACAAGTCTGAAAGGCTTTATAAATAAGTACTAATTCAGAATGGTTAGGATCAGAGTTATGTGAGCTCAAAAAAAAAAAAAATAACCAAGCTGTAATGCAGGGCATTGGTTTACTTGCTGCATTGAGAACATCAGGCAAGACAACGCTGTTTCATTTTTAGGCCTACTTAACTAAAAAAAGTCCACAAAATGCATGTGCTGTCGTAAAGCAAAATTAAATGAATGAAAATTTACTTGTAACGCAGAGATACCAAGGTGAGCCTTTACTCATCCACTAGCATAGAGCCTAGTGCTCAGGTACCTCATGAAACAGCGTGTTGTGCCAAGAAGAATATTGTCGAACAGGGTCGTGACCCGTCATGCGTACTGTTTCGAGGAAATGCATTCAATAGTGTGAGGATGCCTGTTTTTCTGCTTTTGTCTTCATCAAACCAACTATAGCAATTAAATTATTCAAAAATTTTGAGACTTGCAGTTTCCGAGCATAAGGAACTACTGCCAAAAAAAATTCAACTACAGCGCTTGTCGAGTGGGTGCTGTTGTGCAGTAGTTCACTATAGCTGAAAGGGGCCAGCCCATCCTGAAAAAGTAAAGAGGAGACCAGACCCCTGTGGGCACCCCTTCAACCCTGCATATATCCTGTTGATGTAGGTTAAGAAGTGTGCTCGCCTAGTACACTAATGGGTATACCTACTCTGGCCCTTAGCGCTTCACATGATAAGAAAGTTTAGCTTTTGCTTCTTGCACCACTGTTTCATGGGTCCGTCGAAGTGCCAGTGAAATTACAAAGGCAACAATGTTAGCTTTTTTTTAAGTAACAGCATGGATTAGTTAGCGAGTGCTATTCCAACTTACGAGGCCCTCACTAGGTCCACAGTTGGCATCTTATAGTCAGATGATGAGTCGGCACAAACACTGCCACTGATGGATTTTTTAATAGCTTTCAGTCAATACAAAGGCTGTCCACAATATATGACATATTTACTGCGTTGTCACTATCAAATGCGACTTCATTCAAAACTGTCAAGAAAAGCACAATAAATCGCTCATAATAAAAAAATCAATTCCTCTGAACTTAAACTTGAATAAATTGCCATTTGGCTAACTTTTTGCGCAGCACACAACCGTTGTGTCATGCAATATAATTGTTGCTTTTCAACAAAAAGCTGTTCTTTGGGCCCTTCAAAGTGACTGCCCTGCTTGTCGACACACATATGATTCCATGCATGTGACACTAACAAGTTTTCATTAATCTGTGTGTTTACGAAGTGTGTCCTTGGATGTTTCATTTATTATTTGGATGCGAGTTCAACATACTGCTTCTTTCTTTTTCATGTCATTATGCCACATTTTTCACTGTCTTATGATGAGGACCCAAGTACTTATAGTTATCATAGTTTTGTATTATTTCACCCTGCTTGTACTGCATGTAATATCAAATCATGCTAAATGAATAATAAAAATGAATGACAATCAATCGGGCAAAATGCTGAAAAGTAGAACGACGCAAACATAGCTTTTCTATGGAAGAACTGTAAGCAAACCTCCCTTTATTTAACACGTTTTCTTTTTTAAATGAATTTACCTGCTCACCAGTTACCACCGATTCATAGCTTGTATGTGCAGCATGTTTTTTTTTTTAATTTACTCTAGGCCATAGCCAACATTTACCTTAAAATTTTTACTATAAGGCCTACAGGAGAAAAGGAATGGTTGTTCTGTTGCATAGATAATATAGGACTGTTGGGAAATAAGGGCACAACATACAGATATGACAGCCATGGCACGTTGAGGTCATGCCTGGTGACTAACTGTGCATCTGTGGCAATAATATCACATGCTTGAAGAAATCTCGAAAATTATGTCAAATAAAATCCAGCTCTCACAGCATAAAACTACAAATATAACAAGGCTACAGTCGTACCCACTCCTAACAATACTCAGATGCCACGAAAATTTCTTTGTTATGACCAAGATTTGCTATAAACTGCTTGCAAAATGAAAAAAACAAAAAAGGGGACAGCAGGTTGTATGGACAAGCCAATAACTTCAAATGGGCCACAATGCCACACAGCTCCACGATGAATCCTACTGTGAATCTGAAGGGTTATTAAGTTCTGCAGATTTAATTTTTTGTTTTCTCGTAATAAGTGAGTTCAACTGTACTACTAAAAGATAAGTTTACTTTAACCAAGTTGCAAAAGCTCAGGGGTACGATTTCAAGATTTCTAAGTTTCTAAGAATTGCTGAGAAGCCCTGTGATTTGACTTAACTATGTCGAATGTGAAATAACAATACATGCTACATCTGTTATTAAAAACCAAAGCTAGCATAATTCCAAAATATGATCTGTAACCGTAGCACTCTCAAGTAATCACAGTTTACATGTAAAAAAATTTAGTAGGAGCCTTACACATGTACTACAAATCCTGTCATTCTTGATGTTATGGCTCCATCCAGCAAACGTATTGAGGATAGAGATTAACATCCAGGCACTTTCACACTTTAATTTTTTTTTATAGTATGTCAAGCTTGTTTTATTTTTGTCAAATTATCTTTTGTTTACCAATTTGGGCCAAACATCTAATTATGAAAAGTTAGGGGTATCACTGTCAGTTAACACTTACTGTGACAAAGAAGAGCCACATATAGATAGACTGGCTTGTCGAAACTACTTAGAGGTAGGTGTAATGGAACTTGATGTAACTGAAATCTTAACACAAACATATTTCAATAAATGTGTAGTTGCGTCTTTTCTTGCAGTTGTGGATGTTCACAATTTTTTGCTAAGCATGATTGATAAAGTTAGCACATAAATGATGACAACATGATCTTTTAGATTAAATTAATATCAATCAGCATAAAGTGTTCCTCGTTGCATGTTAGCCCTCTGAATTCAGACAGCAAGCGGTTTGATGTACATTCACTTGGAGATAAATATAGACACTGTGCAGAGCATGAGACTTCAGAAAAATAAAAGATGAGCATTTTTGACAATTATAAAACCCTGAAAAAATGCTGGTGACTGCTTCGTTTCAGTTCGAGTTTCATTGAGTTTCTCTTACAGCTGTTTATTTTAGTTTGTGAGAAGTTCTTCCTGCGAATTTGCTCTACTGAGCCCAATGGACTGATCATTGAAGTGTGGACTCATTAGGTGCATATTGTGCACCAATCCAGCCTTGCCCAGTTCAGTAAATGTGATTGATATGTGGGGTTTAACGTCCCAAAACCACCATTTGATTATGAGAGACGCCGTAGTGGAGGGCTCCGGAAATTTTGACCACCTGGGGTTCTTTAACGCGCACCCAAATCTGAGTACACGGGCCTACAACATTTCTGCCTCCATCGGAAATGCAGCCGCCACAGCCGGGATTCGAACCCGCGACCTGCGGGTCAGCAGCCGAGTACCTTAGCCACTAGACCACCGTGGCGGGGCAGTTCAGTAAATGTACAGGAGACATCATCTGTGTATTACTGATGTATATTCTATGTTAACATTTAGCTACACATATATGCTCACTATTTGACTATGTGTATTAATAACTGTTAACTATGTGTATTGTATTGTAACTCGTGTAAAACCCCTCATTGAGGTTTTTAAGGCATTAAAATAACTAATATTAGTATCCTTCTTACATTTTCTTGCATATTTTATAGCTGAAGGTATCAAGCTTACTGCTGAAGACTGCCAGCATTTTGAAACCTTCCAAGATTGCTATCAACATTGTTTTCAATTGAATGCTATATGTCTCATAACTAACCATGCCCAGAAAGTATGTATTTAACAAGGTGCACGATACGTACCTGTATAAGCAATGACCATGATACTATCCCCAACAGTTACCAAGGATGCGCACGTGCCTGGGCTGACCATACAATGGGCCAGGCCCATGCGTGTAGTAATAAAATTTCTTCATGTCATGCGGTTGACTAAGATGTGCTACTGCACTGCGATGTGGCTGCCCCACGCAAACTGTGCTATTGATGAACGTAGATGCCAACTTGTATCGTTTCTTCAGGGCACCAAGCATGCAGCAGTTGGTTATACCTGAAACAGCAAAGTCAAAACATGCACAAATGCTCAGAAGTAACCGCATGTGTCTGGTCTGCCTGCAACAGCAACCAAAGAAGTGAACACCTAGTAGGTACTGCTGTTGAACAGGCTTGTAATGTTGAAATCTACTCTTTGTATTTCAAAAAACGAGCTAGTTCAGTGCTGTTGGTGTAGTTTCATACATGATTGCTTTTGCCTATATATATATATATATATACATATATTGTGAAGAGGAAAACGCCCTCTGCCTCCAGACTCTTAGGTCGCCAGGATGGCTCTTTTTCGGCAGGGGAAAATTGTGAAGAAGAAAACGCATCGTTAGCAAGCAACATCGCCTCCGCTTGGGTACTGGGTCCTGGGCTTCGCTCGCTCGGCTCGTGCTGATCATTGCCGGCATCTGCTTGACCGTTGCTCTTTCCCGATCGTGTTTCATCGTAGGACCACCATCGCAACAGTCGCCAATAAACCCTTTTTCAATATATATATATATATATATATATATATATATATATATATATATATATATAAGGAAAGAAGTGTATATCTAAGGGCTCATTTTTCCGTGTTTTTACACAATATTAATGAGATCTAACACCAAATAATGCCAAGGAAAGTATAGGGGAAATATTAGACCGAATTGTAATGTAAATATGAAGAAAAGTGGGTGAAAAGATAACTTGCTGTTGTCTTAGGTATACACTTCTTTCCTTATTCGTTAACAAGGGTCTCGTACTGGCAGACTTTGTGCCTTTAGGTTGTATACGAGGTACTATTGGTCAGCTGCCCACTCGTAACAAGTTCACGTGCTACGTGACGCCAAACAGGCTCAAAAGAATGTGCCACACTCGCCGCCATGGCTACTGGTGGTGCTGACTGACACTCCCACGTTTAATTCATATATAAACCCTTTAAAGTCCCACGTTTAATTCATATATAAACCATTTAAAGTGGCTGGGGGGGATAGCTGTCATGGTAGCTCAGTGGTAGAGCATCGCACGCGTCATTCGAAGGTCGCAGGTTCGGATCCTGCCCACGGCAAGTTATCTTTTCACCCACTTTTCTTCATATTTACATTACGATTCGGTCTAATATTTCCCCTATACTTTCCTTGGCATTATTGTCTGTTAAATCTCATATATATATATATATATATATATATATATATATATATATATATATATATATATATATATATATATATATATATATATATATGCCAGCTGCGATATTGCCAAGGAATGTGTATTCTCTTGACAAATGGAAATCATACTATGAACATGAAGGCAGGCTTTGCACAATGTTACTAGAGTTTTGTGAGTTATTCGAGAAAAGAAGAAGTCCGAAAGTGCTTGTAGGGCAACTAGGTACTGCTTTGGACGGATCTAGAAAACAGGTTTTTTTTTTTTTTTTTTTCAAGATCTCTGGAGAAAAGAAGTAGATTAGCTTTGAATTTGCAATATTTTGTTCACTTTTAATTTACTTTAAAGTTTAAACTCCTGCAATGCTCTACTCACTATTCAAATCTGATACAAGATTAACTAACCTTAGTTTGCATGTTATTCACATTCAATTCACCTTTATCTATCATTTATTTTGTTTAGGTCACCTTTATTTTTCATTTATTCCATTTGATTTACTTTAATTCTCTTTTGATACCCTTTGGACTATACTTTTGATACCCTTTATTACTATTTTAGGATGCTTTTGCTGCAATTAACTCACTTGAGTTCATGCTTTTTTTTTTCATTAAGCTTTGCTTAACTTAAACTATCACCCGTGGAATGTGCCAAGCATCACATTTAACTTTTGGCACAATTTATGCTATTAATGCTGCACGCAAGACTTCTTACTTATGAGCCCAGCCTTTCACTTTAATAAAACAGACAGGCATTTTATGGTAAACACTTAGTACCACAGAACAACACGTGAACAAGTTTCTCACATTATGAGCCACGTGCCTTCCTTTTAGCCAGATAGGTGTACCGTGCACTCATTGCCTTTGGCAAGCAGAGATGAAAGGATGTTTCTAGCGCACAGTCATGCTGGAGTTAGTGGAAGTTTGGAACCCAATTGACATAAGCACAGCATACAGAAAAACCAAGTTGCTTAATTCTGTATCTGCTGTGGCTTCAGCATTGACACTTTAACTGGAAGGTTGATGCCAGCGTTATTGAAACAGTATTCCTGTGAAAAAACAGCAGCAAATTAACAAGAGCAGCATTCCCACTGTATAGCATGACTCTTTTGCAAGCTACAAGCTCTGCAAATGACCGATTTGTTCTTTCGAGGCTACATGTCATCCAGATATGACATAGTCATTGGGGTTTGCACGCATTTAGGCCACAGCATTAAAATATTTTTGTATTATATTTATGCAAAGTCCACCACAAGGATTGTAGAAAGAGGTGGAGGCGAATTCAAATAGGCGAATTCATGTAAGAGAGTATCAACAATAGCAAGTCATAAAAGTAAAGCAGAGTGCAAAAGATACGGGGCACAAAAAACAAAGGAATGCAAGTCCTGTATTCGTGTTTTTCTATGTCCCTTATTTAGACTCTGCTTTTATTTTATCACCCTCAACCAACTTGTCCAGCAAAATATTGGACACCAATTATTAAGTGCTGTGAAAATAATTTGTTGGATATTTTAAAGACAGGCATCGTTAAGGTGCACTTCTATTGCCGTTTCTTCAGTCATTGCTAGAGGAGCTTACTGGCCTCATTTCCTTTGAAGGCTAGCGTACACATTTGTATGAGGTATTGTTGTCCCTGAAAGGTCATTTCTAGATCTTCGGTCACTCGAAGGCAGAGATTTTCAACATGTATGGTCTATATTGTCACATGCTTGTCAAAAAAAAAAAATACAATGGCAGTTATGCATGTGCCATGAAGGACAATGAAATGGATGAAAAAGAAGAACTCTCTTGCGCGTTCTATTAAAAGAACCGACCTGCTTCTGGTGTCTCAATCTCTGCGGTAAGACCTCTGTTTTGATGTCGTGACACTGGTGGAGGTGCTGGGTAGGGGGAACGCAGAGGGCGCGAAGTTCCTCACGCTGTATTTCCCTAATCATTTGTTGCAGGGAACTTTCACATACGGCAGTGTTCTGAGCTGCAGCACTTACTGTCGTGTGGTTCGGCAGGCGTTCAAAGTGTCGGCATCGTTGTTGAAGTGTGCCCTCGATGACGATATGATCGGGCTGTTATGACCACCCCCATTTCATTTGTTCACTAAGGAATATTGAGAAGCTCAAGGTTTTGAAACATGTCACTTGCTGGAGAGTGTATTCTGAGAGTAATGCACAAGTCTATTCTTATACATGTAGTATACCCTGAGAACAATGTATAGATGCTCCAATAGTGATTTAGTACATGCGTTTGCTTAAAGTGCAGATGCACGCAGCAATTTCACTTGAGGTGCACTAGCTAACTTAGCTTGCCGGTGTAAATAAGGGCTCAAAATACCTTGTAGCTATACAAATAAATGCCTCACATTCACTTCCTTCAGCCTCCCACCTTGCTTCCCCCAGCACGTCCCCAACCAAGGAACTCGCACCATGAAGGTACAGATGATGGAGCAGGCCCTCTTGGAAATATGATGCCTAGGCATTATTTTTAAGCTTCTCAATTCAGAAATAAAACATGACGGCCCTTCTTTGTTTTGCTGAACGGCCCCGTCACGGTCACCACATCCAAAAATGCTGGAGCTTTCGTACTAAAAACATGAACGGTGCTGTGAAGGTGCCAAATGAGGAAGTTTCCTGACATTGTTTTCTCTTATAGACACAGCAACGAAAAAAGTGTTGCACAACAGCTGGCCACACAAGTTCTCAGTTAATGCAAGGGTGGGCTCAATTGACCTTACAGTGTTATCTGTTTCGATTACTCTGTTGAAAGATTCCAGAATCTCCCGAGTCTTCTTGTGTGCCAAAAAGGTTACTGTAAGGAGTAAAGATTAACAACATGCCAAAGCATATACAGTCGCCGACCGTTTATTCGGACGCCGAAAATTCGGACATGCTTGTTTATTCGGACATCTTCATGGCACTGCCACACTCCCCATTGATCCTAATGTAAACTCACGACCCAAAATTCGGATGCCCCACTGTGCACCATTTAGTTATTCAGACTCCGTTTGACTAACCTGATGCGTCGCCGTACCCCATTACACGCTGAGAGCGTCGTTAACAATAAGTTTGCTAGGTTGCCAGCACTGATATGCTGCACTAGCTATGGATGAATGTCTGGCCAGTGTCAAAATGCATGCAGAAATCGCCAATGCCAATCTCGGAGGCTATGTTTGGCGACGCTTTTTTTTAGCCAGTCGAGCGGCCAAGCCAAGCCACCTACAGAGTCTGTTCGCTGTGACTTTTGTCAGCAGTGTCAGTCAGCTGCTTTTGCGGCTAGGCCTGATTCGTCTTGTTGTCTGTGTTCTCGCTCTCTTGCGTGTTCCATGGCGTGCTGAAATGGCTACAACGCCACCCATTGCTGGGCCGTCGGGAGTGAAGAAGCGCGGCCAACGTGGGAGCTACAAGACGCTCACGATGACGAAAAAAGCGCATATAATTCGCCAGGTACAAGGCGGCCTACCTCAGTTTAAAGTCTGAATTTGCTATTTCCAAGCAAACCATCTCGGAAGCGTGCGTGTGTGCAGACATGACAGTTGTTTCGGGCGATAGGGCCTATAAAAGTGCTTTTTTTCGAGTGAATCCGTTTTTTCGGACTCCCGATTATTCGGAGGTTTTGGCGGTTCCTGTTGAGTCCGAATAAACGGTCGGCGACTGTATGCTCCTTTCGAAGTTTTGTGCACATTTGGGTGCATATTTGTACAGTGTGCTTGTGCAGAGCGGCAAACCTATGTGGAGATGTAATAATAAGTAACAAATACTGCACCTATATTTCAATGCATATCATAAAGCTCCAATTTTTCATTTACTTTTGCCACTTTGAATATGCTTTGTGTGAGAGTAATTAGTTGCATAGTCAGCAATGTCACCGTGCAAATAAAGCAACAACTAACTTGGAAAGTCATCGAGCATCAACAATCAGTGATCGCAATACTGAATAAAAAAAAATCTGGTAGCTGTGTTTGTCCAGAAAACAATCACACTTGCCTCCTTTCAAGATTACAAAATGCCACCAAATACAATTGACAAGAAAAATTGTTCAGTTCCCAGAGACACCAGAGTTAAAAACAAGTGGTCCCCAAACAAAAGATGTGCTCTAGCTTCCCATGCCACTGCACATTACAGCATAATTCTCATCAAAAACTGATTATCCATAAACTATCTACTTTATTATATCTTTAGGGATCTCTGCATGCCCAGAGAGAGTGAAAAAAATTGGCGTAGCTTGCGCTGAGCCGTGCAAGGGTTGAGACTTTATAGTGTACTATAAACTTTATAGTGTACTCCGATTCCGTGCATTAAGATTGTGATGCCATGTCACGTGTGAATTATGTGCCTTGCAATTTAACTATGATAAATATTATGCGTTTTGATAAGTTCTATACAGTTAAACTTCTTTATAAAAGGCATGCTCTAGGCAACAATTCTTGTCTTTTGTATGAGATGTATCTCTTAAGCAAGGGACTTCGTCTGCATTTTCTTATCAACCCGTATTTCACTCTAGGCACTCTGGTGTCCCTTACACCCATTTGTCTCTTTGATCAGTGTCTCTTATAAAGGGGTTCAACTTTAATATGTGTTTCAGCAGCGATGCTTTTTTTCCTTGTTTCACTGATGAGCTTGCAATTATAATGGTTTTCATATGTATTTCGATACGTGCTGTGAAATGATAAGCGTTCCAGTAACAATTCTTCTTTTTTTGCGTTTCTCTTATGCACATTTCTGTTTAAATGTAATTTCTTTCCATTCCTGTTATAGCCCCCAAAAAGGGCTTACAGTAGCAATGAATGAATGAATGAATGAATGAATGAATGAATGAATGAAGTGAGCTTTCAAAACTCTATAGGGTGCAACCAATAGTCCATCTCATAAGTTCCTTTCTTCACCGTGAAGGCTACAGGGCTTCTTCGTCAATAGGAACGCTGATTTCCCTTTACACATGTATTCATCCGCGTCGCGTCGTCTGCTTCTCCCCAGCATCTCACATGCATAGGAAACAAGAGATGCTTCTGTTCAGCAGCCGAATGATGAAGAATAAATGCAAAACCGTGAAGTGTCATCAGAAGAAAGTAGAGGATATATATATATATATATATATATATATATAAAAGATGTCCATGTGGTTTTGTTTTGTTAATCAGATTAGAAATTTTACTTAGGCGCTAGAAGTTGTTGTGTGCCCAACAAAAAGCCTGTACCTTTAGAACTTTTTAATTGGTTCATTACAAGCCATAAAAGCATGATGCGAGAAGGTGAGCTTCAAACCTTTGCCACTTGCTCGCAATAGATTTTGCAAGCCAAATTCCTTCCCTGCCCTTTCCAATATTGGAGCAAATCGGAGCCAGATCACACAACGCAGAGGCATACACATGAAATGCGCAAGCAAGGACGCATTTGCATGACATGCCCATGACAAGTCGTGCACACAAGCGATGTTGTGGTGTTTTGACGTTCTCTCTATTGTATTGCCTGTTTCTGTGGGATGAATCTTTCTATGCGCACATGTTTGGAGATGCTGCCATGGATCATGTATCCTAACCACAATACGCAGCGTCGCACCACTCTAACTGCTCTAAGAGGCAATGCACCAAAACATGCCAAGCCTTTTGAATGCTGGGACTGGCATGATGTGAGAACCGCGAGAACTCGAATGAAAAAAAAAAAAAAATGGAGGCAACTTAGTCCCACATCTTACTCGATATGAAGCTAAAAAACTAATGTGCATTTATTGTGTTTGTACGTTTTAATATTTCGTCAACCTTCATACTCCTATTCGGACGATGTATTGCACAAATTACACACGTCGCCCCAAATAATTCTTGCAGTGTGATGTACTACTTTGACATACACAGGAGGATTTCTTGTACGTCACCTCCACCATGTTTTGGCACGCACCAATGAGATGAAGGGCAAGCAGCAATCAGTCCGACAATCATCAAACCTAGTCAAGGGCCCTTTAAGGTGTTGACAGAAGGTAAATTGACCCTCTACGGTTAGACCAAGTTAATATGAACCAAAAAAACCCACCTGGCCTATTAGCGCTCCGGCTCTTTGCTCCTGTGTTGCCCTTCTCAGCCATGCCAAAAAGAAGAGATCCAGGAGTGTGTTTATTCGACGGTAAGCTCGCCATGCCGGACCAGAAAAGGAGTGACCGTATTCTGCAAACCCCGTGGGAAAAAAATTGCCTTGCCATGCTAAACCATTGGCATCTTTGTAGCATCATAAACTAAAACATTTCTCAGTATGAATTAACCTTCTGGAATACCCATTTGTTCGAATTATCGGGAGTTTTCCCCCTTAGAAACACACAGGGCTGTGCTGCAACCAGGGCGTCAGTTCGAATAACCGAGTTCAAAGTGACATCTTTTATTGTATTTACGCTGAGTCATTAAACAAAAGGTGAATGTCAACAATTAAGAGAAAACAGGAAGTACTTGAAGCTTTGAAGAACAACATTAGAGGAGCCCAGATCAAGAGAAACAAGCTTTTTTTTATTAGCTTTTTTATAACAACGTTCATTAGGAATGCAAAGAAAGCTATTAAACATTTGTCGAATGCTCACTGTTGGCGCATTTTTTTCTTCAGAATAGATCTGTGGCAAAAATAAGTGAGGCTTTTGTCAAGATGAATAAGTATAGCTTGTTAACTTGCAGTCATATTTATAAGCAAGAGTCAGACATTGTAGGGTACATATCGCTTTAGGTAACAATCGTGAAAGAAATCTGCAAAAAAATCTTAAGAAACTCAAGAACTTGTTTTCATGTGAGTTAGTGTCCAATTTTGCTAAACATATTGGCACTCCTCTGTCTCTTTCCTCGTCTTTTTCTTTCATGTTCTAGCTTTGCGCTAAAATTAACATGTTTAGCAAATACTAAGGACACAGTTTGTGCAATGGCGCTGTGCATGTTAGTCGTAGTGCATGCAACCATAAAGAAAGGGCCAAGGGAGTGTTACACTGGGCTCACAAAAAATTGGATGAGAAAGTAAGCGGCATCTTACGTGAAAAGTGCTAGCACAATCAGAAACTAACAGCACTAACACGAAATTGTTAAAAAGCCCACGGAGCTGACATAAGAAGGCGGGTATGATGCCCTCTTCTAGCCACCATAAGGCGGGTGCGCGCACCCCCTAGGCTGGATGGATGGATATGGCTGTACCCTTTTGATCAGGTGGTGGCTAGCGCCACCAAGCCATAATACTTAATGAACCAAAAATTAGATTTATTTTTTTGTTCTTTAAAAAGTGAGTCTGAGGATTCGTACTTTGCAGTGAAGGGTTTAATTTTCACTCGTACCTTGACTTTAGCCACCAATCAGATAACCTCCTTCTAGTTAAGTCTACCTGCTTAATGTCTATTTTGCCCTCCCGGTCCCTAAACCCCAGTGCTTTGAAAAACTCTGCGCCATCATCCTGAACTATAGGGTGAAGCCCTTTACAGAACATTATCAAGTGTTCGGCAGCTTCTTCTTCCTCTCCACACGCACTGCATACTGTGTCTACCCCTTCGTATTTGGCCTGATATGTCTTGGTTCGCAGTACTTCCGTCCTGGCCTCAAACAGTAGAGAACTACCCCGAGTATTATCATAGATCCTTTCCTTGGCAATTTCCTGCTTAAATGTTCGATAGATCTCTAGTGCGGACTTCTTAATCATGCCCATTCTCCACATGTCAGTCTTCGTTTCCTTCACTTTTTTTTTAACCGATAGTTCTTTTTGATTTGGCGACCTGATGTTTTCTAAGTATTTACCAGTCAATTTCCTAGTTCGCTTCCTTCATTTTGTATGGACATTCATGTACAAGTAGCTGAAAACCTTCCTAGCCCAACGCTCCTCCCCCATTTCTCTCAATCGCTTCTCAAATTTTATCTTGCTGCTAGCTTCCCTGCCCTCAAATGATGTCCATCCCATATCACCTTGTACTCCCTGATTTGGTGTATTTCCGTGAGCTTCTAAAGCAAGCCTACCTATTCCACGTTGCTTAATTTCTAATCTTGCTTGAACTTCTGATCTCGTGCACAAGACCGCATTGCCGAACGTCAGACCAGGAACCATGACCCTTTTCCATATTCCTCTGACCACATCACACCTATTGTAATTCCACAGTGCCCTGTTTTTCATTACCGCTGCATTCCTGTTACCTTTAGTCGTCACGTATATTTCGTGTTCCCTTAGGTACTCGGCCCTAAGAGAGCCATGAATCACCGCAGCGCACCCAGGCGGCGGCTCCCTGATCCCACTGCTCCTCCTGCTGCAGCCACCGTACAGTGTACTAGAACCATGGAGGCGCCTTCCTCCATGCCTCTATGACTAGAACTAACCCCACTGTAGTTCTGTGCGTTTGGCCGGTATGATACCACCTGGATCAAGCAGAACGTTCACATGAAACGTCTATCCGCGTTTATATACTTCTTTTCACTCGCACGAGCATTGCGTTCTTGCGTTTTTTTTTTAATTTGTGTTCATACACTACATGCACAATCCAGAGCTGCTTGAACATTTTGGGGTTTTTTATGGCGTATTCCCTTGGCCGCTCTGGTCCTCTGGCTCAGAGCAACGCCTCCTCTAAAGGATGCCTGCCGCATGAGAAGAAAAACGGCTGCCATACCCTTTCTCTTTTTTATTTTAGAATGTTCTCGGTCGCTAGCGTCACCTGTGGCGGACGGTGCAACAACGCAACACTTTGCATAGCCTCCGAAATAGCGGTGTACAGTTGCAGGTCTCAAACAACTCTCGACTGACGCGCCCCTATAAGCCGCAGATGAAAAACGCTCAGCTGGTAGTCTGGTACCGCCCGCTGCCGTGATAATGGATGGATGGATGGATGGATAGATATGGCTGTACTCTTTAGATCGGGCGGTGGCTAGCGCCAGCAAGCCATAATACTTAATGAACCCAAAACTATATTTATTTTTTTTCCTTAAAAAGTGAGTTTGAGGATTCGTACTTTGCAGTGAAGAGTTTAATTTTCACTCGTGCCTTGACTTTAGCCACTGATCAGATAACCTCCTTCTAGTTAAGTCTACTTGCTTAAAGTCTATTTTGCCCTCCCGGTCCCTAAACCCCAGTGCTTTGAAAAACTCTGCGCCATCATCCTGAACTATAGGGTGAAGCCCTTTACAGAACATTATGAAGTGTTTGACAGTTTCTTCTTCCTCTCCACACGCACTACATACTGTGTCTACCCATTCGTATTTGGCCCGATATGTCTTGGTTCGCAGTATTTCCGTCCTTGCCTCAAACAGTAGAGAATTACCCCGAGTATTATCATAGATGCTTTCCTTGGCAATTTCCTGCTTAAAAGTTCGATAGATCTCTAGTGCGGACTTCTTAATCATGCCCATTTTCCACATGTCAGTCTCCGTTTCCTTCACTTTCTTCTTAACCGATAGTTCTTTTTGGTTTGGCCACCTGCTGTTTTCTAAGTATTTACCAGACAACTTCCTGGTTCGATTCCTCCATTTTGTATCGACATTCTTCATGTACAAGTAGCTGAAAACCTTCCTAGCCCAACGCCCCTCCTTCATTTCTCTCAATCGCTTCTCAAATTTTATCTTGCTGCTAGCTTCCCTGCCCTCAAATGATCATATCACCTTGTACTCCCTGATTTGGTGTATTCCCGTCAGCTCCTAAAGCAAGCCTACCTATTCCACGTTGCTTAATTTCTAATCTTGCTTGAACTTCTGATCTCATGCACAAGACCACATTGCCGAACGTCAGCCCAGGAACCATGACCCCTTTCCATATTACTCTCACAACATCATGCCTATTGTAATTCCACAGTGCCCTATTTTTCATCACTGCTGCATTCCCGTTACCTTTAGTCGTCCCGTATATTTCGTGTTCCCTCAGGTACTCGGTCCCATTGCTTATCCATATGCCCAGATATTTGTATTTATCTGTTATCTCTAGCGTGACCTCCTGTATCTTAAGCTCACTACCTTCGTTGTCATTGAAAATCATGACTGCTGATTTTTCCTTACTGAATCTAAAATCTAACCTATCTCCCTCATTACCGCAGATGTTCATCAATCTCTGCAAATCTTCCTTGTTGTTGGCCATTAGCACTATATCATCTGCGTACATTAGTGCTGGTAGTGCCTGATCAATAAGTTTTTCTTGTTTGGCTAAAGAGAGGTTGAAGCCCAGCCCACTTCCCTCTAATTTTTAATCCTTGTAGGTACATCATGAATAATAAGGGTGACAGGGGGCACCCCTGCCTAAGCCCCCGTTTTACCTCTGCAGGCTTGGATACCTGTTTTTCCCACTTTATAACTACCTAGTTACCTTTATAGATACCCTTTAAAAGATTAGTGACTACATGTGCCACGCCTGGTGTGTCCAGTATTCCCCACAATTCCTCTTGAACCACGCTATCGTACGCTCCCTTGATATCCAAGAATGCTAGCCACAGGGGCCTGTGTTCCTTTTCTGCTATTTCGATGCACTGCGTCAATGAGAACAGATTGTCTTCCAACCTCCTGTGTTTCCGAAACCCATTCTGCAGTTCCTCCAGCACCCCCTCATCTTCTATCCATGCCTGCAGTCTTTCCTTTATAATCTGCATCGCCAGCCTGTAGACCACTGATGTCACTGTTATAGGACGGTAGTTGTTTATGTCAGCTTTGTCCCCCTTTCCTTTATAGATCATGCTCATCCTGCTATAGGTTTCCATCCATCGGGGACGTCACCATCGAATATTATTTTGCTCACTGCCCCTCTCAAAGCCTGCTTAGACGTCGGACTTAATGTCTTTATCAGCCTAATCGGAATGCCATCTGGGCCTGTTGATGTACTACTAAGAACCCTTTTCTTAGCCCTTTCCCACTCTCGTTGTGAAAATGGAGCCATTGCACCACTTGATTCGTCCTTCTCTATTGTGGTGCATAAAGTACTTCTTTGTTGAAATTTTTCTGTCAACCTTGTTCTTATACATTCAATAGCTTCGTCCCCTTCTAGCTTGGCACCTTGGGCTGTAGTTATAAAGCTCTGCTCTAGGCTCGTCTCATTTCTTAGGGAGTTTAGATGGTTCCAAAATTTCGCAGCTGCCTTTCTATCTTTTTTATGTACTTCTGCCAGCCACTGAGCTCCCTTTCTTCCAATCTTTTCATTGATCAGAAGATAATAGTCTCGGTCGCGAGCGCCACCGCGCGGCGCTTGCTCAAAACTGAAGGCAGGCCAACTCCGCTGGGAGCGCGAGCCATTCCTAAGGCATTGTTTAGAGGAGGCGTTGCTCAGAGTCGCCAGATGCAGAGGCCGCTCGCAATCCGAGCGCAAGAGGCAGCGTACCAACCGAATACATCGGCGATGTCGGAGCCAACGTTTATAGATATATACTTCAGTTTCGAAACTCCGCCCCCGAAGCCGGCCGCGTCTTAGGCTACGTTCACACTGAGCATTCCGGCCGCCGAAAGTGCTCCGAATCCGATTCGGCGGCGGCGAGATCCGCCGAAAGGGTCCTCTCTGCGCCGATCGCTCTCGGACCGATTTTTGCGGCGTCTGCCGCCGAATCGGTCACCGCGAACCAATAGGAGCGCTAGTCAAGGAATTTTGAAAAATGGCGGCTAAGCCCTACTCACTTGTTATGTCGCAGTGCACGTAACTGAATGTTGAAACCAACGGGAGTTTAACCTACTCTGTGCCTACTTCGCCTCCGTATTTCGTGAAAAAGGTGACCGAGCTTGCTGTTGGCGTGACCGAGCTTGTTGCGGTCTTGCAGAGCAAAACGAACCCACCAACGCCGCTGGCGTCGGTGGTTTTTCTGCTCTTCGTGCATTACAAGACAGCCACTTGCCAGCAAAGTAAGCAGTACTGTCTTTTCTTGCTTCTTGCGTACGAGAATCGTCCAAGTATACACCAACGGATAGCGTAGTGGTGTTTGCGAGCCGTGACAACAACCGGGTGACAGCGCATCCATCCCGCGTTCGCCCCGTATTAGATGGCATATTCGGTGGCGCGGGGCGCATCCTGTGCGAACAACGCTGCGTTTCGGCGGCAGGGGAATTCCGGTCGCTGTAGAAAGCGGATGTTTCAGTGTGAACTTACTCTACTAGGGGGTGTGGGGACGCTGCGATCGACTTTTGCGCGGTGCCGACGGGCCCGCCGGTGCAGGCGAGCGTTTCGGTGTGCCAGTGGCCATGGTTTTCTGGGTCGTGCTGTGGGGTTGCTCGTTGTTTTCTTCTCGTTTTGTGGTCGTGAACTGTGTATGTGCTGTTAGTGAGTGACTGCCGATAGATTTGCTCGTTGTTTTCTTCTCGTTTTGAGGTTGTGAACTGTGTTTGTGCTGTGAGTGAGCGACTGCCGATGATAGATTTGCTCGCTGTTACGAACAGTCAACAATGTCGCCGGCGTTCTAGGCCAGCCGCTCTCCCCCACGAAGTGCTGTCCGATTCCTCGCCGTGTCCCAGGCTTCACATGTGAAATGCCATAACATTCAGCCAACATGCCGACGTGTTTTTTGCCTGGCTGCACAAGCCGATATAGGAGTAACCCCGACAAGCGGCACTATTTTGCCCCACCGTCGGACCCCGAGCTTCTTGATAGGTGGCGAAGGGCTATTCCCCGCGCTGATAAGTTGCTCAGCAAAACATGCAAGGTGTGCGACGTTCACTTTCAGCCGGCAGACATCACGAAAACATATAAGCATATTATCAATGGTGAAGTGGTGGAGGTTGAGCGGGGTGCATGGGCTCTGAAAAGTGGTGTCTTTCCGACGCAATTCCCGAACTTACCCAGCTATCTGTCTTCTGCACCGAAGAGGCGGCGGTCGTCGAAAAAGAGAGCAAGTGCTTGTCGGCGTGCAGAGACTGTGTCTTGCCACCCACCTCCCGAAGAGCCAAACGAGCTTCCGAGTGATTGCGAGAGCACTGATCTCGCGTACATTATCGAGAACAGTGCCTCATTGCGGCTACCTCGGAATCGGCAGTTGTCAATTGTGGAAGATGAGCCAGAAAACAGCCGGCAAGCAGTTTTCTACGAGACAGGGATGAGCGCAGGTGTTTTCTCTATCATGAAGAGCGTTGTGATACGAGAAGATCTTACGTACATTATTTCAGCGAACGGAAAACTGCTGCAAGAGTCGCTTGTTGACGTGCGGGTACGCTCCCAGAAAGACGTTGAAGCGATAGTGCAAATTGTGCACAGTATGAAATTCTGCCTTGGGTGCACCCGCAGTGAGGTCCGCGGTTCCGGAAAATCTGCAGAAGGAAGTCAAGCTGTGCACCACAAAGACTGTACAGTTTTGACAAATGCTGACAAAGGAATGTGTGCCATGTGTGTTGGCGTGGCAAAAATACTGAAGAAAAAGGCTCTGTCAAAGCAGCCGAGGAAAAAGGTGGCTGTTGCAGCCAGCATACTCAGAAAGCGTCTCATACGTGCCACTGATGCCAGAGAGTGCAAAAAGGCTGAAGTCCAAAGACTGCGCATTCAGCTGAAGAATGCTTTTGTAAATACTGCTGATGACATTGTGAAAGACTTGCCTGAGCCTCAGAAAATGGCCCTACGTGCTGCCATAATGCAGCAAGCAGCTAAGTCGCCACGTGGCCACAGCTACACAACAGAGTGGCTCATGGTGTGCTTGGTGCTGAGGCTAACGAGCCCCAAGTGCTACAGGACGCTCCCTGATATGAAGGTTCTTCCCCTTCCTAGCATTAATCGCCTCACACAGTTGCTCAGGGGTCTGCCATGCAAATATGGCATGAATAAATTTGCCTTGGAGTCCATCAAGCTTCATATGAATGGAAAACCAGAGCACCATACATATGGCTCAATCATCATCGATGAGATTAAACTGAGAGAGACCACAGAGTTTAACAGAACATCTTACTGCTTTGATGGTTTTGCCAATAACAGGGACGTACCCAGCACAAACTCAGATGAGCTGGCAGATCACGCTTTGGTTGTGATGTTTAACCCAATGTTCGAACCATGGATTCAACCAGCTGCAGCATATGCAACTAAAGGAGAGGCACCTGGCTGGATTTTAGCTACGATTGTAATAAGTACAGTTTTGCAGCTCCATCAGTATGGTGCAAAAGTGCTGGCAGTCATCAGTGATGGTGCCGGGAGCAACAAATCCGTGTGGACACACCTGGGTGTCAACGGCAAGCCTGAAGACCCCAAGTGCAAGATTGAACATCCTTGTCTTCCAGATGCATCCCTGCACTTCATTTGTGATGTTCCCCACATAATGAAGTGCATTATAAATCATCTGATGAAGCACAAGTATGCCCAGGTGAGCTAGGATAAAAAAAATCTCACCACTCTCTTTCTCAACCATACACTGTGCTGCCGTACTATGTTTTCTAAGTTGCCTCCCTTGAATTTATTTCAGATAGGAAACAACCAAGTAAGCTATGAGCATTATGTGCGGCTGTATGAGGCTGAAAAGAAAGCGAACATTCGAGTTGTTCCAAAACTCACCGAGTACCACGTTAAACCCCAGGCACTCCAGAAAATGAATGTCCGTTTAGCCACTCAGGTACTGTACTTCAATAATATTTTCTACCTGTCCCGCATACAAGGTCCCATTTCTTGTTAAGTAAGTTTCTGTTGAGTGCGTCATTTGCACATTATGGTTGTTTCCTTCCTTCGCAGCTCTTCAGCCGAAGTGTTGCTATTGGCTTGAAGGTGTACAGGCAGCTGAAAGTTCCTGGCTTCAGTGACAGTGCCAGAACTGAAGCATTTACGAAACTTCTGAATGGTGTTTTCGACATCCTCAATGCCAAGGTCCCAGCAGCTGGAATCAGACGAGACTCTCCCAAGATTAAGGTAAGCTATCTGGATCTCTGCACTTGCTACTTTTCAAATTAGCACTGAAGCTACATTGCCACAACAGTGTGGCTTCTAATTTTATTTTTATGCTTTTGAAGTACACTGTGACCAATGTTCTCATGAACTGCTTTGCAATTTTCATATGCTTGCAGGTCTTGGAAGACTTTTTGAAAATGATGAATGACACAGAATCAATCTGAAATTTGAAGCAGTTTGCATCCACCCAGACAATGGAATCTTTTCGTGTCACCCTCATGTCAGTGCTCTCTTTAATTGAGTTCCTACACAGCCGGGGTGTCAGTTACGTGCTTACAGCAAGATTGAATCAAGATCCCCTTGAGGTAATATAGCTTTTGTATATTGATACAGGGCACTATTAACACCATTTTTTTGCAGAGGTTCCTTGGACTTGTCAGATCATTTGGTGGAGACGAAGACCATCCTACCGTAACAAACTTCGGCTAGTTATTTCGCCTACTTTCGCTTTACACTCCAGTGAAATTGGCAGTGAAGGGAAACTGTGAGGGAGGCAATGACCAAGTTTTGCTTAGTGCATTCGACAGCCTTGGTGAAAAGCGCCGTGAGGCACTTCAGAAAAAAAAACGCAGTCAAGGAAGAGGTGTGGAAGCGACTGAAACGCATACCATTCAATGACTTGTGCAATCTCTCCGATGATCACACGTACAACGTGTTGTCGCCAGAAGAGACTGCACAGTATTATTTAACTCGCTGTGTCGCATTTAAAGTTAACAGAGCTGCAGATTGTGCTAATTGCAAGAAAGATCTCGTTGGTTCCCAGGATGCCCTTCCTGCAGAAGCACTGCTAATCATTGAGCGTGCTCACGTTTCTGGTTGCCTTGTATACCCATCATGAAAGTTATTTGCATGCATAAGTACCATTGAGAAGACAGTGAGTCAAGCAAGTGAACAAGCTACATTCGGTGATCTTTTTTGGAGGGTTCTTGATAGCCTTATTGAAAATGGCACCAACACAGTTGGCTGTTCACAACACTGCAGCGAATTCACTGATAAAGTGATCCATTTTTATTTAGTTACTCGAATGCATTTCTTTGCTCGCAAAAAGTGCCAAGAGAACGACTCCGCAGTCAAAACACAAAGAGAGAGAAAGAAGGCAAAACTTGTTAGAAATTGCACAGTTGTTAACTGAAGTGTGTAAATAAAGAAGATTGCATTTTGAATTTTATCACTTGATTGTCTCGTGTTCTTCACCTTAGTTGCATGCATGCGTGATATTTTTGTCTAATGTGGGAAACTGGCAGTAAAAATACCAGCGAGAAATAAATGCAAAGCATGAAAATACTAGTGAAGACGAGGAAACACGAATCCCGTCGCAGTGGCTAGGCGTTGCGCTGCTGAGCACGTGGACGCGGGTTCGATTCCCGGCCGCTTTTCTGATGGATGTGAAAAGCAAAAACACCCGTGTGTGCGAGATTTCGGCGCACGTTAAAGATCCCCAGGTGGTCAAAATTAATCCAGCGCCCTCCACTACGGCGCGTCTAAACGCCAGCGTTGCGTCGGCGCGTTAAACCTTGCAATCAATAAAAACACGAATGGATTCGGGTTAGGACATCTGATTGGCAACGAAAACATTTCCCTTCCTATCAAGGCCACGCGCGCGCTTTCAGTCAACCCAAACGAGGGCCGGGTATGCAGGGCGCAGTTAAAGCATAAGCTTGTGGCCTCGAATGTTCCGAATGCGTAGAAAATAATACAGCTGTGCGTTGCGACACGCATTAAGAACATCACACACCAGAGTGGAGCGCTTAAGATTTAAAACTGCAACGGGCGTAATAAAACCAGACGGCTTGCTAAGCCCGCTGCGCAAGCGCAACGTTGGAGCTAGCAGACGACGCTCGCAACGATAGCGCAATTCTCGACTGCAGCGCCGCGGTGTCAGGAACCGCAGCGGGCCGGCTGCGCTCAATGGCCGCGGCGGCGAGTTTCTAAACTGAAGTCGGAGCAGCACGCCTGTAGCGCCACCGTGCAGCGAGCGCGGGAAGCTGCCGAGTAAACATTTCTGCGCTGCATCGAGAAATGGCGCCGGTCAGTTGAGTGGCGATCTCCGACATGTCTGGACGCAGACTGGATGCGGCCCGACCTTACCTGTTTATCGGAATAATTGCTGACAACGTTCTGAACGTATCCTTGGACTTTTGGAACAACAATAGGCTTGGCGAACAACTCGGCGAACTTGCTAGCATAAATCTGGCGATCGTCGTCGTCCGAACTGCTAGCGTCAAGGCATTCGTCTGCGAGCTGCTGTAACAACAGCATTGACGTTTCCTCTGCCTTTATTAGCCGCCTCCTTTTTGACATGGTGTCCTTACGGCTTCGTAGACGCGAACTCGTCACGCAAATGCACGCCACGAACAACACCGGCGATGGCCCCTTCCAGAATGTGCGCTCGCGCTGTCACCTGCCGGTTATCAATAGCTTGTGTCACGTGATCCGTCCTCTCGGCCAGATCCCGCCACGCTCTCACTTCGACGTCAGAGCGGTCGGGAGCGCTCTAAGTCAGAGTTCGACGCTCCAAAAAAACCAACCGAAGGCAGTCCGAGCGCTCGAATTTCACCAACCAAAGGCGCGGCTGCTTTTCAGAGCGCTCGAAATACCCCATCCGAATACGCCATTACAGTGTTGCTGGTATCTATGCAACTCGTCTGACGGCGGAACACAATGGCCTTTGAGAAGGGCGCGTATAGCAAAAATCACAGAGGTTGTTACTGCAAACGCTGAGAACAATTTACTTTCATTTCATTTTACGGCGTCGCTTTGACCATGGTATCGTTTTAAAGGAAGGAATGAAACTAACTTTATTTTTGTCCTGCGCAACGCGACTTTGTATTGCCATTTGTATTTTATCAGCAGCTTGAATGAAGACGCGCCAGCCGAAGCGGATAATCTTCATCGTGTATAATTTATACTAAAAAATAAGCTTACTGATAACAGATGCAAAATTTGTATACAACTGTCAAAATGTGTGTGCTAGGGTACATTTGACTGTTATATGAATTCCTTTTTCTGAGCTTTTTCCACAATAAAAAAAACTTACCTTCGCACAGTAACCTGAGCATGTTGTCGGGCCTTGTTAGCTCAGGTATTCTCAACTTTCATTTCTATGACGAGGGTTCGGATACGGAGCATGGTGATCTGTTAGCGATCTCTGCCGTTATTTCTCTAGCTGGATCGCCGATAGGTGGTCCACATTATCAATCCAAAATCAGAAACATCGCGACTGTTTTTAGTAGGGTTGAGGAACTCTCGGCATGTGTCGCGTGTACTCGGCGCTTCGTGAGCCAGGTGGATGCGGCACTGTTTCGGCAAGGGCCGTTCACCCAAAACAGAAAAAAGGACCCGTTCTCTGGATGATGCGGGGTTGATGAGTGACATGAACTCTGGGATGCGGCGCACTCGGGTGCCAGCTCCCCTTTCTTTCTGACAACGGTAGTTGCAAACACGTCAGAAATCGAGCGACCGTGCTTCCACACTCAAAGATTGCCGAACCGCGCGAGCTGCGCTTTCACGAAACGGCCTTGCCTGCAGTGCGTGGTATGAAGACAAAACGAAGCGCTGTCAAATTAGGTTGTGTTACAAAACTATGGCAACCACAGTCTAAAATGACTAAATGCAATTATGTATTTTGTTGTTATACATACAAACCTGTCAACCGAGCTTGAGCATCTGGTTTACTGTATGGAATGTGAAAAATGTGGTCCGTCAGCGATTACGACTTTGAACTGAGGCGCATATGTTCTGTCGCGCACTTTCGAGAATGTGCTTCATAATAAAAAAAAAACTGCGCCCAACGTGGGGCTCGAACCCACGACCCTGAGATTAAGAGTCTCATGCTCTACCGACTGAGCTAGCCGGGCGACACACACGAACGGCGGATTATTGGGTACTTAAGCAAATCAAATTTCCTTTTTCCACGTTTGTATGTATAGTATTTGTAGATTTAGTGCATTGCTTGCAATACGAAGCGGGGGAAAAAAGAAAAAACCGCATTTATCCGGGCAGCTTTCCCACTTCGCGCCGTTGTTACTTTCACACCAAACGCAGAATGCTCTGCCACATACGACACAACTTACGTGACAAGCAACGCGAGTTGTAGCAGTAAGTGTAGTGGTTTGTTTTACTACGGTCTCTGGAAACATTCCATGGAGCGTAGTCTTACAGCAGATACGTCCGACACAAAGAGCAATCAGCGAAGATCAGGCTATCAAGCGTAGTTTAATATTTTACACTGAATAAATTATTCTCCGAGCCCTCGGTCACATCTGGAAACGGCCCTACCGTGCACTATATTACACACGTAGTCAAAGCATCACTGCAAGCAACACAGTGTCTTCGTTAGATGCGACGTGTACCCCGAGCCTGGAGAAAATTGTTAGTTCAGCTAGTCGGCTGGACTAAAAGGTGTGCGGTCATCTTCAACGCTGCGGTCACTCGCAGATGTCTCGAGGGAGAAATTTGACGCGCTCGTCGGCAACGGATCGTCCGCCGACACGGTTGAAAGATAGTCCGAGCAGCGAAATATTTCAGGCTCCTCGTAGCGCAGCTGCTTCTTGTACTGCGGAGCGGGTTTCTTGGCAAACAACGGAGACGGAAGACTCGAAAGGAACTTCATGACCGTGCTGCCACCAAAGGCGTTCTCTGCCTCAGTCACCTTCTCTTCCATCGCGTCCACGCTTTCGCGAACCACACCGACGAACTGCTCCAGGGCGTCGATTCGGTTGTACACTTGTTCCAAACCTTTGCTTTTCTCGCAGATGTCCGGAAGCGTGTGTGTCAAACAGAGAGTGTCATCGCTACGTACTGTATTGATGAGGCCGGTGAACTCGTCTAGCCGCGCCAGCAGCTCGTCGATGCCTTCATCCAATATGCGCTTGTCATTGCTAATGTCCACCTTAAAGAACTGACTGTAGTCAGCAGCCAGTTCCTCCAAGAGTTGACGAGTTTCGCCGTTTTCGGGTGACACACCGTCAACTGTGCAAGCTGCAGCGGCAGCCTCCATACTCACTCAGCAGGCTGTTGGGCCGGCTGTTGCGACGAGCGCCACGCAGGACGCAGGGGGCGTAACCAAAGTCGTGATGCTTTTTACACGTTCTGTTAGATGGCGGCACCTTCCCATCCGCTTGAGATAGCTTTGGTTACTTTGGCCATCTTTGTTTCTCGAAAGCGTACGGTATAAAACACGTGAGATCATTCGACACAAAACAGCTGGCTCCGGTTTCTTTTTCCTTGCGTTGTTTTGCGTTGCAGTCTCTCAGAGCGCTCGTGACAAACACGCATTATTGGTAATACTTATGAGGATATATAGACAATAAGAAACACGCTTCAACGTAGCGCCGCTGGTGTAGTGGTATCATGCAAGATTCCCATTCTTGCGACCCGGGTTCGATTCCCGGGCGGCGCACTGTTTTTTTCCTTTTAAACAAATGTGTGGTTCGTTTGTAGCGTTTATTATTTTAAAGACGGCGCTTACAATGCCTACTATGTGAACGGCCAGTTTTTTGTTTTATAATTATTTTTTTTTCTTTTTTCAGATCTTCGTAAAAAAAACGCTTAGTAATGTGAAAACTTAATGCCAGTTGGTGATGCGTGATGAACAATTAAGCGCCCTGGCAAGGGGGGTCTCCACCCTTCCCCATTTTCAATTTTACATGCGTACATACACGCGCAAATACAAGCGAAAATACGTAAGGAATATGCACGGTTGAACCCACCACTTAAAATTTCTGGCAGCGCCTCTGTACGAAAACGCATGCACCTACGAATAAGGTCGCTTGCAGGCACCAGCAAATATTGACGCGACCAGAAAATCATATCAGGGGTATCGTATCACGACTTCCCTCAAGGTATGTTAGCGTGCGTGTGTTCGTATCTGTGTGTATAAATGTTAAAACTTAAGGGGTGGGGAGGTGATGAACTTCGCCCCTTTAACAACGCCCCTATAAGACACAAAATATTGCTGACATCACAATCTCTAATGAGGCAAATTCATGCACTGTATTAAAAAACGTATTCTCAAACTTTTTTTTTCATCCAGACATGTCTCTACCAAACGTATTTCTTTCTATGTTTTAATGAAACTGGCCTGGGTCTAGACAGTTTCAATCAAACTGGCCTGGATCTAGAGAGATTTCGCATCGTTCAACAGGAGGGAATAAAGCCTAAATTAAGGTTATTAGACACGCACCACGTTCTAAAGTAAACAGACAAGTAGTATTAAAGTGTCATCTCCAATTCGACCCATCGGTTGAAACTTCACACATCAGGAGCGCAATGTGCGACACGGCCGCGACAGCGATTCGATTAGAAGTCGCGAGTTCACAGAAGCAAACAGATGGTAGTAGACAAAGTAATCACACCTGGAAAAGTAATCGTGCTGACGTTCTCTGTTGACCTTCTCTTCTGCTGCCCCAACGGAATGTATCCCAACACAAACACTTTTACCTGCTCGCGAACGTGTTCACTTTGCTATGTGGTTTCGAATTCCGACAGAGTGAACTACAGACATGGGCATGGATGTACTATGAAATGGAGTCGGGCGCAACCGCTGGAAAGACTAGCGCTGCCATCGGCGTGATGATCATGGCACCAGAGCTGACAAAGCGAAGTAGAGGCATACATAACGATTAAAAAAAAAAAAAGCTACTTGTTTAGTTATGGGCGCTTGTGCTGAGTGTTTCTTTCCTTCTCTCCCTCATCTCAGGCCATTTCCGACTTCTAAAAAGACTCGTGAGAGCAAGCCTTGTGAGCTCGGGATGGCTGTCGCCTCCAATCACAGTTTCGCAAAGTCACGTACGCAGCGCACATTATAGAAACAGGCGTGCACAGGACTAACCATCACACGGAGGGGGTGGGGGGAGAGGTTTTCCATAGCGTCCCCCCTCCCTTATAGACAGAGTTTAGGCCCCCATCCCTTCGGATTATGTAAAAGTATGGGGTGGATTTTGTGCCCCACTATGATGACTAGGGTAGGCAGCCTCCCCCCCTCCCCCCTGCTCCCTTCGTGCGCCCACTTATGCACATAGCCCTATCGAATCAGCCGGTTTTAAATGTGCAACATTTTCAAGGGGCAAAGCACCTTAAGCCGTGGGTCTGTACTAGTGGTGTAGCCAAGAGAGGGGGGTTCGAACCCCCCACCCCCGCAAATTTTTCGTTCAACACCCCCACCCAGCCACTTATTCAACGTTTTTTTTTTTTTTTTTTTGTCTTTTCGTGCTGACATGATATAGAAACCAAGCGCTGCTACTATCACAATATAATTGCTGGGCGCTTTTACAATGAATAACGTCTGCATACGGAAAAACGTGTCACGGTGTTTCTCAAGACTTAAAACACTGTGAGATTTTGGACAGGAATCTCGGCGGCGAGTGTTTTAAGTTGGCTCGGCGACGGGATTAATGCTCAAGCGGTGGTCATACTTGGGCCCGCCGGAACAGACCTCGCCGGAGTCGATTACATACGACAATTTTCAATAGGCAGAGGCTCGTTTTAATAGAAATATATCCAGACACAGTTCAATGTCTGATAGGCCACGTTCAAGCATATTACTCTGTGACTGTTCGTACGTGTGCTAAGATGCCAGGGAATGTTCTGCTAACATCTAAACACGCACGCACACGTGCACGACAGAATATTCAGTTTATACACCTAACTCAACTAGTATAGTGTACAATATATTTATACATATATTTATTATGCCCTACACTCTTAGGAAAAAGGTGGTAGTACTTGCTAACTTTGGGGTAGTAATGGTTTGTCACATATGCCACAACCCTGGTAGTAAGCGCAGTTAGTAACGGTGAGGGTGGTAACAGTCACTACCTCTGCTGTTACTACCAGCAATTAGTAACTGTTACTACCCTAGCCGTTACCACCCATTGGTAGTAACTTTTAATGGTTTAAAGAAAAAAAAGTAGTAACCGATACTAAGCAGGTCATGCATTTTGGCATATTATTTCTCCACTATTAATATTGCCCAATCAATGTCTTACAACTAGACAAATTCGCTTAAGAAGCGGGGTGTGCCATGATCGCGAAGAATGCATAGACCAAATAAGTTCACTATTTTTTACGCTCGCTCGCTCTACGGCGCGCCGATGCTGACGATTTCAACACTTGCTCAACTTAGGCGCAAACGAGCTCAACTTTTAATTTTCGCTTATAGACTCCGCATCTGTTCGTTACGGCTAGGTGATTTCGCACGCCAGCAAGCGATCACGCCGAAACATGGTGACAGTACAAGCACCATGGATGTTGTGCCAAACGAGGTTGTGCTGCCCATCTTGGCATTAATGGATGGCGCGAGTCTCATCAGGTGCAAGTGGGTGTGCAAGCGGTGGCTGGCTCAGGTGTACTGAAACCATGCCAATGGGAGAATCATATGCAATTCAGAAATCCACCATGACGTTCTGTATGAACTGCTCGATGATTCATGTCCAAAGGATGAATCTCGACCTGTGCAGGTTTGATTGATATGTGGGGTTTAACGTCCCAAAACCACTATATGATTATGAGAGACGCCGTAGTGGAGGGCTCCGGAAATTTAGACCACCTGGGGTTCTTTAACGTGCACCCAAATCTGAGAACACTGGCCTACAACATTTCCGCCACCATCGGAAATGCAGCCGTCGCAGCCGGGATTCGAACCCACGCCCTGCGGGTCAGCAGCCGAGTACCTTAGCCACTAGACCACCGCGGCGGGGCGACCTGTGCAGGTTGACTGGTTATGTGTATATAAGTGTTTGTACAGCACAAGGGTTGTTTCAAAGCTTGTTTATCACATTCGCAACCTGAGACCTTTCAAAGAACAAGTGACGTGCCTCAAGACATCAGGGGATGTAATTGTGAGTGGCCACACGTCAAGAGTCGTATCTGTTTGGAATGCTTGGAACGGCTGGCCGATTAACCTCATTGAAACACGTGCAGATTCAATCCGGGATCTCACATTGTTCAGTGTTCGTGGCCCTGCTACACGGTGACCATGCAGCATCAGCGCCCCGGAGAGCTAGCGAAGTTCACTATTTTTTACGTATGCATCTAGTAATAAGTAAGCGTGGGGTATATATAGCCCCTACTTTGCAGGGGCAAGTCGGGCACAAGTGAGCACTTGCGTTTCAAGATGAATTATAACAAGTTTGAACCTAAAGCACTATATTTTACTACCTGGTTACGTGTGTTTGGTGACGTAGCACAAGACTTTTAATTGGACATGCTTATAAAAAATTATATATCATATTTATTTATTATAAAATGACCACAAAAAGGCATTATGTACAGTGGCCGGAGCAATGTACCGAACTCATTCCTAGTGCATCTGCATGCTTCACACGACTCATATAACTGCGTTTAAAAGGTAATAACCGTTTTAGTGATTTGGTGCGCCAAAACAATGATAATATTTGGAGACGCACCGCAGTGGATTACCTGTGACTATCCTCGAGGCTAATTGTGACCATCTGGTTATTTTGATCTGCCGGTCTTGTTAATATGTGCTGTAATTTACCAAGTTTGTTGTGATTGTCTATTACGATACGTGTGGCACTTGCTTATGCATGGTTCGTTAACTTGTACTTCTTCGTTGCGACAACATCAGAATGACGTTTACATATCTCGGTTGCGTAATTTAAAACAAAATGTATTTTCTTGATCTATGGGCACCTTCTGCGTCATTTTTCTGTGTAATGATTATACGTTGAGACGATTCCTCTCATAAATTATCACAATCGCATTCACACACTATATTAGAATAGATAGTCAAAAGCCGTGAGTAGCAAAAAGGTAGTAACGGGGAAAAAAGGTAGTAACGGCTGCAGTTACTACATCTTTCATTTCAGTTACTAACTGTTTACTAACGTAGGTAGTAAATAGGTCGCAAAGAGTTAGTAACGGTTGCAGGTAGTAACTGTTTACTAACGTAGGTAGTAAACAGGTAGCAAAATGGTAGTAACGGCCGAAGAAAGGTAGTAACCACTGCAGTTACTAACTATTTGCCTGCAGTTGCTACCTTTTTACTAACTTCTTTTTAAGAGTGTAACCTCTAAGGCACTCCGAAGTGTTGTCTAGTGACGAAGGTGCAACAGATGCAAACGTGCAGGCTAATCACAGCCTTATAGAAAGGCCTACCAAAACACTCATCCTGTAACTTAGGCACATAAATGAAAATATGGTGGCCATAAACCTAAAGCAGCGTAATGGGAAACGCAGTGTGAGCACCTGCAGTGAGTAAAGCTTTATTGTGCAGCACCGTGGCAAACAGCGCAAGAATAAGAAACATAATGCTGAAAAAAAAAAATATATGACAAATTATATATATTGATTCGCTTCATCTGTTCATTTGTTTACATTCACATGATTAGAAGGGCACACTGATCCATTTTTGTAACTACTGGCATGACGCATGACAAGAAATGCACAGAATGGAGAAACATGGACGGGCATGTTATCGCGTAAAATTACGAGCAATATACATGGCACCATAATTTTTTTACAAGAAATGAAAAAAACTCCGTGCAAGCAATGTCTCACGTAGCAATCAGACACATTACATTGCAAAATACTGCTGATTATCTTTTTCAATTGAAACAAAGATTATCCTACGCATCACATGTCACATTAAATGCCCCACATGTTGCCCAAAAGTTCGCGAGAATTGCCACATGCAAATTTGGGTTGTTGCATTGCCGTTCAAATCTTTCATATCCGTTATAACCACGTCTGCAGGTGAAAGGTGCCACTGAAAACCAAGGAGTAGGCAACAGGAGAGAACAAAATCACTCTTTCATGCTGTCAAAGTGATTTTAAACTCTATGTCTCATACTGTTGAACTTGCTTCCTTACAGCTGGACGAAGAGTAGCGCATACCGATTTTACCAAAACCATCTTTTTTACTACCCGCCATGGCTGTCCAGTGGTTATCATGCTCTATTGCTGACCCAGAAGTAGCGGGATCGAATCCATGTCGTATTTTCAATGTAGGCGAAAATGCTTTGATTTATGCGCATGTTAAAGAACAAAAGTCTTAAATTTCCAGAGCACCACTACGGCGTTTCTCGTAATCATATTGTAGTTTTGGGATGCTAAACCCCCTCAATTTATCATTAACAACTATATTTTGCTGCTGTTCGGAAAATCTCAATCGAAGTGCAACTTCAGTTAACTTCCTTCCGCGATATTTAGCAGGCGCCTACGGTTGATACTTCACACACAGTCAGCTGAACCCGTCTACGTTCCCGTTAAAGAACAGAGAGAATGTCTCCCGGGTGGACTTGTATTTCACGTCGGATGTTCAGAGAGTGATACCAAACAATCTTTCATTTGTTGTTGTAGCTCTCAGGTACAACTTTAAGCGATTCAGTCATAAAAAAAAAAGCGTTCTGGTTCAGCTGTGCTTACCGGCAGAGTTGCCGGAATCTTTAGAAAATTGTTCACGTTTGGGAAGAAATTGGCAACCGATTGCATCGCAGACATGCTCGGCGTTTCTCTCTTCTCTAGCTTTCATTTCCCAGCGTATACTGCTAACTCCTTTTGGAATGCTGAAGTTGAGCTAATGTTCGAATACACGTCAGTAAACTTCTCGGCAGTGGGAAGAGTGGCAGATGCGAAATATTCTGTGGCAGGAGCGAAGAAAGCGTCTTCAAGGTGGGCCGATGCCTTTAAAAGCACTCATTGAAGTGGTCTATTATATACTCCAAAAAAAAAAGGCCAGAAATACTGAAAGCCTACAGTTTTCTTCCATGGCAGCCACTGGCACGTTACTTCGATGAAGCTGCCTGCCTGTGACAATCAAGCGGAATTATCATTTTCGCAGTAAAAAGCAGTCAAAGCTGTCTTGTGCTTTTTGAGGACTACAGGCCTAAGTGACCACCTTTAACTTTTGTGTAGTGCCACCGCTGCATACGCGCCAGCAGATTGACTGACAATCCTCCTTTTTTTGTTTTTTTTCTCTATCTCTTTCTCTTCTCTTTCCTCTCTCTCTCATCTTTTCTGTACCTGCGATCGGGCAACTGAATCACGACTGAGCTGAGCGCTCTCGTCCAGAAGTGAGCTCAAGGAGCAACTTTATGTTGTATTCTAATTCGTTACGTTGTTGTACGTGGGAAAGAAAATGAGTTCTCATTTAAGAGTCTTGTGTCCCACATGTGCCTCTTGATGTAGAGGGAACGAAATTCCGATAGACACGTAGCTAGGTATATGTTGTACTATACTTTGTCTGGTGTTCTGTCGGGTGAGCAAGGGCACTTGCTTGTGTCGTGTGTTGTCTGTTGTCGAACTGTTCTTGGCAAGTTGCAGAACCATTGACAAGTGCTGAAACCAAGGATGGTCAGAAGAGACGAGCGAAGCTGGTCGACAAGTTGTGGCGACAAGCCAGTGGAGCTGGGGATCCGTCCTCAAGAATGGGATGTGTTCCCGGAAGAGTCTGGAGTTGCATTCTCCCCATGGCCCTGGAGGCGGACCTGGAGGGACCTGGCGAACGAGCGCGCCTGACATCCGAGCCACGTAGAAGCAGCTCGTCTTTCCGGCGCATTGTCTGGCGGCGGGGGTGCTGTTATGCCTGCGAGTCCGCAGTTAACGTCCGTGCCTCGGAAAAAGGAAATCTGTGTCAAGGCCAGCACGCAAGCCCGCCTTACGCGATAAACAACTTAACGGCGTCATCAAGCGACGGCGCCTTTCTGGCGCGCACGTGCAGTGAGTCATCTCAGCGGCGAGCCCGTCGAGTAAACAACCGGCGTCTTCCTGTCTGGCGGCTGACGCAATGCGCGGCGACGTCACTCGTCCTTGGGTGCAGCCCACCTGCAGCGCAGCCTCTCCAGATTCGATGAGAAAGAAGGACGCGGCCCAGCGGCGACCTCATTGGAGGATTCTGACCTCGCGACCAGCGGCGCTTCTGGTTGGACATTTGGGTTGGACCCGGGGCATATAAAAGAAGCCCTGCGGCGCGTCGAGAGCGCACCCCTTTGACAGCAGACCCATTTGGAGTAGAGCTATGTGTTAGAGCGAAGCTCTTCGCGTCTCTGTCGGCCCCAGTGCCGAATTTGTAACGCCTCTGTAATCATGCTGTACATAAACGTTGTTTAACTCACCGTCGTCTCGTCCGCTCGTCTATCAGCTCTGCGCAGAAGCAGTCGCGAGCTGAGAAACCTACGCTACCAAACGGCTGGTGACCTTCCCGGCGGAATTCAAAGCAGTGGCGCCTTCGGGACCGTGTTGCCGTCGCCGTCTTTCGAAACAGTGGTTGCAGCGGTGAGATTCGTAGCGCCCTTCGTAACGTCGTCGAAGGCGCGCGTCGCAACAGCACATAACTAAAGATATGGTGGCTATAAACCTAAAGCAGCGTAATGAGAAATGCAGTGTGAGCATCTGCAGTGAGCAAAGCTTTATTGTTCAGCACCGTGGCAAACAGCGCAAGAATAAGAAACATAATGCTGAAAAAAAATATATGACAAACTATATTTATTGATTCGCTTCATCTGTTCATTTGTTTACATTCACATGATTAGAAGGGCACACTGATCCATTTTTATAACTAGCGGCATGACGCACAACAAGAAATGCACAGAATGGAGAAACATGGGCGGGCATGTTGTCACGTAAAATTACGAGCAATATACATGGAACCACATTTTTTTATAAGAAATGAAAGAAACTCCGTGCAAGCAATGTCTGACGTAGCAAACAGACACATTACATAGCAAAATACTGCTGATTAACTTTTTCAATTGAATCAAAGATTATCCTACGCATCACATCTCACATTAACTGCCCCACATGTTACCCGAAAATTCGCGAGAATTGCCACATGCAAATTTGGGTTGTTGCATTGCCGTTCACATCTTTCATATCCGTCATAACCACGTCTGCAGGTGAAAGGTGCCACTGAAAACCAAGGAGTAGGCAACAGGAGAGAACAAAATCACTCTGTCATGCTGTCAAAGTGATTTTAAGCACTATGTCTCATACTGTTGAACTTGCTTCCTTACAGCTGGACGAAAAGTAGCGCATGCCTATTTTACCAAAACCGACTTTTTTACTACACGCCAGGGTGGTCCAGTGGTTATCATGCTCTATTGCTGACCCAGAGGTAGCGGGATAGAATCCGTATCGCATTTTCAATGTAGGCGGAAATGCTTTGATTTATGCGCATGTTAAAGAACCAAAGTGTTAAATTTCCAGAGCACCACTACGGCGTTTCTCGTAATCATATCGTAGTTTTGGGATGCTAAACCCCATCAATTTATCATTAAAAACTATATTTTACTGCTGTTCGGAAAATCTCAATCGAAGAGTAACTTCAGTTAACTTTCTTCCTTGGTTTTTAGCAGGCGCCTATGGTTGATACTACACACACAGTCAGCTGAAGCCGTCTACGTTCCCGTTAAAGAACAGAGAGAATGTCTTCCGGGCGGACTTGTATTTCACGTTGGATGTTCAGAGAGTGATAGCAAGCAATCTTTCATTTGTTGTTGTAGCTCTCAGGTACAACTTTAAGCGATTCAGTGATAAAAAAAAAGCGTTCTGGTTCAGCTGTGCTTACCGGCAGAGTTGCCGGAATCTTTGGAAAATTGTTCACGTTTGGGAAGAAATTGGCAACCGCTTGCATCGCAGACATTCTCAGCGTTTCTCGTTTCTCTCGCTTTCATTTCCCAGCGTATACTGCCAACTCCCTTTGCAATGCTGAAGTTGAGATAATGTTCGAATACACGTCAGTAAACTTCTCGGCAGTGGGAAGAGTGGCAGATTCAAGAATATTCTGTGGCAGGAGCGAAGAAAGCGTCTTCAAGCTGGACCGGTGCCTTTTAAAGCACTCATTAAAGTGGTCTATTAAATAGTCCAGAAAAGGCCAGAAATACTGAAAGCCTACAGTTTTTCTTCCATGGCAGCCACTGGCCCGTTACTTCGATGAAGCTGCCTGCTTGTGACAATTAAGCGGCATTCTCATTTTCGCCAGTTGTCATGTGCGCACTGGGAGCAGCGTCGCTTTTCGGGAAATAATCATCAAGCGTTACACCGTATACGGCGTTTCAGCGCGACCATCGAGTCTCACGGAAGGGCGCTGATCGACCCAGGACACGAACAACCAACCAAACTAGGCAGCATATTTCAAGGAGCTGACTTCGCATTGCTAGGAAGCAAGGAGCTCGGCATTGTTTGGGCAGTGACCCTCAGTGCGAGAAACGAGAACCTTAGCGACGATACATGTCGGCTGGTAAAGTTCCGCATTAAGCACTAGCGCTCGTTTCTCGCCTGGGGGAAAGATTCGTGGGTATGCATGTCCTCCGCTTCCCTTCAGGTGCCGGTAAGGTCGCGCTCGCCCATATCTTACTCTGCGCGTGAGACGACTCACGTTTGTGATTGTGCCCACACGGAAGGCTGGTAGTTTATGTCGCGTTGTGGTGAAACACCAGAAACGTGAATGAACGAGAAGGAGGTGATGGCCGCAGTGAAATTCCAGCGACTCGCATCAGAATTCCCGAAACAGACAACCAACAGGCATGGACGGTGCACAGTAGAGCGTAAGTAAGCTCGGGTTGCATGCGCTGGCAGTTTTAGTCGGAGTTCACGCGTTCTGAAAAATGCATTATGGTGCACTATTCTCTGAGCAACTCCGGAGTTCATTCCTCCATCACTGGTGAACCGATCACTGAAGATTTTGTGTGGTTCGAGGCTGCTCCTGTTCACGCTGATGCAAGTTCTGGAAACACGAATGCACGTATGCTGCGCGGTGAAATATTTTGCACAGTTCTGAATCTGTTTAGCTAAAGAGAAAAGTCGGTGGCACGCTTGCAAACAGCG